>VXCB01000094.1:0-153271 GCA_009613015.1 Mollisiaceae sp. DMI_Dod_QoI
TCCAAAGCACCAATCTCATTGGCTACTTCGATTTGATTTAGCGTGGCGAGATCCATGGGATCATTGACGACATGAGACGTAGAGGGACGGTGCTGAATAGGCCGGGAAGCAGGAACAGTCCCGTGACTACCAGAAGAGGAAGAGAAACCAGAAGAGGACCGAGAAGAAAGCTGCTGAACCACGTGCACGTACGCGCTGTACGTAGTTGGGAGGACTAGCTGGCTGGAGAGTCTATTGCGCAATACCGAGGAGAGGCCGTTGCGGAAAGCAATGATTTTGTTCGCGTCAGCCCAAGACTGGCAGCGAGCTTCGTAAAGGAGGCGTTCAAACCGGGCGACGTAGACATGCAATTGATCTGTGCCTTGCTTGCATGCTAAGAGCTTGTCTTCAGCCTCTTGCACTCTGTTGGGGTTGTTGTAAGCACGTGCCAATTGGTCCAGGAGGGTGTTGTAATCCCAGGAGCTTGCTTCATCCGCGGCAGCGAGCTGGGGAAGGCACATAGCTTGAGGCCCTGACTCCAGATTGAAGAACACGTAGTAAAACTGTGCGCAAGAGTTGCCGATCGCCTGGCCGTCGACCAAGAGTTTTGCTTTGATTGAAGGACGCCACGTATCCCAGCGTTGGATAGTGCCATTAAACTTGTCTGGATCTGGCAGCACTGCTTTGGGGCGCGCAGTCCGGCTAAGTAGAGTCTGAACTTGATTTGACAGTTCCTCAACTGTGGATTCTAGCTGAAGAATCCTCTGCTGCGTCGGCGTAAGCTGAGACTGCGCCATGACCTAAAAGTGGGTCGGTGGAAATTGCGGTGGAGACGGCAGTTCGAAAAGAAGTGAAGGTAGTGCGCGCTGGAGGGACGGCAACGCGTAGAAGAAAAGGAGGTCGGAATGTAGACAATAACAATAAATTGTAAAGCAGCTTATTAAGACGCTCCACGAGCAAGAATTGGTAACCGCGAGCAATAACAATGAGCAACGAGCCACGAGCAACGAGCAATAATACTGCTGGTACGCGACCAGAGGGTCTGTATAATGTGACGAACCGCATATATTTCGTCCTTAGAATACAAACACAGAGTGAAGAAGAGCTCGAGAGGATGCGAGGTTATATACATGAAGCCAGAGGACTAGGCCGAATCGAGACGTAGTCATGTGATGAGCCCGACTCGTCACACTTCTTATCGTTTTAAAGCTTTAATTCGTCGATACGGCGAGTAAGAGCGTTTGCTAAAAAGTTTTAAGCGCTAAAACGATACGTGATAACGAAGTTGTAATTAGCTAAAAGCTTTACCTAATATACTTAGCGTAAGTTTAAAAGCTTAAATATTATAAAGTACTTTAAAGCTTTATAGTCGGTATAAACTTTAATTTTATACGGCGTACCTATAAGCTTTACATGGAAATAACCGAAGAAGCGTATAATAGTAAGTATTTCCTTATTATATATAATATAATTAAGTTTTGCAAAAGTTATAGTTTTTGAAAAAAAGATTACTAGAAGTTAATCGTTACTATAAAGCTAAGATAATACGCTTGCAACCACTTCGTCCGAAGCATTAGTTTCCAAAAAGCAAAGGAGCTTTTGGTAGTAATATTGAAAAAGAGGAACCGAAGTAAAAGCTAGCTTTAGAAAATTAAAGCTATATTTGCACTTAGTAAAAAAACGAAAAGAAATATTATTCTTAATTAAATATATTAAGAAAGCGGTAATAATACTATAACTTTGAATAAAACGTTTGTAGAAGTTGTAAAAACCGAGAAATAATTAAATACTTTTAATAATTTAAAAGTAGTGCTATTCGCGTATAATAGCTACTTTCTTTAAATCGATTTTTATATCGGTAATTAAAATAATAAAGCTTAAATACTTCGTATAAATTATATTAAACTCGCACTTTTTAAAATTAGCTTAAAAACTAGTATCCAAAAGTCGCTGGAGCATTTTGTGGATATGTATCACGTGATCAAGCTCGTTGTCGAAGTATATAAGAATATTATTAAGGTAAATAATGCAGAAGTCGTTTAAATAGTTAAATAGCACGTTATTTATATAACGTTAGTAAGTTGCAAAGCTATTAATAAATTCAAATAGTAAAACTTTATATTTGTAAATACTATAGCGTATTTGAAACGTTGTGTATTCCTTAGAAGTAAAGTCTATACGAATATAGTGAAAAGCTTACTTAATATCGAACTTCGTAAAAACTTTAGCGCTAGAGATCTTAGTAAAAGTCTCGTTAATTAGTAGTAAAAAGTATTTATCTTTACGAGTTAAAGTATTTAAAGTTCGAAAGTTAATATATAAATATAAAAAGTCGTTAAACTTCTTAATAAAGAGAATAGGCGTAGCGTACGGCGATTATAAAAGTTTAATAAACCTTTTATTCAAATTGTTTATAATATAGGCTTTAATAATTTCTAGCTTTAAAGTAGATATCTTATATAGCGAAGAATATCGAAAAGCTTTCTTATCGTCGCCTTTAAGTTTAATATAATAATTATACGACCTATAAAGCGATAGTACATTACTAGTAGCTTTTGAAAAGACGTATTAATAAGCAAAGTGCTCTATTAGAACGAATAGTTCAGTATCTAACTTTGCAAAATTCGCGGTAAAAGTAAAGGTTAAAATCCACTAATTAATTAGCTTTTGCATTTGCTAAACGATAGCGACGTTTCGTACGAGCTCTTTATTCCATTATTAAATTAGCGTATTAAGCTCGTAGAGAAAAGTAGTGAATACTTCGTCGTTCGTATTTCGAAGTGCCGTTATATTAAATGCTAAAGCTAAAATAGCGTATATTTTCACTACTAGGAGCCGATGCTAAGCTAGCTTAGGAACTGCCTTTTAGCGGCGCTATATAAGCGGAGGGGCTTTTACTATTCGGGATAGCTTTTATTATATAACCCGAAAAGCTTTAGTAACGTTTTTGGTGAATAAGAACGTTTTAATAATTAAAAGAGAAGAAGTAGTGCGGGGGAGCTCAAGCTCTAGCGTAAGCGAAGTTACCTAACTTGCAGTAGGTTCAAGGGCTAAGCTCGCTAACCTTTTATCGTACTATTAATAAGCTTTCGTAAGGAGAGCGTCGCGCCGAAAAGAGTTTCTCTAATAGTAAGCGTTGATTTTCTTCTTGCAAAGGCTAAGAATCTCGATATTGCACGTGTATAAAATAGTAAAAGGATAATTAGCTAGCTAAAGAAGCTTTCAGCAAGCTAAATCAAGTAGTATACGATGCTTTGCAAGCCAAGTATAGCTTAAAATAACATTATAATTCCTAAGGTTAGTAATTAAGAAAGAGGTAAAAGATTATATACGAGAGTTAATTATAAGGTTCAAAAAAGCGTAATATGAAATAAAATTGCTATAAAAGCTATTATAGCCTTTAATAGGAACAAGGCTCGGCAAACGCTAAATAAGAGATTTCAAAAAGAAGAAAAAGAACTTAAGTAAAGCTAAATCAATCAGCGCGTACGCGTTTGCTCCTAAGTCGAGTAGTGCTGAAACCTTGTAAAAGAGTCCATTCTTAGTAAAGGTGGCGGTTGTCGTAAGACTCTGGCCCCCAAGAAGCTCCTTAAGATTAAAGTAGCGCATGTCTCGCACTTGGCCTAGGAAAGAGGCTTTTCCTAGGCCTCTTCTTTTGCCCGTGAGCTAGGCTCAGGTGCATTGAAGTAGGCTGCTGGAGGCTCGTCGTCAAAGTCCTCCAGAGGGTAGGCAGGCTGAGTGGGGTCCTTAGGGCCATGGTAGTCGGTTTGGGGTTCCAGCTTGTTGATCCTAGCTGGGTATTGGGAGGCAGAGCGTTTAGAAGGTCCAGGAGTTCGATGGTTTGCAGCGGGAGTTTTCCGGCGGTTATTAGGGGCCTTTGGTTGCTGGGAGCCGCTAGAGAACCCGGGAGTATGGTGCCTGGGGTAGCTTGGCGCCGTCTCTGGGGGAGGCTTTGTCGTTGCTATAGAGCTGCGTACGGCCTGGCGTAAAGTTCCATAGATTTCTTTGGAGGCTGGCTAAGTTCGGGAGGCCCGCGGCTGGCTGTAGGGGGCTTGGCTATACAAGGTGCTCTTAGTATACTGGCCTACGTCCTCATTTTGGATCCTTTCAACCCATTCGTCTAGCGTCGTATAGCGGGGCCACTTTTAATAGAGCTTAGAGCGGAGCTTATAGGTGATTTTGTCCCTTAGCTCTGAGCGTAAGGTGGCGTCGTCGGTAATTTGTGCTGCAGCGGCCATTATACGAAAGACTTTATAGAAGTTCTAGAAACGTTTAGTAAGAGCTATGTACAGCCCTTTGAACTAGTATACGGCCTGGGAGACTTCCGCTGGGTCCGAAAGGAATGCTACTAGCTGGTCCACTAGTTGCAATGCTGTAGCAGAGTTCTCCCGGTCCAGGAATAGGGGCTCCAAGAATTCCTAAGCGAGGCCTTTAGTATTGCCAAAGATATAGTTCTTGCGGTGGCGCTTATTCAGGAAGTATTGATCGTATATCTCTAATAAATTAAAGAGCTATGCCTTCTAAAGCTTGGCGCAGTAAGTCTTGCCGTTATCCAATTTCGTGGGGAGCCAAGGGATCTTCTCAATACAAAAGGCCGTGCTGTGCGTCGTATCTTACGTTTGGGATCGCGAAAAGGCCCCGCCAAAGTACGGGTCGGGGTAATCTCTTATCCGGAAATTGCTGTAAGTCTCGGGGGGCGTATCCATACCAAATGAGACACTATTTCGCTCCACAGTTTGGAGAATAGGGGGAAGCAGTGGCGAAGGCGCTGGCGGCGCTGATGAAGGAGGGAGCGTCACGGAGGTGCGTATCTGCTCTGTGAGCAATTGTTCCATACGCTGAAGGCGTTCCTCAAGCTCTTGTACGCGTAAGTTTGCTTCCTCAGCACGCGAGTTTGCTTCTTTAGCCTGTTGCCGGTAGAACCCTTTATCTTCAGTGTTCGAAAGGTCTGATTCCATAGCTGGGAGCTTCCTAGCGGCTCGAGAGCTCTGGGGTACAGGAGTACGGGCGCTGGAGTCCTGCGAGGGCTTATGAAAGCTCGCTTTATCGGTAGGAGTACGGGGTATAGCGTCCGTACGAAGGTTTCGAGGTTGTTTTAGTGCTATTCTTCAAAGGTAGCAGTGTTTGCTAAAGCTTGGTATAAGCCTTCCTCGTAAAAGTTGTAAAGCGTCAGCGACGTTACGTCTAGGAGGGAATTATAGGGGGTGAGATATTATAGAAGCCGTCTCCGGCGAAGTAAGGTAAGTTGTTTATAATATGACGCGCCGAGTATAGAGAAGCTTAGCGGGCCACGTGAGGGGAGTAGTCACATGGCGAAATAGAAGAGACTTCGGTAAATCCTTAGAATAAATAACTAAAGAGCTCAGAAGGAAGGAAAGAGCTCTCTATATACGTGAAGAACCCCTGCAATGAAGCAGGGCGTTCGGGAGAAACAGGAAGAGAGCGGCCGAAGCCGTAGGGGTAAACCAAGGGGCTCGCCAGCTCGGGTGATGCACGTGCCTCAGGGGCTAGCCGAAGGCTGGGCACTGCCAGGAGCGTCACAACTACATTATCGTTATAACCACTACCTTTAATTTATTAACTTGCAAAACTCGTTAATAGCTTGTAATTAAGGTATTTATAGCTAGCCTCATCGATATTGAAAAAGCCTTAGCTCGTAAACTAACTACGAACTCGAAAGCGAAATTATCGAATTAATATTTGAATTTCCTTAATTTGTTCGATTTAGAATAAATAGAATAATTGCCCTCGCTATATAGCTTAGAAATAGACTACTATATTAAATTAGAGAAAGTAAACGGCAAAACCTTAATAGTACTATAGGAACTCCTATATAATATATCTCGAGACGAATTTTTAATCCTTCGAAAAACTTTAATAAATTTATTAAATAAAGGATTTATAAAAGTAAGTAACTCGCTCGCTACGATCTTAATACTTTTTATACGAAAGGCGAAAGAAGGTTTATAGTTTTATATTAATTATCGCGGGTTAAATAAGCTTACTCGTAAAGATCGTTATTTACTACTACTAATTTACGAAATATTATAAAACTTTTCCTAAGCTCGTTAGTTTACGAAACTAAATATTAAAACTGCCTTCTATAAGATTAGAATTGCAAAAGGAGATAAGTGGCTTACGGCCTTCCAAATTCGTTACGAACTTTACGAATAGTTAATTACTTTTTTTAAACTTGCGAATATACTAAGTATTTTTCAAAAGTATATTAATTAGTTTTTGCAAAATTACTTAAACGAGTTTTATTTAGTATATATCGATAACGTTTTAATTTATATATTCGGGAGTTAACTCGATTATCGGAAGAAGATTCGTAAAGTTCTTTAATAATTATAAAATATCGAGCTATAATTAAATATCGATAAATACGAGTTCGAGATTAAGTTAATTAAATACTTTAAGTTTATTATCGAGGTAGAACAAAGGCTACGAATGGATTCGGCGAAGGTAAAAGCTATTATTAATTAGTAAGCCTTTATATTTATAAAAGCTATACGAAGTTTTTTAAGTTTTATGAATTTCTATTAACGTTTTATTAAAGATTTTTCTAAAGTTACGACTTTACTTACGGACTTTATAAAGCGTAATTCCTCGTTCTTTTAATTAAAAGTAATAAATGCAACGTTTTTATAATTAAAAAAGCTTTTTACTATAGCTTTTATACTCGCTTAATTCGACTCGAATTAGGAGATAATTATAAAAACGAATACTTTTACTTGGAATATAGGTAGTACTTTATTCTAATTTAATACTAATGGACTTTTATAGCCTTGCGCGTACTATTTATAAAAGAACTTATTTACGAAATATAATTATAAAATCTACAATAAAGAAATGCTAATTATTATTAATTATTTATAAAAATAAAATATTAAATTATAAAGTATTAAAGAGTTCCAAATTCGTATAAACTATAAGAACTTTAAGTATTTTATAATAGTTCGCAAATTAATTAAACGGCAAATATACTAATTGTTAATTCTCTTCTAATATAATTTTACTATTACTTATATACTAAGGAAGAATAATTCCTAAGCAAATACTTTATTTCGAAAAGAATAAAACCTTTCGGTAAATATTACGAACGAGAGGCTATAGCTACGAACGATCTAGCTAATCAAATTAATAATAATTTAGAAAAAAGCGTACGATTATATTACGCTTACTCTCGTTATAATTAATTAAAATAAAGAAGTCGACGAAGATATTACGAACTAATTTAGCTATTTATAAAGCTTGCCGAACGATTTACGAATTTTATAAAGAATTAGCTAAAGCGAGAATTGCACATATATACAAATAGTAATTACGATTCGTAAGGAGCAAAAATTATTTCCATCGTTTTTAGAAGTTCGAGTTTTATTATTTAAATATTTATTATTCGCTTTCGAAACGCTTTTATTTAAAGAACGTTATTAAGTATTCGATTCGAATAAATTATAAACGAAGCTAGTTTAAGTTATATACGACTCGTTAATTTATAAGCACTTTAATAAAGAAAGGACTATAGTAGTTCTTATATAGTAGTTCTTTTAACTTGGAATAGTATAATTTATATAATAATTTATTTATAATTATAATTTTTATAATTAAAATAAAGCTTAATAGAATTATAAATAAAGCTTCCTTAAATCGCTACTAATCCTAGATCGCTTATAAAAGAAAATCTCGATCGATTTTATTACGTAATTACTCGTAAGTAATAGGTTTATAAATATTTTAATAATTACGAACTAATTTAGTAAAAGAGCGATTTTCGAGCTTTATAATAATATAATAATAAAAATAGTAGTATTTACGTTTATTTATATCTTCTATCGTTATTATAAATTACTATTCGCAATAATATCTAATAAAAGCCCTTAGTTCGTAAGCACTTTTTAATTTCGAGTTTATTAACTTTTATAAATTAATCGATATTTTTTTATAGCCTTTTACTTAAAAACGAATAGTTTTATAAAATATATAAACTAGGTTTTAAAATCGTACTTTCGTGTATTTATAAATTATACTTAAAACGATTAGGCTAAGCTTCTACTAATAGCAGAACTAGTTATTAATAACCGAGATTTTATTTCGATAAACGTTAGCTTTTTCTTTTTTTTTCACGAGTATTATATCGAATTCTTAAAAATTATAAAAAGCTTACGAATTAGGAAAAGCGTTAGTTTTGTTTAACGTGTAAATAAAATCGTTCGTAAGCTATAAAAGGCAATCGAATAAGTATAAATAGCTATAGTAGCAATTTAATAATAATAAAAGAATTTTATTAATTAATTATATTAATAAAGCTTATAGTATCGGATTGGAGATAAAATATAGTTTAGCTTTAAGAATATTTGTACGAACCGCTCGTTAAAGAAACTAAATGCCCGATATGCAAAATTTATAATTACGAAGATAATAAACTTTTATAATTATTAGTTAAATACTTCGTTAAGAATCCGGAACGTTTTTTACTTTAAACTCTTATAATTAATAGCTACGAATTCTCTTCTATATCAAGTTACGAACGATCTACAACTTACTCCACGATTAGTTGCAAGCGTTAACGAATATAAAGTAGAAGCTATTTTGAAAAAGAGATGGAAACGATGAGGACGAGGTTGGGTACAAAAGTATTTAATTAAATAAAAGGGTTATACTAGGCTTATATAGGAACCTGCGAACGCCTTAGTCGATATAAAGGTATTAGACGTATACGAAGCCGCAAAATAGCTCTCTACGAACGGTACTAGATTATAAAACTAACGGGGTTAGTTTTTAGAAAAAGGTAATATAATAAATTATACTCGTAAGTTGGACTTAGCTACTTTAAGTAACTCTCGTTACTTTAATAACTACTTATTAGCTTTTTATAAGTACTTTACAAATAGAGAACTTATACTCCTCCTTTTCTTCTTTTTTATGCAATTCTTCTTATACTTTACAATAGTTTATAATATATTTTATTCGATTTAGCTTATTATAATAATAATTAATTAAATAATAATTTATTAAAAAATTTATTAAAAAAAATTTACGAATATTATTTAAAATATAAAAAAGAAAGTAAATTATTATATAAAGTATTAAATTAAATTAATTAAAAAAATTAAATAAAGTATAAAGTATAATTAATTATAATAATTAAAATTATTATTTTAAATATAAAATTTAAAAAAAATATATTTAATTTTTAAAATTATATTTCTTCGATTTCGATTTATTATATAATTAATTTTATAATTTAATTTATTACTTACTTTAATATAAAGTAATTAATAAAAAAATAATTAATATTATAAAATATTATTATTATAAAATTATTTATATAAATAGTAAAAATAATAATATTCGAAGTAATATTATAAAAATAATAATAAATTATTAATAAATATTAAATAAAGTATAGCTACTAGTGCTAATATTAACTAGAGTTACTATTCTAAGTATAGGATTCAGAGGGAACATATTTGGTCCTTGGAACTATATTCCTTCGATCCTAATCCATTACGTGATTAACTTTGCAACTTAATTTATTACTTACTCTAATAATAAAAAAGTTTAATATTATTATTAAATATAAATATAATTAGTATTTTCGGAAAAGTTATAATAATAATAATATTAATTAAAAGTAATTATTTAATTATATTAATTTATTATTATTATTTAATAAATAATTTTATTTAAACTTTTTAATAAAAATTAAAAATAATATAATATTAAATCGAATATATTATTATATTATTATTTATAATTATAGAAAACTTATTTATAAAATAAGCTTTCGAATAGTTTTTTTTTAAAATAATAAATAATTATATCGAAGAATATAAATTTTTATATATAAAAATTAATATATTTTAATAAAATATTTTAATTAATAATTTTATAATAAAGGAAAACGATAATAACCTTTTTTAGCACTTATTTTTAATCGATCTCGATCTTGCTATATTCGCTTAAATCGACTTTTTTAACATTCTAATAATTATTCTTTGTTTTTATAAGCAAACATTTGTCCACAAATCAACTACCCCAAGTCGCCGGCCCAAAAGTACTCCCCTTCGGTACCGGCTTCTGCACCGCCGTCTCTAAATAATCCAGCGTCCCCGCAGGTGTACTATTGCCCCACCAATTCAGAAATGTCGTTCCCGTCAGATTCAGCGCGGCAATAATCACGATAGTACAGATCGCCAACCCGACATCCAGTCCTGCACTGGTGATGTAATTGAAGCGCATCCACCATCCTCTATATCTATTCCTTATCACTTTTTGGAATAGGAAGCCGACCATGCACCAGGAGAGATAGGACAATGGTGTAGCTGGAGGTAGTTGCAGCATTCCACCAAAGAAGATTGGTGCGCTAAAGAACCGGATCTTGGAGCGGGGGAACATTCGAGCGCCGAAGTAAATCAAGAATGGTGTCACGGCACCAGCGAGCCAGAACCATTGCAAGCCAGCATAGGTTGCATCTCCGGAGAAGATTCTCTGGGGGCCTATGAGGCCGAAGATTACAGAAGCGTTGAAAAACACACGTCCGTTTGGACAGGTGAAGTTATTTGCCTGGCCAGATTTGCAAATATCGCTGATGTGTCCAAGTGCCCATTCCATGACTGCCAGTTGGACGACACAAGACCAGAGTGTTGCAATGACCTGTCCAAAGAATGTCACACGCTGAGGGATCTTGAGGTAATGGCCCAACTTTAGATCTGATAGAAAGGAATGGGCTTGGTTCATGGTGATATAGCCATACGTTTTGAAGAGCATCATTGCAACGGGGCGACCAGGCTGCATGTATCCGACTATGTATTCGGTGAAGACATTGAGCCCGAGGTGGATGTTGGTTGTAGCGTAGATGATGCCAATAGGGATTGTCCAGACGATAGAGATGAGGAGGCCGATGATCAGTGCCCACCAGGAGAGGTAGGTAGGCCAGGCCAGAACGGTGGCGAAGGAAAGGCCAACCATAATGAGGAAAAACGCACCGTACCACCAGCCGGGAACCGGTTTATATTTGCGCATCATTTTAGTATGGTTGTCATCTAAAACACCACGCACGGCCCTGGCTTGGATCCAGATCTCTTGGCTGTGGAAGAGGATGGTGTGGAAGATAACGGCAGCTATGGAGGCAAATGCAAGGCCATAAGATAATGAAAAGGTGGTCGAGAGGAAGAGAGGCGAATAGGTCTGCATACATTAGATTGAATAGAATCGAGCAACAGAAAGACGTACCTGATATTTCGCTTCATCCAATGTGAATTCTGGTGTCAAGATTCTGCTAACGTTGTATTGCTTGCCAGTGTTGTCATAGCTATTAGAATCACTAATTGGTAAATGCTCTGCGTACCTAGAAGACCATGAATTCAGCAGTTTCCTTCTCAGTATATATCGAAAGCAAGCGAGTGGATGAAACTGGAGCGGATGTCTCAAGGATAGGGAACAAGAACTTGGGTAATTCAAGTAACTAACCAGTGTCCGCCGAAATGCAATCCCGCTGTGACAATCCAGAACCAAAAGATAGTTCCGACGAAGGTATTGGCGATGGCAAACCAAGGTGGGATAAGTGGAGATTTTAGGCCATAACCAGTAATCTGTGTCCACTGTGGTAATATTAGTACTGCCTGACTCGAGGGGGAAGAGGCGATGGACAGAGGAGGCCATACATCAAAAGTAATCGGGATGAGAGAGATTCCAGTCCAGCCTCCGAAAACCTGATTGATGACGGGGCTCTTTGGTCTGATCCACGTGACAAAAGCGAAGACACTGAGGAATTTCGCAACTGGTCAAGCAGTTAGTTTCAATACTCCTTGTGGTGGTCGGAGATTGATACTCACTATAACCTGGAAACCAATACCACACGAATGATGCAATGAAGACATAGAAGAACCAGCGATATCTTGCGATAGACCACCCGTTGGCCTTGGCAGGATCTGTCTTACTATGATCGTGCAGAGCATATATGAAGGCTGTATTTACCAACGTCTGCGGCCAGATCATGGAAGCTGGTTCAACGAGATATCTGCGCATGAGTCCAGCGATACCGAACCCAACACACTGCGTAGTGATCGCCAACAAGATGTTGAACCCCCAGCCAAAGTTCTGTCCGTAGAAGCCTCGCTGGGCGACGAGCGTGTCAGTAAAGTATCCTACGCCTGTCCCAAATGCCGCGTTTGCCATGATGACTATCAATCCGTGTTCCTTAAGGTTAAAGGGACCAGGATTGAGGTTCCATCGTAATCCAAAGGTATTGAAGGTACGTGACGGCATGATCTTTGTCCAGCCGACACCGAGAGGGTATGCGACAAGTTGCACAACGATGGAACTGATTGTGAGAGTAGGCGCTCTCAACGAGAATAGAGAGTTTAGACCCGAAGCAATGGTGTTTAAAACCATACCAATGGCCCAGGCACGAATGGTGTTGGCTGGAAGCTCTTCATCGTAGTTTCTGACTGCTGCTCGGACCTGTATCGTTAGGAAGGGTCTCGAAGACAGAGCAATTGGAATACCTCTGGATATGGCGAATTCTCAAACACCTCATCGTATAGCTTGCCTTCTGCATTGGGGTCTCGAGCATTGACGGCATCATCGATATCATCTAATTGACTGTCTGCGAGATTTGGATCCCATCTGTGTGCCTTCTCGAAAACAGATAGTTTTTGATTCGCCTCTGCTTCTTGAACGTCTAGAGAACGCGATTTCCCCGTATCTTTCTCACCTATGCCTGTGGAACCATAACTTGAACCAATGCCGATTCCCTCAATAGCGTCCGCATTTTCAGCTCGCAATCGTTTTAGCAGACCTGCCATCTTGGAGTGATTGGATCAAGAAAAACTGTGTGAGCATAAGACAAAAGAGAAAATGGCACGAAGCTGTATATACCCGTCGGCTGCTGTCGCAACTTTAAGTTGACCAATCAATTCGTCAGAATCTGCTTAAGGGTCACTTCTTAACCCCCATTGCTATCATTGAAAAACCAATGATCATATACAGCAGTCGGTATCATCGTCCATGCACGGAAGACTCCTACCATGCTCGTCAGAGAAGATGCATGTCCAGATAAGCTTCGCGGCGCAAGTGCAAGGCTTGATCAGGAAGGTAAACATCCTTTGATAGGAACGTCGTCGCAGCATATTTGCTATCGCGAGATAATACTTGGATGCGAGAGTGAAGTGATAAGCATTGAAACTCTGGTGGGTTGAGTCTAGTCTGGCACTTGTCTGCCGAGCATTGCTGTTCTTGGCAGGTATTAAGCATCGCTTGGGCTTGCGGCAGTTAATCTAGCTGTCAGAGCATGGGTTAGGTTTTGAGAGACACTTCCGGATATGCTTTCAGCCAATCTACATGAGCGGGTATATTTGCGCTAAGGTGGCTTGCCCGACGGTGACATAAATATGCGGGGTGATGGAAGGAGGCAACCGGCAACTGTCACGTGCTAAATCATCTGCGATATCTTCTCCATCGAACTTCGAAGATGTGTAAAACGTTAAGATGAAATTATTCAATGGTCTCGTCCACATCGCTAGCCTCATATGGGATCGTGTTAACAATGCCAAGGTCGAAGCATGGAGCTGACAGGTACCGGCAATCTTGATACTAATATCGATACCAATATCGTCTTCGCTATGAGCTATCCTTGACCTTGTCAACGGTGAATATCCATGAAGCAGAACGACAGCGCAATAAATCACGATGTAGTACGGGATGTTGTACTTCGATCAAAGGCAGATGTGCGAGCAGACGATCACGGAGTTCTCAGCAGCACTCACTTCCTAGAAATGACGCGTGTCCGGCTGAAATGAAAATCAGGAACTAAGGAAACGCAGGAAACCAATTGAAATGCATGGGGCACAGGAAACACGAAGCACCCGCAGATACGAGGGTCTTGCTGGATTGTTGGCTTGAACATATGCAGTAACAGCTGCAGTCTGAATAGGCGCTCACTCTGCCTTTGGGCTCATGAGACTCCGCGCTAGGGTTTTCATGACACAGCTTGGAAGGCTCTGAGATTTGGTCAATCACGTGTATAGAATCATTACCTACTCATGATTGAGTCTCTTCGAGAGCACACAACAGGCCACATGCAGTCTCATCGAGTTTGAGTCTCAAAGTGAAGAACGAATTGGGCCACTTTTGAAGGTTGTAAGCCAGTATCTCTCCTCAAATTCCACGTGACTGACATGGTTGAGGGTCCACCTGCAGGTTCAGGAGGGATGAGCTCATTGACGAGGGAGTGAAAACTTTTCAAACTCCCGCATCCATCACACAACTTCGTGGTGATTGAACCTTTCCGATTCTAGAGAACAGTTGCTCGCCATGAAAGAACGCTCTCACGAAGAATTGAAGAATTCGACAAATTTGATATGAACTCAGGTAAATATGTGTCTCGGGCAGCTCAAATAACTCTCCATTCCAAGACCAAGAATAGAAACAGAAACACGTGCTCTCCACTTTTCATCTCATTCTTGGCGCGCTAGTCCTGGAGGGGCCATTATCCATCGATCTGATGATTGTTTTGGTCGCCTCCCGGTCGATCCGTGTCAACCTTGCTCGGTTCGTATTCATCCAAGGCAGCGCCACCGATGTTCATCAGAGTGCAGAACACGAGATGAATGTGAGACGATGGTGACTGGCGTGTGGCCATCTCCAAGACAATATGCACCGTGTAAATGTGATATCATGAGACGATGATTTGGGATCGAAGATGAAGAGGAGCTGGGCTGTCCCCGACAGGCAGGATCAATAAGAGCACGAAGCGTGCGTGCTCTGGCAGCGTCAGAAACGCGACCCAATGCAGGAACCAGGAAAATTCAGGGGAAACGGACTCCAGCAGTGTCGTCACCCCGGAATTCCATTCGTTCCATTCGACGTCCAGCGCAGGGTGGGTCCGTTCTGGCTCCCCTCTGGCTCCCCCGGTCGCTGCTGGCCCTGAAAACTCTTGGCGCTACGCCACAAACAGATAAGCTCGTTATCAGACCGCAGGGGAAGGAACCCAGAGCCAGGGCCCACACCCATCTCCCATCAACACGCGCTTTAAATAGGTCTTTCCCCAACATACCAAGCACTTGCTTTCTTCTTCATCCAACTTTTGCCCGTCAACACCGCGACATTTTTCTTTCTTCAACTTCTTCAGCTTCTTCTTCTCAATTCTCCATTGAGATCCCATTTTCATACACTCTTCTAATTACCAACACTCTCGCTGAGCACCAGATCCTATCGAAAATGCGTTCTTCTGGTCTCCTCGCCTTCGCGGCGTCCCTCGCAACTTCTTCCGCCGTCTACCAGGGCTTCAACTACGGTGCCACGAAGAGCGATGGATACGCGGCCCGTGAGCAATCTGATTTCGAATCCCTCTTCTCAACCGCGAAGAACCTCGTTGGCACCTCCGGATTCACGAGTGCTAGGCTCTACACTATGATTGTACGTTCCCCACATCCTGCGGTACAGTATTCACTCCAGTGCTGACTATTCTCTAGCAAGCTGGAACAACAAACAGTCCAACTTCCGCCATCCCAGCAGCTATTGCTCAAGATACATCCCTTCTTCTTACCCTGTGGGCTTCTGGTGACGCTTTCCCCAACGAACTTGCTGCTCTGAAGAGCGCCATCTCCACATATGGCTCTCAGCTTTCCGGCAAGGTTGCTGGTATCTCCGTTGGAAGTGAGGATCTCTACAGAAATTCACCTACTGGTATTGCTGCCGGTTCCACCATCGGAGCTGACCCCTCTACTATCATCGACTACATTAACCAAGTTCGATCTGCCATCTCAGGCACAGCCCTGAGCAGCGTTGGAGTCGGCCACGTCGACACCTGGACTGCTTGGGTGAACGGATCCAACGACGCTGTCATCAGTGCCTCCGACTGGATCGGTGTTGATGCCTACCCATACTTCCAGAACACCGAAACCAATGGCATCGACCAAGGAGCTGCTCTCTTCAACGAAGCCCTCGACAACACCAAGGGTGCTGTTGGCAGCAAGCCTGTCTGGATTACCGAGACTGGATGGCCTGTTACCGGCAAGACTGAGAACCTTGCCATTCCCAACACTGCCAACGCAAAGACCTACTGGGACCAAGTCGGATGCCCCAACTTCGGCGTTGTCAACACTTGGTGGTACACTCTTGAGGACACCGACAACAGTGCCACTCCTAACCCAAGCTTCGGTATCGCCCCAGGTTCTCCCTTGAGCACTACCCCGCTCTTTGATCTCTCTTGCTCCAATGTGTCTTCGAGCACCAGCAGCTCTGCCTCATCCACTGCCACTTCATCATCTGGCTCGTCTGGATCCGGAAGTGCAACAACTGCCTCTTCCTTCGCCAGCGCAGCCTCGTCTGCATCAACCGCTGCTACTGGAGGTGTTATTGCCAGCTCTGGGTCTGGTCTCTCGCCATCCGGCATGGGTGGATCTGGCTCAAATGTCACCGCCACTGGAGCTGCTTCTACTGCAACTGCTACTGGCTCATCGGGTTCATCAGGATCTGGTAGCAATGCTACTGGACTTAGCACCAGCCTCACGCCAACTGGCTCTGCCACTACTACTGGCCCATCCACAGTCTCTACCAACGCTGCCAACATCTTGTCTGGCTCGTTTGTGGGTGCTATTGGTGCCCTGATCGTCGCTGGTGCGGCCTTGTAAATACATGATGTACTTTAATGGTATGGTGTCATTCAACGGCTGCATTGGGTGGAGCGTATTGGAGGTAATTGCATCGGTTATTTTTCTTTTGGGACCTGTCTGACAAACAGACGATGGAGTTCGCATCACTGGTCATTCCCAGACATACATAGAAGACACAAAAAGTAATGAATACGATTCTGATTCTATGTTTAGACACTTCTTTGTGTAATGAAATAATGCTTTGTCTGTATCATAACAGGGTGACGAGTGGAACCACAGCCAGGAAACAGTTGAGAAACAAGAGTGGGCGCGGAGATCGGCTCTCCGGGTTGTCTGAGTATATAAAAGCGATTTTGATTGCGGAGAAGATTCAATGTCTTGAATTTGATATCGATGCCAAATTTGGCATTCACTAGAGGATCTTTCCATCCAATTATCCCATTTCACGAATCTCATGAAGGTTGCTTCGAGGAGGTTCTTGTGAAAAAAAAATAAAAATAAAATACGCCATTGCTTAGTTTGAAGGTATTGGAGCAAGATGGTCGAAGTCTAGAACATTAACAACAAAAAATTGACTTATTTGTCTTGAGACTATATATAGGCATCCCATCCACAAATCAGGAGGAGAGAATGAAAGAATAAATGTACGTATGTTCATTACTATCTAACCCAACCCACCAACTCCACCTATCACTCCAGAAAAAGCAAGCAGGCGAAGACCTGCTAGCTGAGCAGTTCTTCGTAAAATGTAGGAAGAGACTCGAAACCAGACCGCAATGCATAAAGAACCCCGTTCCTGTCCATAAAAAGACATTAATATAACATGAAGCTCCGCTATTCCACAGCGTGAACCGTATCTCAAAACCCACTGCTTATAGACTCATCCATCCGAACATACCCGTAGCACCCACAAGCACGATAGTGGTCAAGATGCCTGCTCCAACTCTATCCGCTTCTGTCGCTGGGACGATGGCTTCTGGATTGGATACGGATTGGGATCCCGCGGAAGGATTACCTACCGAAGTTCCACCCGTTTGATTCGTGAGTGGTGCACCGACGGGTTGTAAGGGAAGAAGATTGACGAAGACAGCGCTCATTGCCGCCATCTGCTGACCGACACCAGAAGTTCCGTCCCAAGCTGGAGCTTTTGACCAGGACAGACCACATGTTCGACCGTTGGGTCCACCAGAGCATTGAGATGCTGCCGCTTTGGCAGATGCTTGAAGCTTGGGCATGATGAGGTCGCGAGTAAAAGGAGCGACGAATGTGGTTGCTGCGAGCCAGCGGGTAAGGTAGGCTTTGAACGAATACATGTCGGTTGTGCAGGTCAACTTGGGCTCGCATGCCACTTCGTAGGCGATGTCGTTGGGGAAGAAGGTGTTGAAGGTAGAGTTCAAGAGCAGGGTGACTCGGTTTTGCCAGATTGAGCTACCATTGGTCTGTATCTTATTAGCTGAGAGGAGAGGAAATGCAAGCCTGGGCTACTAACGTAGTTATACATGTTAGCTGCACCAAGCAACCAAACCCCCATATTATAAGAGAATTGGACCTTGTTGATATCCGTACAGTTAGTTTCGATATGGGCACCATCGTAAATGTTGTAATTAGCGTCCATCAAACCAACGCTTGTGATCCAATCCCAGGTCTTTTCGGCATATTGGGCGTAAGTGTCGTTGCTTGTGTAGCGTGCGAGTCTTGCGCCGAGGTTGAAGAAGCAGCCATTGGCAATGGAATTCTTGTAATCATATCCAGTCAAATATGGATATACTTGCCATCGAAGGCTGTTGGATATTAGCATTATAGCATAACTTGTCTGGAGCTACTCACCCTCCACCACAGGTTGCATCCGGTCTGACCGCTTGTGTATTAAAGACAGCTTGTGCAAGCGCCAACCATTGTGGTTGATTTGAGGCTGGATTCTGGAAGTTGGTCTCTGCAGCAGACATAGCCGTCATTCCCCAGAAGCCCTGATCATCATTTCCCATGGACTGCGACCAATTACTCGGCATCATATCATCATTCTGTCCCACCTGCCATTGGATACCCGCAGCTGTCACGTCGTTATAGGAAGTATCGCCCGTATAATGCCAATAATCAATCAGAGTTCCCCACATTGCTCCTGATTCCCACCAGTAATCTGTGCAAGTCAGCTATCAACACTATCCTAGGATCACCGCCAGACTCACATCCCCAGGTCGGGTTTGGTGGAGGACCAGGCAAAACACCAATTATTCCTCCACTTTGGTTGCCTTTGTAGTATGTCATCATATCGTAGGCTATTGTAGCCGCAGTGTCCTTGATCGATTCTGTCAACATGATCAGCCCGCGCACGTAAACAATATGTCAATCTAGTATCGTACGAGTAGAAGTCAGATCCACGTCAAGAGCCTTGACCAGGCTACTTTCTAACAAAAGCGCTGCAGCAGCGCGAGAAACGAGTGTAGAAAACATGACGACGGGGTATCGTTGTCGTGTTCAGGGAGTTGTTTTGGCGAAAGGTGCGGTTGAGGGGGGATCCGATTCACAAAGAAAGAGTGGACGTCAAACACTTCTTCGGTCGCACGACGATGGTGATGGACATCGATGGCGAGGGTCGAGAAGTCGAGACAATAGGAGGAAGGCGACGAACAAGAGACCGACGTCGACTTAACTGGCGCGATGGATTGGAGGCGGGAGCTGTTGGCAGTGGCAGTGGAAGCCAGAAGAGGAATCAAGGTTGAGCCAAACTTAATCTAGCTGAAAAGGGAGCAGCAGCTGATTGGAGGAGCGACAATCACATTCAGCGCATGAGGGTGTAGGTGAAATACGGTGCGGTGCGCGCAGAACAGAAACACGAAAACCGGAAACATGAGTGGGAATCATCGTCGCCGTCAGGAGGAGGCTGTGCATGTTGTGTATATTGCGGTACTACGGTATTACGGTATCGCACGCTGCAGACAATGCAATCATACTAGTATTGCAATCGCTCTCCTATCTTGATTCTGGGGCATCTCGCATCGGGATCGCACTCAGGGTCTTTCGCCACTTTTTCGCCGTGACCGTTCCAGCCTGGACACCGCATTCCTGCGGGATTGGTCAACCAGTTTCAGGGGAGGCGAGCCTAAATTTATCCTTAAATCCGACCATCTGGAGTATGGTAATCCTCAGTGATACTCAGTTGGGTGAACCAAGATGAGCATATGAAGACCCCAAGCTCTCTCAAGACTACAATGCTATGTTCTGAGGCTAGCAAGTCGTACTTCTTGTTATTCTCATCCAATCTTCTTCACCATGACAACCCACTGCATGTCAGACAGGATGCTGCAGGTACCGAGGCGCAAATCCAGATCTCGTTAGATTTTCAACCCCACCTATCTCGTTGGAGGCA
The DNA here is from genome assembly GCA_009613015.1 of Mollisiaceae sp. DMI_Dod_QoI. Taxonomy (NCBI): domain Eukaryota; kingdom Fungi; phylum Ascomycota; class Leotiomycetes; order Helotiales; family Mollisiaceae; species Mollisiaceae sp. DMI_Dod_QoI. The sequence goes on from VXCB01000094.1 coordinate 19,969, forward strand.
TTCCTGACAACTCACCATATTCTCCTTCTATTCCATTCTTCTCTAGTCTTTTCTGCTCTTGCGACGATATATCTCAAGGCTTAGTCTACAATTCACGTGAGTCCTATCAAACACCTCTAGCCAATGTTTATATCAAGGTTGCGCTCGAAGTGACTTCCTGTTGAACTATGTTTCTCTATCTCTTTGAGAAAAACGCCACGCTATGCAATGCAGCGCTAAATACCCATCAAGCAAGTATGCAATATACTCCACACATATCAGTCATGCCAGTAAGCAGCTACAGGTGTGCGCAAACGCAACATCCGAGGTCACAAAAACCATGCCCTTGATGCAAAAGGCAAACCCACACTACGCCACAACGCCTTGACAGCTTACACCATCTTAAGGCAGCACAAATTCGACGAGAACCCACGCCACCACTGTCTTGAGAACAAAGATCTCAAAGTGCAGAATCTCCACCCAACCAGCCGCAAATCGCTCAACACACAACAGTTTCAAGACCCCACTTGCATATTCATATTCCTCTGCAGTCGACGACGTGGCAGAAATGTATCTGTCGAACGCCGACGAGCCGTGAAGAGAATGTGGCGGTACCTTGACGTCCTCTGCTGCAGGGCCGGGTTTCTCCAGGAGAGGAATTGCTGGAACTTCAGACCTCAGTTTCTCGATCAAAGCAAAGCAGATTCCAGCCCATGAGATCTCACTCATTCCTTGGATAACCGCTGAACCGAAGCCAAGATGATTGAGGAGATCAGGGGCCGAGATCGCGATTGTCTTGCTTTGAGATTCCACGAGAAGTCCAGCGTAAATATCGGCATATTCGACAATACGAGAGTAGAAGGCTGGTGTTAAAACTCGCAATTCAAGCTCGTTGGCTCCAGATGCAGTAGAACGTGCTATACGTTCCTCATTGGCTGAGGGACCGACAAGACCGGCGGGAATGTATCGCACAACCAAATCTTTCTCAGAGCTTATAGCTCTCTCCCTGAGATATTGCCGGAAGTGCCGATCAATAAATATCTCGGTGTTATTTGCATGGCGTGGCATGGTCTCCTTTCTCGGCTCTGGTCGCGACACCCACGGCATCTTGTGCCGAGAAAGAAGTCTGAATGCCTGGAACATCGTCCTTGGGAAGAATGTGCAGAAACCAACCCACCACCAAGAGGCCAGGAAGACCACTTTTGCCCATAGTGACATGGATGCTGGGTCAATGCTTGGCCCTGCAGAATGGACTCTGGCGATCAGCATGGCACGTGAATCAGCAGAACTAAGAGTGATTGTCGTATTGACCGGTCCAGTACGGCTCATAAATGGGAAGAGAGGGTCGTACGCTGCAACGGAGTATTTTCCAGCGCGGTCGTTGAATGTGGAGACGTAGAAGTCTTTGTTGAAGGTGCCGGTGTATCGTACAGATTCAAGCCCACCCTCCTTCGGAGACAGTGGCTGAGCACTTGGCTCAAGAAAGTAGACGTGTCGTTCGTCAAAGGTGTTGTTCACTTCAAGGATCAAAGCTTTCAGCTCTTTCTCTGCCGAGTACAGATACCAGATTGAGACGGGATTGGATGCATAGTTGAGGAATTTCGCGGCAGTGAGCAAGTAGACGTACGGATACTGCTTGTGATCAATGCCCTAATGTAGTAAGCATACATCGTCGCTCGGCTGAAGGCTAGGAATACCTGGCTCTCAAAATAGTTACGAAGCTTTCCTCGCAACCCATCCTCCACGTGACCTCTCCCTAAATAGTCGTCGCCATTGACAGTCCACCATGCATTGCCAGGACTTAGTGACAACCAACTCATGTACCAAGGAGGATTCCTTTCTTCTTCTGCCGAGATCATACCTCCAGAGTTCCCCTTCCAGCCGACTGGGATTCCCACCAGCAAGTAAGAGTAGGAGAAGCCATGCTTCTTGGGGAACATTCGTACATGGCTTGTCTGGCATGGAAAAAACAAAGGGTGCACTGGAAAATCTTGGATAGAAGATTCGGGTCTGGAAGACTCAGAGGGAAGTAGGCTCCTGATGAAGCGTGTGAGTTGTAGAAATCCAAACAGCGTAGCTCCCTGCGTTGCGATATCAATGACGACGGCGAAGTTCACAGTTGATTGGACAAATCGCTGGACAGCATCCCATTCCTTGAAGATTTTCAAGACGATGAGAAGAATGATGTCCAAAAAGCCACCAAACGAATGTAAAGTAAACACAGTAAGGATTAGAAGAAGGGCAGAAAGCGATCCCTCCATTTTGGAGTCTGCGGCAGCAGGTGTGGTGGCGGTGCGCGTAGACTGGATCAATAATTGGTTCGCAGTTTGTGGTACAATTCGAAATCAAAATACATGACGGGTATTCGGCGATGAAGTAGGGAGAGGAGATGTGTGTGTGATGTGTAGAAAACTGAATCACAAGAACATACGACCGTTACTCAAATTCATCTGTGGGTAAGTATCAAAGTCCCAGGGTGAGGATTTGAATGTTCGACATCTACCAGGGTACTTGACCAAAGCGGTTTAGCGTCTGAATCACCCGGCAAGCTTGCAAGCAGTGCCACTCGAGCCACCACAGCCTCATCATGAGGGTATTTCTGCGATATTCCGTCAACAATCTGACCTTCTCCCTTCTTCATACCACAACAAACTACTCTCCCGCCCCAAGCAAACCTCTTGAACCCTATTCGAGCATCAGAACTACCAGCAGATAATCCCCAGTACAGAAATATTTCGCAATGGATGACTGGGACACTGTCACGAAAATTGGAAGCCGGACCCGTGGCGCAGGAGGCGCACAGCGCGAAACGGTCGTGAAGGGCAAATCCGCACTCAACGCTGCTCAGAGAAGCGGAGCCGTCGTCGGTACAGAGAAAAAGTTCGGCGCCGGCAACTCCGTAAGTTTTCCCACTTGCTCTTGTCCTTCATCTGGCTGTTGAAAACACCCCACTAACCCCTCGTGACAGGCTTCCAAACCCGGTGTAGAAGGTCAACATCTCACTAAAGTCGACCGAAGCGATGACATTGTCAAGCCCACCACTGTCGGAAAGGAAGTTGGAAATGCGATCTCGGAACAGAGACAGAAAATGACACCAAAGATGACGCAGAAAGATCTGGCTACGAAGTGCAACACCACGCAAAGTGTCGTGGCGGATTTCGAGCGGGGTTCTGCGACACCAGACCAGAAGCTGTTGGCTAGTATGGAGAAGGTGCTTGGGATTAAATTACGGGGCAGTGATATTGGAGCTCCACGATTTGGACCGAAAAAGAAGTGAGGCATGTTGGATAAAAGGCAATACTAAATGAATGAGATGCACGCTCTAATGGTGGGACTGGCTGAGCAGCATGGGTTCACCTACTTGAGCGGATGGTTCGGCGTTGAATGCAGTCTTCGTTCTTTGCGATTAGAAGTGAGTACAACCAGGAATAGAGAAGAGCGTTCATTCATCATTCATGCATTCGTTGATCTCGTCTCTGGTATCCTTCTATACATAGCTGGCTCAGAAGCTTTCCTAGCGGCTATCCAAAATCCACGACCGGGTATCATACTTCTAATAGTTGTTTTGTTCCGCTTCCCAGTGAAATCAGCATTCGATCAAATTTATCAAGCAAAACGCTTGAGACGCTCCTTGATATCCAACTCTCGTGGTCTCTCGTCTCTGTTGACGACCAAGGCCTCAGTCTTGCCCATCTTCACTATCTTCACCCATTCGGGAGCGATTTCTGCAGCAAGTAGCCTCACACATATATCGGCTTCGTCTCTCGACATCGGCGTCTTGAATGAATCCTTGAGTTTACCAATGACTGTAGGAAGGGTGAACGAGATGCGTTGCTGGCCGACAGAGCTAGATGTGCTCAAGATGGTGAGGACGGCAAACACTTCATCGATTCTACCCACTGCTGCTTTTCTGGCCAGCTCAGCCTTCGATGGGAGAGGTGCAAGAGTCGACTGATGTAGCTGCTTCGCTCGAAGACGCTCAAGAAGACTGGGCCTCGATCCATTGGTAGCTGTGGATACCACTTTCTTATCCTTCGCCACGTCCTTCCCCACCATGCCAGCTCTCAGATCATCCAATCTGCGTTGTCCTTTTGCAAGTAACGGCGACATCTTGGTCAAAGAAGGGCAAGTTGTGATAGCTTCCAATGGCAGATCCTCAATGAAAGCGTCAGCTGTTGTCTGAGCCACCTTCCTCTCCCAATCTGCCACCAATCCACGAACGAATATCTCATTGAGAAGATCTTCATTAACAGGTCTTGCAATTCTTCCAGGCTTTCCTGCATTGGTCTTGATCTCGATGCAAATCTTTCCATGCCCATAATCTGACAAGCTAAGTTGCGATATTCTATGATCATATTTTCCTTCGGGTATATATGCATTCAGCACACCAAGAGTTCTGCGAATATCTTCCAGAGTAACCGAACGCTTTCCCCAAGCTCGAGCAACATCTGGGCAGAGGTTTCGCAGATCCGCTGGTGCATGTGTTCCATTATGAGCATAATGTATTGATAATGCTGTGAGGAATGCTGCGTGTAGGTTGATGAGATTGACTAGTTCGAGAGGAAGGTCATGGGGTGGGTCGGCATGTATTTGCTCAGGAGTAGTCTGAAGGATTGAAGGGCTGGAATTGCTGGAATTGAGCGGCGAACAAGTCGGAGTTGTAGCAGAAATGCGAAACCGGTCCAACAAACTTCGTGCTCCTTTAGTTGGAGTCTCGATTGAAGGCACAAACTCTTGGCTGGGGATGGGTCGTTCCGGGGTATGGAGAGATTGAGTGTCCGTGGAGCATCGTGTTGGTAGAGGCTTGATTTCCCGGCAGTTGATTTGAGTTGAGATAGGAGATTGCTCCGGCGTGCTTTCCTCGTCGCTGTCGACGAACCTTCTCTTGGTTGTAGTGGGTATTGTTGAGGTAATTGCAATAGTCTCGACATAAGAGTTTTTCCCAATAATCTTTTTCTCGGTGCCAACTGCCTTTGAGGTCGTGGTAAAAGTTTCCAGTCCTCGATTGCGCCTCAGGGAAATTGCCCGGCTGTCCGTGGCCAGCTTCCTTCTCTTGATTGCTCCCGGCATCATGAAAGTATGCACCTGTGGTAAGAGCTATGTGGTAGGTCAACACCGATAATCGTATGTGTATCGAGGTTGAGGGTTGTTCTTGACATGAAGTCGCCTCATCAAACGTTAAAGTAATCGAAGGAGGTTGGGAAGTCGCGACTTTACGCGACGCGATTTCTCGCGTAAAGTGCTTCTTTGCCCCCAGGAGTTTTAGATCGACATTTAACATCCGTGCTCCTTCAACGACAACGATCATGCCTCTGCCCTTCCTCCAAGTCTTCCCTCGAGAGATTCGTGATCAAATATACACATATGTCTTGGCCTCACCTTCGGGCGCGGTGACGCTCTCGCCATGGACTGTCGAAGTCGCCAGATCATTGTCACTTCTCCGAACCTGCAAACAGATTCATCGGGAATGCAAGGACATTATTTGGTATCACAACAGACTCGACCTCCGCGAGCCCACTCACCTCTATCGCAAGTTCCTTGCACTTTCGAAGCATCGCCATGTCCGGCGCATTCGACAGCTGAAGCTATGCCTTGAACTGATGGACCGGGATGAGCTGGAATGGGTGGCAAGCTCTGCGAGAGGTCTCGAAGAATGGTGTCGAGTGGGCAGGTTAGAATCAATCACACTGGTTACTGTCTGGGACAAACCTAGAGGGATTGATGAGTTCAAAGAAGTCCTGAATCTAAGAAAGTACGGAGAATGCTTGGATGGTCGATTCTATCGAGATTCCAGCACATGGACACGAATGGTGGTCAATACAGGATGGCCGAGATTTTCACATTGGGGCAAACAGAGATGGTTAAAGGAGATGTTGTTGGACTCAAGTGGTCTAGAACAGCTACTGAGGGAGATACATAAAGTGTTCGGTGGTCAGCTCTATTCGGACGGGATATTATGCTTCAGCAATCGAAAACAAGTTGTTGAAGGCATCAGCTTGGATCCACGAAACGGCGAGATCAGAATTATTCCAGGCCAATTGTCAGCGCAGCTCAATGCAGTTGATTCTCCATACTAAGTTGCGACCCAAAACGTGGTGATGACTCGCGGTTTCATCCATTTCATTACCTGGTCCACCACTTTCAGTTTTGTCTGCATGACCTTAGGGTTCCATTAGCATAGTTCCATCAGCCTAGTTCCATGGTTTCCATAAGTACGGAGAACCTCATTCGCAAAAAACCTAATTATAATCAATTTTACATTTTCATCTTGTATACCAGTCTTCGTCATCTCTAGTTCTTGATAACCAAACCCCATAAATGTGTCCCAACCCCGGTTTCTTCGTCTATGTTCAGAACTTTAAGATGTGATATACCCTCATATCCTCTCGATGTCCGGATTTCTTGTCTTGACCGCCTGCCAGACCATGCATTGTTTCTTATAGTAGTTAGCATTTACACCAACTAGCCTTATAATCTCCCAGATATATCATCAAATCCATAGAGAGTGTCAAGGAATTCTTTAAAAGCTCAACTTGCCCGCTTTTTGCCATCACTATCACTGCAATAAACGTAGTAGCAGAGCAGACAACCTATCAAGTCAGAGCATAAGCATAGTGTAAGTCTCTATTGCCTACTCCCCTATACACCTTTTGGAGTATAGAATATTTCAGCAGTGCATTGTATTATCAAGGTATTGTTTATTACAAAGACAGAAATTGCACAAAAATATATCTACATAAGAGCAGACTATATAGTTATCATCAACGCATTATTCACCTTCTTGCATCAAGAAGTGCTTAGTGTGTCATCGTTTGCCGAGACCAGTTGAGGTTATTATTCTTGTGTTCAATTCAATAAGCATTCGGGTATGTTTCGATTATTAATTAATTCACTTTGCATTCATCGTACGTTTTTTATTTGTGAATGTATTGATTAGCGTTCCTTTTGATAATAACCTCACATCTTTCGCCTAAGGATACCTATTTAAGTGATTGATGATTCACAGGATGCCGTGACTTGTCTTGCACTTTGACGTGAATGTCTCGCCTTTGTATATATTTTCAATACTGCACTTCTCTATAACAAACATTACACAATCATCTTTCACTTATCGTTCTGCATAAGTCTGCCTATTCTTCGCGTCTGTTCGGTGCATCTATCTACACATCTGATCATCTAACCTCTCTGCACACTCCAACCTCCGTGCATTACGACAAGTATCTCTTGCAATATATCCTAAAGCCTACATCACAGACGCTTGGCATACATCACGGATCCATCTCTGTCTTTGGGAGCAGATGTCAGTCTCCTAGTTGTGACATATCGGCTATCGAAACTTGATCCAGGAGTCAAACATTTTGGCCTCTAATTCATCTATCTTCGCATCTGAGCCTGGCATCTAATCTTCGCATCTGGTCTTCCCAAAGAGTCACAGATTGATATTCAATTAAATCTCATAAGACAGACATCATGCACCTACTTAAACTGCCTCGAGAGGTCAGAGATTCTATCACCACCCACACTATCAAGTCCAACACAGGCATCCTCTCTATAGCTAGCAATCAAGATTCCAGCAGCCCTCGCTTCAAGCTTGTCGAAGTCAATGGCCAAGGCCACGAGACTGGCGGTATTATCACCCTCGCTCTGGCAAGCACCTGCTGACAAATGCATGCCGAATGCAAGGATCTCCTCTGGAAAATAAACACATTTTACTTTGAGCCAACCACATTCTTCCAGGAACTCAAACTCCTAACGCCAATGGAACAAAGAAAGATTCGACATGTCAAGCTACGATACGACGTCCTCTCAGTTGAGAAGAGGCAGGAAATCAGCCTTTCAATTTTGGGCATGTTTGCTACCTCAGGCGACTTGAGAAGTGTCGAGCTCAGCCTGGTGGATCCGGAAGTCATGAGCATGGGCTTCATCTATCGTGATGCTACAGCTAGGATGGCATTCCAATATCAATTGAGGGCATTGGAGAAGCGGCACTTGGATGGAGTGAAGGAACAAAGGATCACGTTGGATACGAAGGCAGAGGGTCAGGTGGAGAAGTACTTGAAACACATCACCGCATCTGATGGAGTTTTGAAGCAAGTTCAAAAGGCCTTCGGCGGGGAGATGTGGGTGGATGGGTTGTTGAGACTTCGATAATAATAGTGGTACGGGATATTGATGATTTCTCTGGATCATGGTCGATGTGCTGGACTACGTCAACAGCGCGCGTTCTGATAACTTGTGCAGTATTAGGGGCCTGCATGGAATCTTGATAAAAGTTTCAAACATTTTACATGGCATGGATTCCGAGAAAGATGTATGGATATTGAGTTTACATAGAATTTCCGCAATGTATTGCACCTTTACACAACGCAGATCGCAATGCACAGCATGAAGTTAGCTTGATTTGATTGCACTTTGGGGATACATGCATGAGCATTATGTGAAAATAAGAAATTCAAACCTGGATCAGACGTTAATAAGTAATAAAGGCCGGTAAACTGCCCTCTAAAGTTATTCAGAATTGACTTACCTATCTAGTCCTTCGATCTCAAATTCCTCCTGTCAAACTTGGAGTTACCATTATAAAGTACATGGGCTGCTGTCCTGGCTCGAATATCTATGCTCAAGCAAATCTACTAGAGAGGAAGAGACTTGATATGGAAGGCAAGCACTGTCTATTATTTTCCACGATTCTTGTATTTCATGAAAATTTTCATTTGGGCGTGTGAATATTCAGAAATGTAGTGATGAGGCGGCTAGAATCCTATCTCTACGGCATAGAAATATATGGCTGATTTTGACCTATGCACTAACACTAAATCTCTCTCTTTCGACTTCAATTTAGCACAATTAACTCAGAATAATTTCTTCAAAAAAACTAAATTTTATTTAAAAGTACGTAATTACTTATTATTTTAAATCTAAGAAAAATCTCACCTTATTGTGTAGAACGTTTATAGGCTTCGTAGTCTTAAGTGCAGATGCCAAAATCAGCTATTTTTTAAATGCGGGTGAGCCATGAGAAGAAATTGTGCTCAGAGATGTGGACAACAAAGGGAAGCTTGAGATGTTTCACATTATGCTCCAGCGTCAGGGCTGGGATGACTAGGCCAGATATTGTCAAGAATTGTGTGAGACATCAGCTGTGACATTGAGAGATTCTACTAGATCTCTTTTCGGGGATCAACTCGAATGGGGGTTTAAAGAGCTTATTGACACTCGAGCTGTTCTTGGAAGATGCACGCGATGCATTCGATACTGAGTTGAAAGTTGATCAATATTGCATAGAGAGATGGTAGGGTACTTGTAAGGCTGGTAGAGATAGCGACGGAAAGGGAGACAGTGTGTCAAGAAAAGTCGACAAGAAAGATCTTGAAATGGTTTAACGACATTGGATCGTCTACCCCGCTCTGGGTTTATATGCCAAATGAAAATGGATAAGAAATTATTTGGCACAGGGTATCGATTGGCAGGCGCGAGTCTATCAAAATCTACAAACCGCCAGCTGGTGGTACATAGGGATGGATGAGCATCTCACTGAACTTCTCCAGCCTCTCCTTTCCTCGAACCTCCTCCACCAGTAGCGGCATCTTCACAACGTTAAACTCGTCGTACAGTTCCTCGATCTGCTCCAAGTACTTCTTTTGCATCTTTCTTCTCGCATTGCATTGTTCGCACTCACTGCCAGCTTTGGGGAACAAGAGTTGATTTACCACAATGCAATGAGTATCAATGCCATAGCTTGCTAACTCCTGGATCATGCGCTCAGTCTCGTAGAGTGACAGAAATTCTGGTATGCAGACGCAAACGAATGTTGTGAGATTTTCGTCTTTGAATTGTGTATTGACCTCGCTGATGGTTTCTCGCAAGCCCTCAAGCTTCTCCATCATCTCATTTAGATTAGCACCATTCGGTAAGGAGCCGTTTGCACCAAGTAGACCATTCAACATGGGCCCAAATTGTGTGGATAGTTGGGAGATCTTCGCTAGAGCTTTCTCGAGGACTGTAGGAAATTGGAGGAAACGGAGAGTGTGGCCGGTAGGGGCGGTATCGAAAATGATTGTTTCGTAAGAGAGGGATTTGACCTGTTTGAGGACTTCTGCAAAAGACATAGCCTCGTCGATACCGGGGATCTATGAATCCATTAGAAGGCTACACTTCAATATGCTCGCACTGAACTTACAGCAAATGCTAGGTCTTGCATCATACCTCCCATTCCTGCTGGACCTTCTCCCTCCTCTGCTTGGCCCATAAGCTCTTGTATGCTTCCGTTGGGGTCAATTTCCATGGCGCTCAAGTTGGTGAAACCATTGACAAGTCGAGCCTCCTTGCCAAACTTCTGCGAGAAGGCATCTGAAAGGTTATGTGCGGGGTCGGTGGAAATGAGGAGGACAGAACGTCTGACTTTCGCCAGTTGAATAGCTAGGGAGCAGGATGTTGTAGTCTTTCCGACTCCTCCTTTGCCTCCAACAAAGATCCATCGTAGCGTCTTCTGGTCGAGGATGGACTGGAGGGTTGGCTCGAGTTGGTCGTCATCGGTATTGATCACGGCGGTAGACATGGCGAAGAAGCGGAACTAAGGAGGTGGAGTAAGAGCGAAGGAGAAACAGGATGGCAGAGGGAGCCGGTCAACTGCGTTGGAGGGGAGAAAATATTAATGCGTTGGAAAGGCGGACCTTAATCTTGCTCGACAGCCCGAATTCCAAGCTGGCCTGCACTAAATCGTGATTGGCCAGCGCCGAACGGCTTGAGGAACCACTCTAACCTCCGGAAAATAGGTATAAATTTTCAAATAACGACTCCTTCGGCACGGTGGTTTGTAGGATGACGTAGGATAAAAGATTTTGATGTATTTTCGAGTTGAGGCTGAGGTACATCCCACCATTTAGTTATCTGGCCGCAAGGCTGAACCACAAGGCGGCGATCTCCGACCTGCGACAGAGACAGTGAAGCCTCGAGGTTTATCTTTTCAATCACTGATCCTTTGGGGTTCTTATAAACTTTTGTTCTCCCATGAACAGCCAGCTTCGCACAGAGATACCTTTAAAGACATGTATGTACCCCTTTTCAAATTTGACAATCCCCTTCTGATACTCTCAAGATGCCCCGCAACCCCGCCATTGAACGGCTTCGAAACTTATCTTCCCAAATAATCTCCGTCGAGCCTCTTCCAACTAAAAATATGGCCGCTCCTGCCAGAGACCCTATCACATGCCATGTCCTCGACACCACGACAGGTCGGCCAGCAGCTAATATGGCTGTCAAGCTGTTCTGCTGTTCGGTTTCCACCATCATCTTTGAATGCAAGACCAACGCCGATGGTAGGATAGGTAATTGGAATAACACACAAGGAGCGAATGGAGCAGAGGGAGTATTTGTGAGGGATCATGGAGGAGTGCCAGATACACTAGAATACATGATAAGGCATTATGCAGAGGAGGGAGGACAATCAAACTGTGAGCAAATCCCCAGTCCGTAAGAGCCTCTGTCACCAATGTGCTTGAGTGGCCAACAGTCTCTGTCTAAATGTCTCCCAATTTCATATTAACTATTCTTAGGTCCAGCAGGGTCGAGTCTATGGAAGCTGCAGTTTAGTAGTGGTGAGCACTATGGAGCTGATAACACTTTCTTTCCGGTAAGATAATGTTTGCTTAGTCGATAAAGTCTGAAATCGAGCACTGACTCGTGCAGGTTGTTGAATTGACATTTCTGGTTAAGGAAGGCGAGCATTTCCATGTCCCCTTACTCCTGGGCCCTTACAGCTTCACCACATACAGAGGTAGCTAGATGAAATCTAATCCAATTCCATTTCATCTGCATAATCTCCTGACGTGTCCTGCACATTTTCCAAGCCGGCTTGCAGTTCCTCTAACGATACAGCATTTGGTGTCCAATCCATATCATCCATGGGCCTCTCACTAATCTCTCGCAAAGCTCCCTCTAACTTGGCCCTGGCGCCTGATGCATCTTCCAAACATTTACTATCCCAGATATTCAATTCCGTCCAGAGGTGGTGGAACTTATTATGCCGAGTGGTATCGGAGAACATGGACATCAAATCCTGGGCCTGCAATGTCATCTTCCGAATCTCGTGGTTGTCACATAGATGCCTATGGACTGCTGCATTGCGGATCCGAACGGCATCTGCTAGAGCGGCTTCGAGTGTGTAATTCGACAGCGGTTTGATCGCGGTTGGCGGCAGAGCGGTTGGGAGGAAGGTTTTCCATGTGGACAGCTCAACGGCTTCTGAACAGTCCCAACCCTTCTCACTTAGTCTTTGTGGCAGCCATCTCGATGCAAAGTCATAACAACCTTCTTCGAGGATCCTTTGAATCAAGCCCAGGATATAATGCTGAACTTGGTACGGGAGCCCGAGATCCGCGGATCGGATAGGAGTAGGGTTTAAAGTCGGTTTTGAAGGTGATGAAAATTTCGTGGGTTTTGTTGCTGACACCGTCTACAGAACATTAATAATAGTCAATGGGGGCATATATGGAGATGAACACACTCTTGTCCAGACCTGTACAGCTTCCCCTCGACTGTGTCTGCGTGGCGCCCATCGGCTCGTGGCTAGACCATTTTGTGCAGGTTTGAATGACGGCTGCAGATTTACCTGTTGGACGGGGGCTTTGGGACTAGATAAGCCATATTCCGATTTGTTCCTTTCGACCTGCGGCGAGTTCGAGGAGATCACAGCTGGATGCCCGTTTGGCGTAGGAGGATTGTGGATAGACGTTGAGCAACGAAAGCACTCTTTGCGCCATTGAAAATTCGAGAATCCACAAGAAGGACATTTCCAATCGCCGGGGCGTTGGGAAACATTCGATTGTCCACGATTCCTAGGTGCCCATATGCTACTCTGCAAGCTGCGGTCGCCCATGATTGACCAACTTAAGGTTCAGAGTTATGGAGGATCTGCCTGTCTTTCGGCGAACAGACTGCGATGTTACTTGCATTGCACATGATTGTAGAAGCGCCGAATGGATTGCGAGGTAAATTCAAAACGTCGCCGAGATGAACATGTTGGATATCACTCTTCTTGCGCGTGGCGCATGCTTAACCTTAAATGGCGGCGCTTCGCTGACGAAATTCAGAGGTCGGCTCGGAACATCTCAGCTCCGCCGAAGAACTTCTCGAACATCACCTTTCTACATTCTGTGCATTGTTCATTTTATGGTCGCATGTCCAGATAGTTATCAGGTCACTGAGCACTCATGTAAGCGAATCGTTACGCTCCACAAATCCCGGTTGAGCTGTAAGAAGATCTTGCTTCAGACATCGGTACCGGTGTTCATTTTGCATTCCAAACACCACTCAAGCGCATCACGTCGCATGATGACCGTCGCTTTCACCAAGATCAGCTGTGGACTGAAACAAGAACCTTCATGAAGCCTAGTTACTCGATTGATTGATTCTTAGAGACCATATAAGCCGGTGCCAGACTTGGCCTTGAGATGAACAGCCTGTTGATGGGTTATGCCGTCTGTCATTTCGAGATGTCTTCTCCCATCAGCTCCGATGGTTTAAGAATAAGTTCGGCAGAAGGGATTTTATGATCTCCAGTTCCTTTCTCTCTGTATGCTGGTCATTACACATGTTTAGTCGAATTTTTCTCTTTCTAATTTGATTTATTCATTCTCAATTCCTCGACTAGCCAACGTCTCTTAGCCACCATGCAGATCAATCAAGCTCTCGGTCTCTCATTTCTAGTTCCGTTAGCCTATGCTCAGCTTCACGGTGCTGCCAAAACTGCTGTATGTACTTCTTATCACTGGATGCTCTATACTTACTCAACCTAGGGCCTTCTTTACTTTGGCACAGAGACGGAAAGCGTGTCCTTCGGCGACGCTGCCTATCAAGCTGCCCTAAAAGGCAACGATGATTTCGGGCAAATCACACCAGGGAACTCAATGAAATGGGACGCGATTCAACCCGCACCAAATACGTTCACATTCACTGGTGGAGACGCCATTGCTAGTCTTGCTGCCACGAATAATCAACTTCTGCGTTGTCACAACCTAGTCTGGCATCAACAGTTACCCACGTGGGTCAGTGGAGGCAATTGGACTGCAGCAAGCTTGACAGCGGTGTTGCAAAATCATATCACCACCGAAGTTACTCACTATAAAGGAAAATGTTATGCCTGGGACGTCGTCAACGAGGCCCTCAACGACAATGGAACATTCAGAAATGATGTTTTCTTCAACACTCTTGGGGAAGACTATATCAAGATTGCTTTCCAAGCTGCCGCAGCCGCAGACCCAGCTGCGAAACTTTACTACAACGACTTTGGCACGGAATTCCCGGGTGTGAAGAGTACAGCGGCTCAGGGTATCGTGAAGATGTTGAAGGCTGCCAATATCAAGATTGATGGCGTCGGATTTCAAGCGCATTTCACTGTTGGCGGTACACCATCAGTTGCTACACAAGTCACGAATATGCAAGCTTTCACTGCTATGGGTGTAGAGGTTGCGATTACAGAATTAGATATCAGGATGACACTGCCTCAAACTGATGCTCTGTTAGCTCAACAAAAGACGGATTATCAGACCACGGCCGCGGCGTGTCTCGCAACGAAGAACTGCGTTGGTTTGACTGTTTGGGACTTTGATGACAAGGTCGGTGTTCTCTATTCGATTCTGAACAAAGCTAACGAATGCGAAGTATTCTTGGATTGAGTCCACATTCCCTGGTACTGGCTCCGGTGACATCATGGATGCTACAGTTTCTAAGAAACCAGCATACTTCGGTGTCTTACAGGCTTTCACTGGAATGGCAGCCTCGAACTCTTCGAATGGTACTACACCATCGCCAACCAACACAACAGTTTCTGCCCCGTCACTGAGGCCTTCGTCTTCACAGGCGTCAGCGCTTGACAAGACAGGATTGATGTCAGGATTATTGTTGTCAACCATTTTTGCAATGGTTATGTTAAGATGATGCCTTCATGAGTTATGAGAAACGTCTGAAGAATATTGCATATATATCATGCTTTGAAAGCAATAAATTAATTTTCAACGTTTGGTCTGTCTTGAATCTTTAAGTTATTTGTGTCCCAAGCTGAGTTAAATCCATATTACTGGCCGATACATTTCACCGTTTAGAGTTTTTAACAACAAACATTCCTCATTGTTGAAATTTTTATTGTTTTTGTGGTTTTTGTTTTTCTGCTTATGCATTCGATAGGTTGAATATCTAGTAAGTATTTCAAACTTTTCAACTTTTGAGGGGTATCTCAGCAATCATGGCTGTCCCTTCCACACATCATCTGCAATTGATCTCACCAAAGCCAGCTTATTCTTCATATCCTCCCACCCGAGCAAGTTGCCCTCTTCGTGACTGGCGAATCCACATTGTGGGCTAACACCCATTCTCTCCAATGCCTGATCCCTGGTCTGTCCAGTACTTTGAGCAATAATGCTAGCAGCTGCTAAAATTCGCTCTTTCATTTCCTCTTTATTTTCGAGTTGGGGGAACTTTGAAGTAACAACGCCAAGTATAACGTTTTTGTAAGGAGGCAAATGAGCAAGAGGCTCAAATCCTCCACTTCTATTATTATCGTACTCGAGGTAATAGGTCGAAACGTTCAGGGTTTGGAAGAGCTTAGTAGCGATGCGATCGTAGCCTCCCTCGGAGAAATGACGAGATCCCATGAAGTTACCTACAGAAGTGAGAAACAAAACATCATTGATCAAAGCTCGCCATTCTTACCTCTGCAGATGTGCAGTCCAAAATGCATCTTCTCGGAATGATCTCGTATACTATCGTTGTAGCATTGGATGTATGCATCGAGGAGCTCGTCTGGAGTCTTGGTATTCGACTTGTCCTCTGCCCAACCCGCAAGCATCTTCTCGGAGCAGAAGTCTGAAGGTCAGCTTGGATGAGAGACGGGCCGAGAGACTTACACGCGAAGTTCGGGTCGTCGAATTGGATGTTCCTCACACCAGCAGCATACAAAATGTCCAGCTCATCCCTAACAGCCTTGGCAATATCTGCGAAATATTCTGCATCACTTGCATACACGTCCTTCGGAAATGCGAGGCCATCCTTGTATCTCAAATGATACCAAGGAGGAGCAATCATGGTCAGCTTGATATCTCCCCATCTCTCCTCCGGGATCAATGTCTTGAGATACTCGAACTGGCCGACCAGTGTGCTTTTGCCCTTGTGTCTGATCTTTCCAGTGCAGAGGCATGATTGGCCAGGCTTGTGACCCTTTTCAATGAAGCCAGCAATGTCTGGAACATACGGGCGGAAGATATCCATAGAAGGATTTCTGATTTCCGTCATGCCCTCAAGTTCTTCGAAGAAGGTACCCCAGAACACCGCGCGACTGTATTCGTTAGCTGGAAATGGCAGTGTACGATCCCCTTACCGATATTCGCCATCTGTGATAGCGCGGAAGCCAGCATCAAGCTGAACTTTCACGACCGCATCAATGGATTCATTTTCGACCTTCGTGATCTCCTCCTGGCTGAGCTCGTTCTTCTCGAACGCAGCTCGTTGTGTGAGGAGTTCCTTTGGTCGCAAGAGAGAGCCAAGGTGCTCAGCTCGGAAAGGAGGGTTGCGATGTGTCTTTGTCATATTGATACGAGTCACCTTGTGAGCTGTTATCAGAGAAAACGGATTGAGTTTCCGAAAATTGGGATCTCGGGGAGGAAAGTTCTGAATGCCCCGCTTCAATTGCAGCCCCGCATTGGCATGCCCATGACTACGGAGTGGTTATCTCCGGTTATTTTTGATTTAGCCGGCTAACCTTCCTGCGATCTTTGGCGCAGAAGTTTTTGACGCCAATATCGAAAAGAAGATATAAACACTGCTCGCAGTTCTTCTTCGCAGATTTCTGTGGCAATGTTTGAGATCAGGTGCCTAGCGGTGCCACACGATGCGCTGAAGATTGGGTGCTGACAGGAAACCTATCCTAAATTTATAAGTAGAAGGTAGCCCCGCAAGGCCTGAGGAACAATGCTTGCCAAACGCAGAGTTTAGGCATGCAGGATTAAGACTGACAGCAGAAAGGACAGAGAGCCATAACTCATTTGGAATCTGTCAAGTCACGTGCCTGTCCCCCCTGGATGCATTTTCTAGACGTTTACAGCGCAGAGATCACCGAAACGAACACGGTGAGAAAGTTGATTTGGGGAAATGGCTAGCTTGTTATGCGTGTTGTCAATTGGGTCTACTCGTACTAAGCGCTGGATGGCGAAGATCTTCGTGGGATAAAGATCATCATCTACCCTCGACTCTAAAATAACCTCTATGTTTCATTACTGTTTCATGACTATATGGCGCACGCTGAAAGACTTATCCTGGAGAGAGTCGTGGCCAGGTTGGGAAAGTGGCGTTGACCTGCTGCTCTAAATTCTGAATGCATAATTGTATTGATACACTGGTTTGCAGCTTCCTTCCCGAGAAAGTTATAATTTGCAAATTATTTCTCTTATTTATTGTGCTATAGTCTTGTTCGCTAGAACTTTCCTATTAGATTCGATAGAACAAAATAATTTATACAAGCTCCAGCTTTAGATATATTAATTTTGCTGCTGCCTATCGCTTTATTCGATTCGAGCTGTTATTGTGTTTCATATTTTTTTTGTTAAGGAGAAGGACGGCCTATTATTTCGTTCCAATTATCATTGGAAGTATATGCCGGCTGTTCGTTGAAGTCACACTCAAGCAAAACTAATTTAGTCAATCAAGTCCACCGGCTATGTTAATCATGCCATCAGCAGCAATGAAGGTTGAATGTTGAAGCCGATTCATAAATAGTACAAATGCTCCTTTTAATTCTTGCAATAGAGCTTTTGGCCACGAGGATATAATCTTGGACGGCATCGTCAGCTTGACCCGTGGAGATTAGCGATCGCTCATTGAAGCCAAATAGCAAAATAGCTAGCCAAGATCTTCGGGGGGCTGGACATGTATTTATTCATTGCACGATCAAGTGGTGTGTGCAAACAATTATCGCAGTCTCATATCTTTCCAATACGCTGGAGAGAATAAGAGGGGCATCATTAGTCGAAGCAGCTCAGCCAGAGAAGGGTAGGTGCTCATCACTTGCTAAATGAGATATCTGAAGAGAAACATCAGACCAGGAGACCTTTTCGCTCTTGCAATCGTGGAAGAACTTTTCCTAGAATTAAATAATTGAAAGTGCTCAATACATGTGCTGTGCGGTGTATCTGCTTCCTTTTGAAAATGCCCGAAGTAGTTCAGGATTCAGAATCCCTAGGGCTACCAACCTAGAATAGAAAAGAATACGTTAATGGTTTCTACGAGAATCTCTAATAGACCTTGTCCATATTGGACTTTTCTACGTAATAATTGATCAGGTTCACGGTTCAAAGTAATGCTAATGATTGAGACAGGGTTTGCTTTATATGTCACACGGGCCATGATGGGATATTTGAGGTGAAGTCAAAATGTTAGGTTTCCCCACACTAGGATCGGAAAAGAAAGCGAGGTTGAACGCTACTAGTAATGGCACATACCTAATAAACTTAGGGTTTAATGTCTATCCTCCTACCTCTACTTACATATCACTCTCGTCGTTATGTAAGGCTGATACAAGAAAGGTCAATTTGAGTTTTGATTTTAACATCATTATCATCCTCGTCTGGCATTATTTCAGAAAGTCGTATATCTGGTGCAATCCGCTATCGCCGCACAACGCAGGAGACTGAAGATTGTGTGGTAAGACCTTTGTTTCTCTCACCTGACACACTCTCGGGAACCTTTCCATCCAATATACATCTTACAAAGGTCTTGGTTTTGCTTCTAATAATTCCGTTGATTGATAGAAACGAACTATGCGACGCACATTTAGAAACACATCCTCGAAATCCTCAACTTGCCAAGAAGCAAGTCAAATCTCTATGGCGTTCGACTGGTTGAGGAATGATATGATGAGTTAATAAATCACGGCTATAATAGCTGACTAAATTCAAAAACAGCGACATATTTCAATTTTTTGGTTAGGAACCGCATCCTCCTTTGATCCCGCTATTCATCAAGCACATTCTCGATATCTCGACTTTGATGAAAACGTTTCTTTCTACTTCCATTACTCCAATATCATTATTATCTTTAGTTCATCAAGCAACATCAACTCAGCGATGCCTGGCGACGAGAAAAAGTACAATAGAGTATCCTCGGCCACCAATCAACTCTATAATTATTCTACTACAATCACGACTTTATAACTATATTGATTTGGCCTGGTCACTGAATAGCTTACTGCTTGAAAGCCCACGCCGTCTATTGTCCGTAAACTGGCAATTCTGCTCACTCATGTACCGGAAGTTTAGCCTCTTGCCGGCGAAGTCGAGCTGGAACCGTCTAACTCCACGACACCAATAGTGGAAAAGCACTATACACAACTCTTAGTCGTATCTGGGAACTTTGCAGTCTGTTTGAACTTCAATATCAACATTATAAGGTTACAAAATGTGCATTTCTCGGTAACCAATCTCAAAAAAAATCAACATGTCATTATAGTTGTCTCCGGACTTCAATATCTGTATGCCGACAGCCTCTGTATTATACGGATTAACGATATTAATTGGCTGAAAGAGTCTCGTACATGAACACAACCCGTGTGTAAGATGTTTCAGATCAAGCATAGAATCTGGCTCCAGACGGGCGCAAGTTACCCTGACATATCTCCGGCTTTTGAGTCGGATCAACAACTTGCTCTTTCCGGGCTCCCAAATGAGTTGCAGCTCTATGCCGAACGGACATACGCGACTGGTTCACGAGAAGTTCCCCTGAGTTGAAGATCTGTGGTACCAGCATCGGACAAGTCTCAAGAGATGTCTACCATCAGAATCGGAATCACATGCTCTTACATTGTTCCGAGAGTCTGTCACTGTTGTTGTACCTGCATGGCTTCCGATATTCCCACATAAGCAGCTTATGTGAGATGTTCGGGTCCATATGTCCTGCGGCCGCAAACCTTCAGAATGTATCACTCTCATTGGATGGCTCGCAATTGGAAGAATGATACATGTCACTGAAGAACATCGTGAGGTTGGGATCCGTTTTTTATAGGGCGATCCGTCTGTTGATGGTGGTGTTGGGAATTCGGGCCGATGTGCGACAAGAGTGAGGTTTCATTTCGACCGGTGAGATTTTATACTTCGTTCATGTTGGTCTTACCAAAGCTTATCTTTGCGAAGTGTGGATGACCCCCATTTTGCCAGGTGAGATTTTGAACATCATTCATTTTGGTATCAATAATGTGTTTCTTTGCGAAATGTGGGTAACTCTCTGAGATTTGAGGAGCTGGTTGATTCAAGGAAAACAAATCAATATTGAGGGCATAGATGAAGAACTTCTGACTTGAACTCGGAGTGTATGAATATCATTTAAAAACATCATTTTGCTGGCAACTGCTTTCTGTATTTTTGAGTTGAATATTCTCTCTGTATTGGATATGTTCATTAAATTAAAGAGAATAATAACAACGCTAAAAGACACATGATCTGGATGGAATAACCTCTCAACTATCATGATTTGGAATACTTACTACGATCTCTATTCTTTCGGCAACTAGTACCGAATCAATTCAAATCTGGGGAAGTTTTGGCTTCAACCGCCAATCTCAGGCCTCACCGCTCAATTCATGTTAACGGTTCATCGGGATCCCGCTTATTTATTCCACTCTCCGTTTACGTGAACCGACATGGCACCGAAATGTCATCAATGGTGGCGTCAATGGCGGGGACGAAACTATTAAGTACCCGTTATTACCTTTCGGGGCAATCTAGCAAAGAGGAAGAGGCGTGCAGTTAGAAAGCTTGAATTCCGGCTATTAGACTCTAGGTGAAGATGTAGAAAACATTCCGATCCTGTTGGTTCCAACATCACTTACCAGCAATCAATCAAATCAAGCTTGCTAGTGCTACCGTTGATTGCTTTGAGCAGTTTAGTCAGTCCTTACTCTATTTCACCGCGCCCCCGGAAAATTTGTCATCCTCCGTCAGCTGGGGGGCCGTTAGACACATATTGCAAGCCGAGGCTGGCTGACGCGGCTGGTCCAGTAGGCTCTTCCTGATCCAAAAGATCCAAAACTGGGCAGTTTCGGAAACTGCATTATGATTGTCCTGGGCGTGGCGGGAGATTCTGTGACCTTAGGAGGTTAGGTCTGGTAGCCGAGATCTTGAATTGATGCGCTCCGGAGGCTTCGCGTCAGTAGCTGCAGGGGTTTACCCGCTGCAAGGGCGGCTACGATCTTACTTCGTGCATTGCCATTGCCATTAAATGATCAGCTAAATTTGACAGGACTGTGGGATTGATTAATAGGTGTCAGCTCTTCCCTCACGCAATGGAGGAGGTATGAGGTATGTCGGACCGCCAGCCGCGTGGACAAGCAGACCAGACCCGGCCAGCAGACCAGCAGATTGCTCTTTTATTAGAACGAGAGGGCGGACTTGACACCGTATGTGGTGACGGTGGCATGCTGCTCACGCCCCAGCCTCTCCACGTCTTCGCCTCTTGTATCACCCTTACCACCTGTATTTTAAGGCTTTAGTCTGCTGCTTCTAGTCAACTCGACTACCTCATACCCTCTTGTTTGGCATTTCCTTTTCCACCATCGACGACCAGCGAGCAGAAATGCATTATGAGATGAACCCCGCCAGCACCTACCTCATTGTCAGCGCTGCCTTTCAAGATGCAGGCGACACGACGCGCGCCATCGCCTTGGCCGCGGCCTTCCGCGAGTTCTGCCCCGAGGGCCACGAGCTGAAGATCGAGTTCCTCTCCTGCGGCAGCCGGTTTGAGGGCATCATCGAAAAGGCGGGCTTCAAAGTCGTGCCCTGCCAGCCCCGCGTCGAAGGACGCAGCGTTGCAGACGATCTTGGCTGGGACTTCCCCGAATTCTTTGGATCCGAAAGCATCGCACGCACGTTCATCGAGGGACAGCTGGTGGCCCTGCGCGAGCTTCGACCAGATGTGGTGCTGCATGGCATGTGGCCGGCTGCCAGCCTTGCAGCTCGCTTGCTTGGGATCCGCACCATCTCCTTCCTGCCCCTCCCGCTGCACCCCGCCAGCTTCACCAATGGGCTGATCCGAGATCTGCCCGACATGATGCCAGGCCTCACTCGACTGCCGCGCCCCATGCGGCAGTGGCTTGCGCGGCACTTCAGCCAGCTGATGATCCACGCCCCCATCTTCCGCCAGCATCGATTGGGCGCCGCCGCCGCCGCGTGTGGCTGGCCCAACAAGGGCCCACTGAGCTTGTTCGAGATCGCCAAGGCCGATCTGAATCTGGTGAACGATCTCCCCACCTTCCATGCCGACTACGTCCATCGGCTGCCCGACAACGTGGTCATCACCGGCCCGCTGTTTGCCCGCGTCCACGACACGGCCGAGCTCGATGCCGACATCGCGACCCATCTGCGCAGCAAGAATCACCGTGGCCCGTCCATCCTCGTGACCATGGGCAGCTCGGGCACCAAGGAGTTCCTCTTCGAGGCCATCCGCGCCTTGATCATGAACCCACGCGACGACTGGAATGCCGTCATCCTGGCTTCTCACGCCATCTGCTCGCTGGACGAAGCCCGTGCTGTGGCCAATGACGACCCGAGATTGCTGGTAACTGATCGGTTCATCCCAGCACCAGCAGCGACGGCCTTGTCCGACGTCGTCATCATGCACGGGGGTCAAGGAACGGTCCAGACTGCCATCGCGGCGGGGACCCCTGTCGTGGGAGTGGCCTTGCAGGTCGAGCAGCAGACGAATCTCGACAATGTGATGGATGCCGGGGCCGGTATTCGCATCCAGCGGCGGAGCTGGCATGCCAAAAACATCCGGCGGGCGGTTCATGAAGTCCTGGCGGATCCAAACTACAAGGTCCATGCAATGCAGCTCGCAGAGACCATCCGGAGTATGGACGGCGCACGTATAGCAGCGGACTGCATGTGGAAGTTTTTGCTTAAAGACGAGAAATAACGCGACTTCCGATTTTGAATTTTCAAACATACGTGGAGTTCGGAAGGTGGCTAATAAACGTGGAGCCAGTCAAGTTCAGCTTCTTGCCAAAACAGCTTGCGATTGGTTATATAGCAATCAATCCAAATTATGCAGGAGCCTTCCATTTCTATCAGTCACTTAATCTGACATCTTTGGGTGAAGCCTGGGTAAAGGAAAGCTTTCAAATTGCTTAGATCTCTGGAATCCGAGGCACTCTATCTCATCTGGCATTACGTCGCGTCCCGCAATAGCACAACGACCTCCCCTGCGGCTCGTACATCGGATTCGCCGAAAACATCAACCCAACCCGAACCGGCCTATACAAACCGCAAGTATTCGCGACCTGCCTGGCGATTGGGTAAATTCGGGAGCTGGAAACACCACAATTGGCAGGTGTTGCACTCAGGCAATCTATGCAGGGTATTATCGTCGTGGTGACGCTTACCGTCCGCGTCATTGGCCCTTGGCTTCCGAGTTGTTCATTTTCATACCCATCGACTCGGAATGAGATCTCTCGCTTCCTTTCATCTTGGAGAGGTTCGGTTAGGGCAAGGTACTTGCGGTATTCATACCAATGTCCGGTCACTGGAAGGACAATGTTCATGAGGGGAAATACCTTGATGCATATACTCTGCTTCTTCATCTGATTGGCTTAAATTGTAAACTTCTTTGTTCTTCATTTCCAGATTTAGTGATACCGTTGTGGATATTAGTTGTTCCGAAACTTGAATGACGAATCTTGTCCATTCGAAAATAGCACCTCCCCGTGAAACCGTTGTTCTAATGTGAGATGTTTGGCATGTGACCCATGGCGCAAGTCCAGAGTCCAGAGGGGGAATCACGGACTCCGAAGATACAATCTGGGTAAACACCAAGAAACCATATAACCACATGAATGTTGCGTTGTTGTGGTCTTTAGCCTAATGCATGGGTCGGCCGACTTCCGAGTTAAGTTGCTCGGGCAGCAACGAAGAAAACAGTCAACATGTTCAGAATCTTTCACTCAGTCAACCAGCCAAAGATGTCTTCTCAGGTTTCTTCTCAGGTTGAACTTATCGAACGGCGAGATTCGGACCCAAATTCGCTGGGTACAATGTCATACGATAAGGAACGCGCCGAAATTGAGCTCCCTGAACTGGCGGATGTTGTTGACTGGGATGGACCGGAAGATCTTCGAAATCCGATGAATTGGTCGAAAGGGAAGAGACTAAGTCATGTTGCTTTGGTTAGCATCATCATCTTTCTGGTGTTAGTATTGGAATTCTTGCTCAAGCGATGAGTTCGGCCCTGATGTCTAACAGGAATCTCTCGACGACCATATCTGCTCCGGGATCTGGTATCCTGATGAAAGATTTCAACCAAACAAATGGAATTGTTGGGAGCTTGACAATTAGCATCTTCCTTCTTGGCTTCACTCTTGGTCCTCTGCTCATGGCGCCACTTTCCGAGCTTTACGGCCGTTTGTTGGTGTACCATCTTTCCATTGCCACTTTCATCGCATTTCTTTTAGCTTGTGGATGGAGTCAAAATATCGTTTCGTTCCTCATTTTTCGTTTCATTGCTGGATGCGCTGGCTCATCTCCTTCAACAATTGGTGGAGGAACAGTAGCGGACGTGATTCCAGTCGAGAAAAGAGGAGCCGCTATGGCCATGACAGCCATTGGGCCCATTTTTGCCCCTGTGATCGGACCTGTTGCAGGAGGGTTTATTGCACAGAAGCTTGGTTGGAGATGGACATGTTGGATTGTGGCTATCGCCGTAAGTATTTTCACCTTGAAATACTCATGGAGCAGATCTGATCTTTTAGTAGGCAGGAATCTGGCTTGTAACAGCCCTGGTATTCATGCGTGAAACATATGCGCCAGTGTTACTTGAACGAAAAGCTGCTCGGCTCCGAAAATCCACTGGAAACATGGCACTTCAAGCTAAGGGCCGAGAAAATCTATCGCCTGTTGCTCACCTGACTCGTGGATTTTCTCGGCCATTGAAGCTGCTTATTCTGTCACCCGTCGTGCTGTTACTCTCATTATATGTTGCGTTTGTTTTTGGCTTGATGTTCCTCTGCTTCAGCACATATTCGGCAGTCTTCATCGAACAATACCATTTCGCCGTTGGCGTTTCTGGATTGACGTACCTTGGACAAGGAATAGGCATGATGGTCGGCCTTGTTTTATTTGGATTCTTGAGCGACAAGATTCTGAAAGCTAGAGCAACAAGACATGAGGGGAAAATGACTCCTGAAGAAAGGTTACCGCTGATGGTATACTTCACGCCAATTATTCCAATTGGTTTCTTCTGGTACGGATGGACTGCACAAGAAAAGGTTCAATGGATGGCGCCAATTGTTGGAACAAGCTTCATTGGTCTTGGCAACTTATTTGTTATGGTAAGTACTGCTCTGTCTGCTATCAAAATACACACTCCATTAATTCCCTATTAACCTCTTTTTATAGCTACCAGCTCAAATATATCTTGTCGATGCCTTTGGACCTAAGGCTGCTGCTTCTGCCCTAGCTGCCAACGGGCTGCTTCGATCATTGTTTGGTACATTCTTGCCTCTTGCAGCTCCCCGCCTGTACGCTTCACTAGGCTATGGATGGGGAAATAGCATTTTTGGATTCTTGGCTTTGGCCTTTATCCCGGTGCCAATTTTATTTTATAAATATGGGGCACAATTGAGAACGAGGTTCCAAGTCAAACTATAAAAAGCAGCTAGATTTTGAATGGATT
Organism: Mollisiaceae sp. DMI_Dod_QoI; assembly: GCA_009613015.1. Taxonomy (NCBI): domain Eukaryota; kingdom Fungi; phylum Ascomycota; class Leotiomycetes; order Helotiales; family Mollisiaceae; species Mollisiaceae sp. DMI_Dod_QoI. Next base: position 45,649 of record VXCB01000094.1, read on the forward strand.
TGATGATAGCTAAGGCTCAAATGTACTATCGAAATTTATTTTCCATATTTTCAGAAAATACAACGTGTGAGCCAAGCTTGCAAAGATAATGGCTGCTCGAACTTCGATTTCAGTTTCAAGTATGATAAATCCTACCATCTTGAACCACAAATCGTGTCAATCGCTTTAGCTCTCAACAGCTTAGCCGTTAAGTTAACATATTCAAATCAAGTGATATCCCAGCAAAGGGCCAGGATGAATACGAAAGTCCCAAATAACAGTGCTTCTGAAATGGATGCCTTATAGTTGTAGGATTCGCAGCCTAAGATCTCAGGGTAGCAATCACAGCCCCTTTATTCTCGGGTCCGTCACCGAGGCTTTAGCGAACTCTGGGGTATCGGCCGGTAGTACTCTTATCTCCGATTAACGCCGTTTGCCTCTACCTCAATCAAGCTTATACACACGACATGCTATGATTCTCTTCCGGCCTTGAGATCCGAGTGAGCCTCTCATGCACTCGAAGCAATGCTCGTCCAGTCGAGATCAAAAGCATGCGCCACGTGCCAAACTCGCAAGATAAAGGTATGGCCGCATCGAGCCGAATTCCCGATTCTAGTGTTAATTCTTGCTCCCAACAGTGTGATAGAGCGCCACCAGCATGTTCTCAGTGCATTAAGGATGGTTGGGCATGTCCAGGCTATGCCAAGACATGGAAAAAACGAGAAAGGACAGCCAGGATCCAACAATGTGTGTCAGGTCCTTCCACAAAACGAATCTTTAGTTGACCAGGTTGAAGACGAACAGCAATGGCTGCCGAGCTCTGGGACATTGGTGAAGGCTACAAATCCTCGTCATGCCAAGATCATATTAAACGCGGCCTCCTACCCTAAAATATCTCTCTGTGCCCCTCATCTTCTAGGTGAAGAAGCCGCACTCCAACTCGCAAAACAGGTCATCGCTCACCTTGAAGACAAAAAGCCTCCAGGAATCGACATCAGAAATCTGGGCCACTTTTTCGACTTCATTCCCTCTCGAGTAGGTCAGAGCAACGCACTCGATGATGCAGTAAAATGCATCTTGACTGCTTATTCAGCATGCTTGCACGAAAATGGAGCAGCGTTAAGTCAAGATAGGGCAGAGTATTATCGAGCATTGAAAAGTCTCCGAATTGCTTGCTTGGATGAGAAGGAAGTATTGAGTGATGAGACGCTTTGTGCTGCTGTGTTGTTGAGTTGGTATGAGGTATGAGGAGCCCTTTATTGAAATTTGACTGGGTACTGAGATAAGAGCTGATGTGAGTTTAGGTACTGGCAGCTAATCTAGATGAGTCCTGGCTCACTCATATCGGTGGCACCTCTCGCATTATCAAGCTTCGAGGCCCAGCACCACATCGAAGTGGTTTCGGACTGGCTTTATTGGAAGCGCAAGAAAGTCTCATCGTCAGTCATCTATCCATTCTTTCCATTCGTCGCTGATAATTCCAGTCCGGAGAAGCAATGGCAGCTTTCAGACCCTGCTTCCTCAATGCTCCTGAATGGAGTGAACTCCTCAATGATCAAAACATGATTGTGGGCCTCCTGGAAACAAGATCACTGACCGTCTCGAATATGATCGTCGCCCAGCTCTCGACTCTGCTTCTCGAGGCCCAACGCTTTCATGAGTTAGACGAAAGTTCGATTCGAGATTTGATTTCGCAACTCTGGGAACTGAGAAGAATAATCAAAAAGGCTCTAGACAATACTTTGGACATGGCCGAAAAGAACGAGAATGAGTTTGCGCCAATCATATGCTGCAAGGATGCCATCTACCTAATCCTCATCGACACCACGATCCTGGATGTCCTAGGAGCTCCAACAATCTCCACCACTTCAATGGAAAAGACTCCTCGCAAGCTGCAGGAATTATCATTAGCGCCGCAGGGCTTTACCGATATCGAAATATTCAAAAGTTTTCTCAACAGCCAGATATATGAAAACTTAAACATCTTCCTCTCAAAATTAGCACTAGCTAGCAAAGTAACACCCTTCAATATGAGGAAGATGGCTTTCATGTGCAGGATCATGTGTGTGGAAAGAGGGAAACGAGCAAATCCTCACCCGATATGGGCGCGCTTCGAGCGCGTGATATTAGGGATCAATGAGCCGGGATGGTTGTCAAAGATTATTGCTGTGCATCAAGTCTAATAAATCAAGAATACTCACTAGTGACGGGATAAGTTACAATCTCGCTCGTGTTGTGTTTCGTGTTGCCAAAATGACTACTCAGTCCTCCCGTCACCAGCATCCCGATTATCCTCAGCATTTCCGTCCATGAGTTTAGCACAAGTGTAATCCACGCAACAGCTTTGTCTGCTATTAATATCAATAATGTCGTAGCAATCTTCATGCATAGAGCTCGTTAAGTAGCACGCTCCTTGATATCTGGGAATCCTCTGTCCAGGAATGTAGTTGAAGGGCCTGGAGCTGGACGAGAACCATCCTGGGACAAGCATGCTGTTTATGATCACTTGATCTCCACTGCTTTTTTAGGGGATCTAGGGCGTGAAGAAAATGATTCGACACGTGGGGTGGGGATGGGACAAGATGAGCAAAGCACATCCAGCACATCTGAGATTTCTTGGGTACAGTGAATTGTCTTACCAACAGACTTTCAGCCTAGGCAAGTGCATCTCACAAAATCACTTACTCCCAAAGAAAAATTGAACTACTCTGAAAGATGATGTGTATTTGTCGTTGCATAATGCTATCGACTCGGTATCTACAGAATATACGCCTGAATGACCCACCCAATCGCTATGTGCAATGCAATGCAAAACAAACCAAATCAAGCTGCTCTTCTAGCAGTGGTACTCATCAACGTAATCTTCTTCGCCTTCTTCTTCTTGCCTTGTCCAGATCCACCAACTGGTCTGACGCTTTCATTGCCCTGGCCGTTGAGCGAGCTCGCTTGAACTTGGGCGATGAGTTCGTTCTCGGCTAGGAGTTCTTGTTCCCAAGAATGCAACCATCCATCATCAACATCATGCTCTGGTTGCTGAGGCTGGACTTCAGGAGATGAAGCCGTGACCATTGCCGTACCCCAGACTGTTCTCGGTGCGCTAGGACTGGTTGAAGGAGAAGCCAGAGTAGCGAATGCAGAGCCTTGTCTCGCTGGCCAGGGAGGAGATGCGTTGTTGGCGTCCAGCGATGATGGGGCCAAAGGATGGAAATCATCCCCAGAAAAGCTCTCTGATGGAGCACTAGGTCGCTTCCTTCTTGCCATAGCCCATCGAGCGTCGTCTTCCGCCTTCTCAGCACGTAATCTATCACGTTCTTCGCGGGTCTCCTTTTCTCTATTTCGCTTTCTTCTCTTCTCAATCTCGTCCTTGAACTGGTCTAAAATCTCAGGGCTGACAACATCGGTCCAATTACATTCGAGGAAACCAACCTCACAACCATAAGGGAGATGTGAGAGATATTTAGTTCGTTTGCGCATATCATCATCCATGATATGACCGGTGGATATGCGTTCAACGCGTGGTAAAAGTGTTGATGGGAAAGAAGCAAAACTGCCAAAGGCTGACTTCAGAATGCGAATATCAAGCGGGGCAAGATAATAGTGTAACAGTGCTTGGTAGAAGAAGTATGGGGCATCTGGATGGTGTCCTTCGTTTTGTACAGGGCGTGTGTTATAGGTTTTGGGATGAGAAGGAATTGTTTTTGGCTCGCTGGGTTGCGGTGTTTGAGAATCCGAGACATCGACCTTGGCTGCGCCCATGACAATTGGGGTACTTTGCTCATTCGAAATGCTGAGTCCTGATGTCGAGGCATTCTGAATGAAGTACATCTCAGGGGCGTCCTCGTCCACCGCAGTGAATTGGATTGGTTGCCGCTTGACTCGCTTCTCGGCTGGTTGCTTAGCAGCAGCTGGAGGATCACCAATCCCCTTAATCTTCTCCTTTGCCTCAATAACAGCATTGACGGCCTTTCTTGTCCACTCTGGTTCTTCCCCAAACATCAGCTCATCCTCATTCTCTTGTCGATGGAGATCTTCGATTTCTGCATCGTACTGTTCGACCATGTATTCCTCGCTACCCTTCATGATCCGAGCATAATCTGTTACCTCCGCAGCAAAATACCAAGGGATATCTTCATGTTTAGCAAGGACATCAGCCCCGTCGCGAGGTAATGCAAGAGTGCTTTCTGGTTGCCGCATAACCAATCTCAATACGACATCGTCGCCTTCACGGGGCGGGGCACTCTCTTGACCAGTGTACCATCTTACAGGTCTTGTCTCCGACATGTACACAGAATCCCAACAAATCGGACACTTCTTCCATCTCGCCTTCTTCTCGGGAATCGGGGCAGCATCGTCGGTAGAATGCATGTACCGAATGAGACAGGGCAAGCAGAAGATGTGACCACACTTTGCCATTCGAGGAGCTACTGGATGCGAGAGGCAGATTGGACATGAAGCGTCTTGCGAGACTGACGAAGCAAGTATCTGCAAAACATCATTCCACTCCAGGTGTTGATCAGCATTGACAGCCTGTGGCTTGTAGTCTCCATAGGGTTTGACGATGAACCTGTAATTCGCGTGGATGTACCTAGATTTCTTAGCCAAGGAGTCGGGTATCATATACGTGAACGTACCTCGCCTTGTCACTAGAGTGGTGGCCAGACCCAATGCCATAGATGTTTCCTCTCCGTGTTCCTCGCTGGATCGTGTTTCGATAATCTTGGGGTCGGGGAGGGAGAGTGAAATTCATCAAATGGGTAATGGAGGTTTGACCTCGGCGGCTGTTTGCGTTCCTCATAGCTCCCTACTGTTGTCAGCTATGAACTCATTCAAAGAGGTGTCAGGCTTACGGATTCCGCCATGGCGTCCTCATCCGCAAGTCTTGGTCTTCTCGAGTTCTTGTGCTGCTTCCTTTGGCCTTGTATATTCCTCGGAGACGCGTGGGTTTGGCTTGAATTGCTAGCGGAACGTCGGGAGCTAGACTCAGAGCTCGGAGAAGTAACTTGGCTCGGTTGTTGCTGGAGAGGAGAGTGCGAGGAGGATAGATTGAGCGATTTGCCCCAAGATGTTAACGAATTTGGCGGAGCAGAAGTCATTGTCGTCGCCCCTCTGCTTTCGTCAGAGTATGCAGCGAAAAGACCGACAACCAAGCGGTCCTATGCGATTACAACCTCGAGGCAAGATTGTGGTGTTTACTCTGGTCAATGGGGACGAGGAGCGGAGATGAGGTATACTAGACGACTGCTTTGAATCTGGTGATGTTCCGGGAAGGGGAGTACTGAGACGTTCCAGGATCTAGTTCACAAGTTGCCACCATGAAGAAGCCAACAGCCACCGCCACGACGAAAGAGAACGCGAAGGAAGTTGTTGATGGAAAGAGACGCCAGAGGCGCTGGGGTTGGGTAGTGGGGGAGTCACAGCTTGCTGAGGGGCGGGATGGAGAGAGGAGAGCAAGTGCAAGCAGACGGTCGGGCGGCGCACAGAGAGCAGTCGCGCACAATGCACCTGTGCGCTGCAGCGCTGCTATGTCATCCGCCGACGAGGCAAAAAGAGGTTGTTTGATAGGCAGGCAAAAGGCAACAAGCTTTGAGCTGGATAACCATAACATTGCCCGCACAAGACCAAAACAACAAATAATTCTCCACGCCGGTGGAAGCCACTACGACTACGGCCAATTGCCATTGCTCGCATTGTTTCCAGCGGTGCATTTCTGTTTTCCCTGGGCACATTGGGGGTCTGGACGCTCTTTAAAACCTCCCCGACGCCTTGCACAATTTCTCTTGGCGGACAACACTTCCGGCTCGACTTCAGTCACCTTCTGCCAGAGTCCATAATTTTGGTGGAATATCGACGACCACCTCAAGTGCTCATGCGACACTGCTGAACAGCCACCTCGACCTGTCAACACCCCGATCACGACCACTAACGATCTCGGGAGCTCAATTCCTGATGCGCTGAGTTTCGAACGGCCCAGCAATCCATCTGCGCGGACCCGTAATCAACCCTCGGCGCGCAGCGACGAAGGGACCTGAACGCGTTCGGTTTGCAAGAAGAATCACCCACGCCGGCATGATGAACGGCCGTCATCAGCCGGCAGGGCAAGGCATGCCGCCTGATATAGGGAGAAGAAGACAATACAATCAGCATCAACATCAGCATCAGCAGTATCCCCAGCAGATGTACAACACCTACATGCAGCCGTATGGCGCGAACTACTATCCACAACCTCTCCCCCCTCAGTATCACAATGCTCCTCTACCTCAGCACTACGCGCCGTATCCTCCTCCGCCTCCACCATATGTCCGCTCTCCTCCGCCTCCGCAGATGCAGCACTATGCTCCTCCTCCAATGCCTCAGCAACCGCAGTCATACCCTCGACCACAAGCATCTCCTGTCGTCTCCTCAGAATACCGAGCACCTGCTCCTCCACCTACACTTGTGCCTACTCCTGCTGCCGCACCTACTCCCGCCCCTGCTCCTGCTCTTGCTCCTGCTCCCCAAGCACCATCATCTACGCAATCTTCGCATACAGTGCCCGTCCCTATTACGCCTCCAGCACCACAACCAGCTTTGAGCATGGCACCGTCTTCCCCATTTGAAGAAGAAATTATCCAACCGTTGTTCAAAGCTCCTGTATGTTCAGTACCTAACTCTTAGTTGATACATGCTAACCAGATTCAGTTACCATGGCTTTCAAGACCTGACCTTTCTTGGCCTGCTAGAAGAGCGCGAAGAAAGCGAAAAGTTGTGCCACAGGCTTTGGATGAGCCAGTCGAACTGCCGCATATCTCACAAGGAGCAGACACTGAAGTCACTGCAGAAACTGAGGTGGAGGCTGAACCCGATGTACCAGAACAATCTGCTGTCGAAACTATTCCCCGCCCAGAAACTCCAACGACAAGCCTGCCTGTCTCTGAAGACACCGATTCGACCGACCCAACCACTCCGTCTTCTTCGAACCAAATACAACAAGATACACCTGCACCCGGGGACGCGACACCCATTGCAACAAAGCCTCCTCGAGTAACCAAGCCAGTTTTGCCGGTTGTTCCAGCTCTTCCAAAGACCATACCTCATGATGTTACCAGGAAAGTGTCTAGCAAGTCTACAGAGGAAGCACAACCAGCACAAGCGGGAACATCGAGTGTGGAGGGAAGTACAACTGAAGCTAGTGCTCCGCCATCTGAGCAGGCAGAACCAGCAGAGGTGAAGGAAGCTGCTCCAGCACCAAAGGCATGGACTACTCCAAAGCTGTGGACTGGTCTCTTTAACCCAGCAGCCGCTACATCTACTGCAGCCTCTAGCGAATCAGGTCTCGCAACTTCAGCTTCAGGCTTTGGCAAAGCCAATTCCGAGTCTCTGGCCGACGCCTTAAGATCGTTCAATGCTGTATCTAATGACTCGAAGATCGCATTCATTGAACCTCGAGGTCTGGTTAATACAGGCAATATGTGTTATATGAATTCCGTAAGTCCTCGTGCAGTGAGCTAGGACCTTGCTAACGGTCTTCTAGGTTCTCCAAGTTCTTATATTCTGTGCTCCTTTCTATAGTTTCCTCGATCAGATCAGCAAGCGGGCGGCGTACAGCTTCAAAAGTGAAACTCCATTGATTGATGCTATGTAAGCTTCACTTCTCCCTCCAACAGACGCGATCTAACAGCTTCAGGATTCTGTTCATGCGGGAGTATCCCATCATTGATTCGGCTGCAACGGTTGAGCAGCTAAGATTGCGTTTGAAGGAAGGTGAATTAGAGCAATATGGTGAATCGTTCACACCCGACTTTGTGTATAATGTGATCAACCGCCTACCCAGGTTTTCGTCGATGAGAGTGAGTGGTATCTCTACAGTCTGAGAATTTTACTAATACGTGATAGCGTGGTCATCAGCAAGACGCGGAGGAGTTCCTGGGATTTCTGCTTGAAGGGCTTCACGATGAGTGCGTGCACGTGATGCGAACCAGTTCGTCAACGGCAACATCTGCAATTGCAACGCCGCAGAATGACCCATCATCTCCAATCAGTGAACACGGTAGCGTGCAAGGGTCTGTATCTGGCAAGGAGAATGGATGGCTCGAAGTTGGACCTAAGCAAAAGGCTGCAGTCACTCGATCATCTGGCACAATTACCACAGGATCACCAATCACCAAGATCTTCGGTGGCAACTTGAGATCAGAGTTACGGGTCCCAGGTCTGAAAGATTCTGTTACTCTCGAACCGTATCAGCCTTTACAATTAGACATCGGCGCACCAAACGTCAACAACATTGTGGACGCATTGAAGGGTTTGACTCGCTCGGAGGCTTTGCATGGCGATTTCAAGTCTCCCAAAGGCCCCAATGTCACGGCTACCAAGCAAGTATTCATCGAGACATTGCCACCTGTTCTCATTCTTCATCTGAAGCGCTTCCAATATGACAATGCGGGCGGAACGCAGAAGATATGGAAAAAGGTTGGCTATCCGCTTGAGTTGGAGATACCCAAGGAAGTGTTCCCCCGGCAGAAGAGAGGTGTCTATGCTCATAGTGGCCTGCCCAAATACCGCTTGATTGCTGCAGTATATCATCATGGCAAGAACGCTAGTGGTGGTCACTACACTGTTGATGTTAGACGCCAAGACGGCAAAGAGTGGATCAGGCTCGATGATACGGTTATCAGACGAGTGAGAAGTGAGGAAGTTGCTGAAGGTGGTAGTGAAGAGGACCCGAAGGTTCTTGCAGCTGCTCTAGAAGCTCACAAGAGAGATGGAACTGTTTTAGGTAATGGCTTCGCTGCCATCGAGGGTGTCGAGGAAGACGGCGAGGAAGAGGGATGGAAGAAGGCAACGGGTGGATCTGGCAAAAAATGGTCGAGCGTGGTCAATGGCAACTCGACGCCAAAAGCGAAGACCGACAAGTTCTCTGTGAAGGACAACAAAGTTGCCTACCTCTTGTTCTACCAGAAGATTTGAGGTCGGCAATGGATCAGCATGAAAATTCAAGGAGCGAGTTGGCTTGCATGATGAAATCCTGTTGTTCACAGGAATCATGTTTTCAACCGGGGAATTGCAATTTGCGGCATCAATCTGTCCGTGTATTGGGCGAAATGATGCTGGAGATTATTGTACACTTGACCTGCTTCGACATCATTCTACAGCATGAGCGCACCGGCGCAAAAGGAAGATGGGTGTCTAAAATTGGGCATCAGGGTGGCGAGCTGCTCGATGTATAACATGACCGCTGATGGTCCTTCCATCGCGATGGAAGCTTGATGAGCTAATAAAAGTGATATCAATGAGTAATGCTATGAGAAATCTGTAAAACCTCCTGTGATCCCAATGCCACTTAACTACTTCAACTTGTACTTGCGTGAATAAGATTTCCGTTGGCTGCGCTGCAGGCAGCTACGCGCCCTCTCGGCCCCCTATCACGGCTGTTGCTAACGAAAACGCGACTGCGGGCTAATTTCCTTAGATTTCGCGCGAAAAAAGTCAAAACATAACAAAAGAGAACCGGTCAGCTTGACCATCATCTGACAAGAGCACAAACACTAGAACTGCTGCACTGGATACACCACCATGTACAATTGATCGCGAAACTGCACAAATTCACTCTTTCAAATTATTCGCCCCAATAATCGGTTTTCCACATTCACTCATTCACCCATTCACCCACAATGTCTGAACGATATTCTCTGCGCCAAACTCCCAAGTAATACCGCAACACCCATCAATTCGCTTCTGCCATTTACTGATCCTACAATAGGAAGACGGAGCATCTTGGTTACGTTCCCACGCCTGGAACCGCAGGCGCCCGAAAGCTCATCAACCGCCGCAAGTCGCAGTTCGCCGAAGAAGACGGTGACGATTCCTCCTCCGCCACCGACACATCCACGAACAAAGTCGCGTCTCGACGAGTATCGAACCGGAAAGTCAGCATGGAGAAGGAGACTATCACAAATGGACATGCCAGCAACGAGGTCGAGGTCGCGACCAATGGACATTCCAACGGACACGCGAATGGGGAGGCTGTGAATGGAAATGGTTACGGAACCATGAAGTCAAAGGATGTCATTGTCTCGGAACAACCAAAACTCGTGGAAGGCTGGGAAGTAGGAAGAGACCCAAAAATTGATTACTCTGGCCATTTCGACTTTGGTGGCTCAATTGGTGTAACGGCAATGATGATTGGCTTTCCAATACTCATGTATTACATGTGGATTGGAGCCACGTTCTATGATGGCAAGTTCCCCACGCCTGCCGCCGGAGAGTCGTTCCTCGACTTTGCGAAACATTGCGGGGATCTAGTCTACGAATATGCGTTCCCGAGCCTATTCGCGTGGGAGATATATTGGGGCTATCTCATTTTAGAGGGCGCTTTCTACTGCTTGCTCCCAGGAGTCTACGGATATGGAAAGCCATTGCCACATGAAGGAGGTAAGCAACTGAAGTACTACTGTTCCGGGGTCTGGTCATTCTACACAACGATCGTTTTGATGGCTGGCTTACATTACACTGGAATCTTTCCTCTCTATACCCTAATTGACGAGTTTGGCCCGATCCTATCCGTAGCAATCATCTCTGGCTTTGGGGTCTCAATTATTGCATACTTCTCTGCCTTGGTCCGAGGGGCGCAACATCGCATGACTGGGTATCCATTGTATGACTTCTTCATGGGCGCTGAGCTAAATCCACGCATGTTTGGTATTCTGGATTTCAAGATGTTCTTCGAGGTACGCCTTCCATGGTACATCCTCTTTGGTCTCTCGTGCGCGACTGCAGCAAGACAATATGAGCAATATGGTTACGTCTCTGGGGAAGTCTGGTTCGTGGTCATGGCCCATTTCTTGTACGCGAATGCCTGCTCGAAAGGAGAAGAGCTCATCATCACCACTTGGTAGGTTGATCGTCCACGCATATATGTGTATCTCCAGGCACTGACAGGCGTAGGGACATGTACTTCGAGAAATGGGGCTTCATGCTCATCTTCTGGAACCTCGCTGGTGTCCCACTCAGTTACTGTCACTGCACAATCTACCTCGCGAACCATCTCGACAGAATCACCGACTATCCCTTCCGCATTCCGTTCCTAACCACCCTCTTCGCATCCTACCTCTTCGTCTACTGGATCTGGGACACAACCAATTCCCAGAAGAATCGCTTCCGTGCAGCCGAACGTGGAACCCTTGTACCCCGAAAATCATTCCCCCAACTCCCCTGGCAGGAGGTGAAGAATCCTCGCATGATCAAAACTAAGACGGGTGATAGCATCTTGGCCGATGGCTGGTATGGCAAGGCGAGAAAGATCCATTATTCATGTGATCTTTTCTTTGCAACGACTTGGGGTCTGATCACTGGTTTCAATAGTCCGTTTCCATGGTTCTATCCGGTCTTTTTTGCTTGTATGATTGTCCATCGCGCGTACAGGGATATCCAGAAGTGTAGATCAAAGTATGGTGAAGCTTGGACGGAATATGAGAAGATGGTTCCCTACTTGTTCATTCCGGTAAATATTAACTTTCCCTTCCGCGTCTACATTTGCTGATCTAGTCACAGTATGTATTCTAATTCCACTGTGTTCAACATTACTGCAAATCGGACATGCCCAGTTTGCGGTCGACAACAGGATTATGCCTGTTTGTCTAGCTATAATCTCACGGATAACGATGAGCTGTATATGTGTACAAAGCACAGCACTCTATGCAGAATGTATTCCAATGTTGAATTCATCTGCACTGTTGTGGCATGGGGGGCGTTTTTGATGGACGAGAGTGGAGAACGGGAAGTTAGGGGTTTCCCCTGTGCAAAGTAACAGCATCACGCGCGATGCAATACCTATAAATACTCGTAATACAATACCTAATGTCTCAATTCCATTTGATTTGCCATTTGCACTTGCCGTAGGGTCAGCTCAAACAGCAGTTTAATGCAGGCGCTGGATGCTGGACTTTGAACTTGTGGCCAGACGCCTTCTCAATATCCTTTAGTACTTAGATATTGAGAGTAAATACGATGTGTCTGTCATGACTTATTTGCCAGCCATCAAGCTCGTTCATTGACCACTTCAAATCTCGTGATCCATCATGAAATTGACTCTTCCATAATAAGCGCCACGCAAATATTCAACTCCTACCATCTCCTCTTCTACCTGATCTCCTGCCTCGCCTCCGCTAATAAAGTCTCTGACTCTATATTCTGCTCTTTGTGATGCAAAGCCGATGTCAGTTTGTGATACGGTGCGTGGTATCTGAACTTTGAATCCTCTATTTTCTTGTCATCCTGCAAAAACACAAGATGATCGCAGAAGGAATTGCTTCAAAACACATAGTTGTGAGGGGCGCGGTTTGGCTCTCAATTTTCTGGTCCCAATTACAAATACTCATGAGAGAACGATATTGGGATCTGGTTCCAGGCTTTGGTACCTTTGCATAGGTATCCTTGCTAACTCTTAAGTCTCAAAACAGGAATGCTCCTAAGCTCTAGGGGATCAGAATTGAGAAATTATGGGTTGAACGTCAAGGATATGAGAGATAGAGTAAGTCTAGCTAAGGGTCCTTCAAGTGAGGATTGGGCTGTCATCGACTCCTTTTTTTCTTCATCGCGGTGATGGAATCATGAACGTGCGAGTAGAGCTTAATTTCCACGCTTTCAAAATCAGTTTCATCCAATATCGAACGACATCGTCACCGGGACCATTCTTGTTAGAGAAAGAATAAAATTATGAAGCACAGTTACGGCTACTGAGATCGACGAAGAGCGCCTCGCTCGAAGGAAGTTGGGAAGAGTGTGGGTTTGAGGCGTGCACTGTGATTTTTTCGACTCGCTAGAAATACTTTGTTACGAAGTCTTTGTCGCTGACTCGCTGAGCTAAATTATGACAAACTCTCATGGAATCTTGAGATATTAAGAAAGCGTCTTTTGAAGCTTAGCATTTCCCAGATTTCAAACTGCAGGGAGGATTTATGCGCGGGTTCTGTGAGCACTGGAGCATGCTGAAATCCAGTGTTGCCTCCACGAATGTCATAGGCGCCTCACGAAGTCTCATGACTGCTAAAAGAACTTTGAAGCATGCATTCATAATCAGAATTATGGGCAAGTATTGCTAGTAATGCAGACCTACAGAGAACATTTTCAGTAAAACGAATATTTGAATCAGAGCAAACGCCAAAGCAGCAAGCAAGAGTGGTACATTCAGAGGAGACTCGGCTCGGATTGCATTGTCACCGACTCACAAAACTAACAATGCGAGTAATGAGTTCTCATATAGGAAGCATAACTAAATAGTACTTTGATATCTTATTCTTACTGCTCTTAAGCCTATATAAGCTGCTGGCACCTGATTTCTAAGTGTAGTATAAGGAAGAAGAGATCTCAGAACCAAGTGGATATATTCGGCAGCACTGGGCAGAGGACTTTGACGTTGGTGGTGAACAGGTTTCAAGAGAAACAGGCTAGCGTATTCCCTCGCTCATGACATTCAGATTGGACTCAATTTCCGAAAGAATGTGCGAGGAAAAACGGAACTCAATTTTAACTCTCTTAGCAAATATCTGAGTGTCAACTTCTTGAATTGTTGGGTTGTCGTCGAACATCTCGCCTATTTTGCCTCCCCTGAGGAGACGTCGGCGTTAATGGCCTGTAAGAGCCGACTTCGCGCTAGCTACCTAGAAACTCATCAGCGCGAAATTTACACCCATCGCGTCTCCCATACAACTTGCACCTCCCCACCTTCAAAAATCACTCTCTGCCATCACCAGCCATCCACAACGATCATGGCAGAGATCAAAATCGACAAGAATCTCTTCCAAGAGCGACTCTCGCGATTTGTATCGGCTTGGAAAACCGACAAACGAAGTGGTGACGCGCTCTTCAATGGAGCCTCCTCCATCCTGGTGTTGATGGGCAAAACCGAGGAAACAGCACAATTCCAGAAGAACAATGCGATTCACGTATGCCGGCCTAGAAGCGCATGACCGGGGAAGACATGAGCTGACTTGCAAAATAGTTCTGGTTGCTTGGTTACGAGTTTCCTGCTACCCTCTTTCTGTTCACCTTAGATGGCCTGTATATTGTCACAACCGCAAAGAAAGGTACGATATTCTTCGCCGGATCCATTGAAAGTGACTCAGTATATTGACATCATATAGCTAAGCACTTGGAGCTTTTGAAGGGCGGTAAGGTCCCGCTCCACGTCCTTGTTCGAGGTAAAGACAACGAAGCCAACGAGAAGCTTTTCGTCGATATCAACAATCACATCAAGGCTGCAGGCGTGAGTCATACCAAATCCATCTCTCTCAAAATCAAAGTTTTGCTAATAATTCTGGCTCTGCAGAAGAAAGTCGGTATCCTGCCTAAAGATACATCAAGTGGCCCCTTTATCGATGAATGGAAGAAGGTCTACAGCAATATATCAAAAGATGTCGAGGAAGTGGATATCGCACCAGCACTGTCTGCCGCTGCATTAGCTGTCAAGGATGAGAATGAGCTAGTATGTGATATTTTTCGGTGCGCTTTACATTTTGCTGACCCCGCACAGAGAGCCATGCGAAATGCCTCAAAAGCTTGCATCGCGCTGATGAACCCATTCTTCCTCGAAGAGATGTCGAATGTTTTGGATGAAGAGAAGAAGGTCAAGCACAGCGCCCTCGCAAACAAGGTTGACGGACAATTGGACAATACCAAATTCTGGAATACAGTCGAGCTGCCGAACAAGCAGAAGATGCCTTCCGACTTCGACCCTTCGCAGCTGGACTGGACACACGGGCCGATTATTCAAAGTGGTGGCAAATTTGATCTTAAGATGAACGCCCAAGTCGATGACGAGTTACTTCACCCAGGCGTGATCATCGCCTCGATGGGCCTTCGATACAAGTCCTACTGCTCTTTGATTGCCCGCACATACTTGGTCGATCCCAACAAGTCGCAGGAAAGTAACTACAAGCTGCTTCTACAGGTCCACAGTCTCGTAGTGAAGGAGATCCGGGATGGCGCGAATGTTAAGGATATCTATGCGAAAGCCCTGCAATTGATTAGGACTAAGAAGCCTGAGCTTGAGAAGCACTTCTTGAAGAATGTTGGCGCCGGTGTTGGTATCGAAACACGCGACAGCACTCTGATCCTCAATGGCAAGAGCACTAGATCGTTGAAGGATGGCATGACGCTTTGCATAACGACCGGCTTCAGCGACATCGAGAATCAGAATCCGCAAGACAAGAAGAGCAAGGTATATTCAATGGTGCTCTCGGATACTGTCCGTGTATCTCCGAACGAATCGGTAGTATTCACAGGTGATGCTCCTTCGGATCTGGATGCGACATCATTCTTCTTCAAGGATGATGAAGAGCATGAGCCAACACCAAAGAAGGCCAATAAGAAGGACTCCTCTGTAGGTGCTGTAGCCGCGAAGAACATCACCAAGACCAAGTTGCGCGCTGAGCGAACAACCCAGGTCGACGAAGGCGCCGAGGCCAAGAGACGTGAACATCAAAAGGAACTTGCGAGAAAGAAGCAAGAAGAGGGACTTGAGCGATTTGCCGAGGCGACAGGTGATTCGAATGCAGCAGCTGTGAAGAAGTTCAAGCGATTCGAGTCGTATAAGCGAGACAACCAATTCCCGAACAAGGTTCGAGATTTGGCTATCGTTGTGGACCAGAAGAACTCGACCGTAGTTCTTCCTATCATGGGTCGACCGGTTCCATTCCACATTCAGACGATCAAGAATGCGAGTAAGAGCGACGAGGGAGAGTATGCATACCTCCGAATTAATTTCCTTTCGCCAGGCCAGGGTGTTGGCCGAAAGGACGATCAGCCATTTGAGGATGCCTCGGCGCATTTTGTACGAAGCTTGACGTTCCGATCTCATGATGGAGATCGCCTTCAAGACATCGCCAACCAGATCGGCAACATGAAGAGGGATGCCGTCAAGCGAGAGCAAGAGAAGAAGGAGATGGAAGATGTTGTTGAACAGGACAAACTGATTGAGATTCGAAGTAAGCACTTTCCCAGACGTTTCATGCTTTCTGCTAACCATGATTAGATCGCCGACCTGCTGTCATGGACAATGTCTTTATCCGCCCTGCAATGGACGGTAAGCGTGTGCCTGGAAAGGTTGAGATTCATCAAAATGGTCTTCGATATCAGTCACCACTGAACACTCAACACCGTGTCGATATCCTATTCAGCAACGTCAAGCATCTCTTCTTCCAACCATGTCAACATGAATTGATAGTTATCATTCATGTTCATCTTAAGGACCCAATATTGATCGGAAAGAAGAAGACCAAGGATGTCCAATTCTACCGGGAAGCTACTGACATTCAGTTCGATGAGACTGGAAACAGGAAGCGAAGATACAGATATGGTGACGAGGAAGAGTTCGAGCAAGAACAAGAGGAGCGAAGAAGAAGAGCTGCACTTGACCGAGAATTCAAGGCATTCGCAGAGAAGATTGCCGAAGCTGGTAAGAACGAGAATGTCGATGTTGATGTTCCGTTCCGCGAGCTTGGTTTCAACGGTGTGCCATTCCGGTCCAGCGTATTCTGTCAGCCATCTACAGACTGCTTGGTCCAGCTCACTGAGCCTCCGTTCATGGTTATCACCCTTGAAGACATTGAAATTGCACATCTTGAACGTGTTCAATTCGGTCTCAAGAACTTTGATATGGTCTTTGTCTTCAAGGACTTCCATCGTCCACCATATCATATCAATACCATCCCAGTCGAGTCTCTCGAAAACGTCAAGGAATGGCTTGATTCCGTCAACATCCCATTCTCCGAAGGCCCATTGAACTTGAACTGGCCTACGATCATGAAAACTGTCACGGCGGACACTCATCAATTCTTCGTCGATGGTGGTTGGTCCTTCTTGCAAACCGAGACAGACGACGAAGATAATGAGGAAGAGAGCGAAGAGAGCGCCTTTGAGATGAGCGACAGCGAGCTTGCCGCTTCAGAGGAGTCAAGTGAGGATGATAGTGACTTCGACAGCAACGCTTCTGCCGAGGCGAGTGAGGAGGGAAGTGATGATGATGCAAGCGGCGAGGATTGGGATGAGCTTGAGAAGAAGGCTAAGCGGAAAGACAGGGAGAGCGGATTGGAAGACGAGGATGAGAAGCCCAAGAAGAAGAGAAAGCATTAAGCATAGAAAGCTCTATGTTTTCGACAGCTCTATTGGATGCTCGACACGGTCCTTAGAAGCCACGATATGGACATGGATATTGAAGGGAGGGAAGATTGTGAGGCTTTGCTTTACTTTCGCGACTGTAAGATTTGACTTTGATTTTTCATCGGCTGGGCTCGGTCGATATATGGCGTACAGGGATGAGCAAAACGGGCTGCTTCATGCACTGCTTTTCAGTTGATCGGGAGCAGGCAAGCAAGCAGGTAGTGTTTGCCTGATTTATGGGCATGAATTACTTCCGGTATTGTGTTCATCTTAGATGCATTCATAGTAATAAATGATGACCATAGAAGTAACTCTCCTCTCTATTTCAAGTTGTAACGTGACACTAGTATAAAGATCTGCCTATGTTCCCGTGGCATCAGATTCTGAAACACGATGGTGTTCCCCAGTGCTTAGTGTCACCCAAGTCTCTACAAGAAAACAAACGAAGTCCATGCATCAATTCATTCATATCTAAATACCTGGAAATAACAAGCCCGTCCTCCCATCCAATCTCGCCGCATTCAGCAAGTGTAAAAGCAGAGGAAGACCGCAGAGCGCCAAAGACCGCTTCCTTCCTATCAGACAGCAAGGAAACCCGAAACCAGGAAAGAAGCCACTCGCTTATTGTACAACAACTCTCCTCCTCCATCTGCAACTATATCGTCTGACTCGCTCCTCACTTGCCTTCATTTTCGTTCACATCCGCAGCACCATGCATTCGTTACACACTTGCCCTCGTTCATCATGCTGTCGAAGTCTCATGCAAAGCTCAGAGCATCATCTAAGCATGACTACCCTCCCCACCGATACCCATTCCACCATCTCTGCCACTAGTCGTAGCCGTACTAGGTCCCTCATTATTCCAAGTCAGGTACGTGTGATCGCCGAGTTTTCTTGGTTTAATGAGATGAGTGACTGTGAAAAGAACGCCGAGAACAATGCAAATACCGCCTACAACCACGTATGCGATTCCGAGGAACGGGTTCTTGCCACCCATAACAGTACGAGTGGAGATGATGATTGATTTTGTGCCTCCGTATTCGGTTACGTTGAAGTCTGACTTCGTTAGGTGGGAGCGAGACAAGGGAAGGGGAGAGTACATACTATGATTGATGTCAACGGTATATGTTCCCGCCTCCATTACATCATGGTCATTTCTCTGAGCCAATTTGCTGAAGGTAGGTAGACCAGCAAGACGCATCCAGACCTGGAACGCTTCATCGTTGACGAGGTCTGGGTGATAATCATCGCTGTAATTGTTTGGGTATCTCAATACCCAGTTGGGTGGCACAATGACCTCAGACCAGTTGTATTTACTCGGTCCATAGAGCTCTTTGTCGCTGCTCCATGAGATATCAGTGTTGTTCTGCATCACGTATGTTCTATTGTCGCTGGATGACCCGCCTGGAACATTCAAGAGAACTGGGTTATAGAATGTGTCGTTGAATAGAGAATTAGCGGCAAGACCGCACGGGTAGTAAGGCTTTCTGATGCCATCTACGACTTCAGTTGTCAGTGGTGTGCAGTCACTGCCATCGATATCGCTCGGGGATACGGCTTTCCCAGACAACTGGTCGTTATTGAAGGACTTCGCATAGCGTCGATGATTTTGGTAGAAATTTGAGAGGCGATAGTAGAAAAGGACTGGGGGGGCCATGTTGTTTGGGATAGTAAAATTGAGTGTGCATTGTACTGTTGGGACCACAACGCCTTCATGATAGGTATAGTTGATGGTCTTTTTCGTCCAAGAGGGAGGGTCCGGCTGGCCATTATTCGAAGAATCCTTGTTGAAGCTCAGATGAACGAGGTGTGAGGGCATGGTAGCTGTCGCTGGGTAGTCGGGAGCATCGCTGTAACATCTCGTGTAGTCTAATATGATCTCTTGTACCTGGGTCCCGTTTGTCAGCCCCGATTCTGTCCTTGTTTCCCGGCACAGAGACTCACCTGCGCGCTAGCATACAACAATCCTCCACCAATTGGCGCAAATATGATACCGATGGCAAAGAACAATGGCAGGACGGTTTTGGGTGTGAGAATCGGTCTGCAGTCGCATGGTCAGCTCTATTTGCGCGGGGTGTTGGCAACGCCACTTACTGCCATGCTTTTAATCGCTGCTGTCGGAAGGCAGTATCTGCGAGAAAGCCATACAGGTCAGTCATCTATAAATTTTACCAGAGCTCATCTGCGGGATCTCACTTGCTGGCCTCCTGCTCTTCGTCTTCGTATTATCCTGGTGCAAGTTTGGGTCCTGCGAGTTGATGGAGTCCTCATGGACCATCGCTGGTTGATCATCCGCCATTTTGTGACGATTCTGAGATCATGGACCGGTTCTATCCGGATGTTGAGCACGCTGTTCTGCGGTTGGGAGGATTGATGGGAGTCGAGGGTCGTTGTCGCGATGATGGTCCTTCATGCCGCTGATGCCGTAAACTCTCGTTTTGAGCTTAGCTCTGTTTCGCTGCACAGCCACAGGACCAAAATATCCACAACAAGCCTTAATGTGCTCAGTCAGCATGAAGCATGCAAATTATCACAATGAATTATTTCATTCCATGTGAATTTTATGTAAGATCTTATTGAGGTAGAATTTTGGTCACTCAACGAGCTATGCAAGACAACTTCAGTTTCGCCCGATAAGGCATTGTAAAGTCTACAGCTCGACCGCAAAGTAGTCTACAGGCTTAGCTACATGCATAACCTATGTGATATATGGATGCCCTCCAAACCCACACATCGTGACCGAGCAAAAAATAATAGCATAATTCAGAGGTCCCCATCTCCATACCCCAACGATGACAATGACTGCTATGTTAAAATGAGTTACCCATCCCAGGTTTCAAGTCTTGGTGTTACTCATCCCGAAACATATATTTCCCGCCAGGTCGCATTGCCGCCTCATATCGCTCGATAATCATTTCTCTTTCTCTCTCCTTGGCCTTCTCGCGGTCAGCCATTTCCTCCTGCGTGGTTGGAAAATCAGGTCTCCAGAAGCCTGGAGGGCTTGCCGCCCTTGTGTAAGCGTGGCGATGTCTTCCATGCTGATTGGCGATGTCTCTCGTCTTGGCTTGCATCAGAAGCTCATGTCTTTGGTGTTTTGACATGCTACGAAGCTTGTGAGCATTGTCGCCCATGTGGTTACGAAGAAGTTCATCGTCTCTCTCTTCCTGGGATGCAGTCGGAGATTCTACTGTATTTAACTCTGCTAACACCCGAAACTTATGCCCGCAACACTCGGGTTTTGTACAACCTTCAAGTGCATGACGTGCATCGCCTCGCACAACGTCTCGATACGCGTACTCGTAGCCCTGATTGTAGTTCAGATTGACTTTGAAATCTTGAAGACGAAGTTTCTCCAACGGTCGGGCCCGCAGAGGCCCTTGGTCAGGGTCTATTTCACAGTCTACAAGAGTCGTGTTCGTCTTTGGACGACGGCGAGATTTCGAGGCTGTTGCCATGTCCTGTTTCGAATTGCGATCAGACACTAGTTCTTCAACGCGCAAAGGTTGTGGTTTCGATGTAAACACCTCATGCAGGTCTCTTCGAGGAGGTGGAAGCAAGGTAGATTTTGGTTCTAGAGAACTGCGTAACGGATTTGATTTTTGTACATCAAGTTCGGCAGACCTCCTCATTGCATCGTTGACCTCTGGTTCAAGAAAGTCCTTTTTCAAGCTCCTAGATACATGCCTTTGTGGCTCGACAGAAGTTCTTGATGTTTCTCGTGACGATGGCCGGGAAGATTCGAAGTAACTAGCTACAGATCCTTTCGAAGTCGGTCTAGAGGAGGTCGCAGGTAGACCATCGACGTCTGTTGCATCTCTGGTGGGTACCTTTGGTGTTGACTCCCCCGTGATACGTGGTGTTCGTGTTCCATCGTTCGGAAGGCCTTGATGTGTTGCTGTTGTGACTTCGCGACCGAGACCTGAAATTGCAATCGATCTGTAGGATCGTGTTGCCTGCTGATTCGTGGTATGAAGACGAGTAGGGACGAGAGCTTGTCTTGTAGGAGAAGGCTTAGAAAGTAGATCAATCAATCGGCCATTGCTGCAGGGGTCCAGTCGCAAGTTTGTGGCTAACTCTCCATCTTCCATCAAAGTACCTACATCCTTGTCACTGGCAATTCGACGCTTCTTTTGTGGTCGGCCTTCGGAATTTTGGGGCAGCATTGGCCTGTTTGTACTCCGGGGCTGTAAAACAGAATCTGTTGGTCGGATGGGAGTATTATTCGAAGTCATGTTGTGATAGGAAAAGTTGCTGCAGCCCTGATCCGGATTTGGACTTTGGTCGGCACGGTTTTCACGTTGGGATGGGTGAAGAAGCCCTTGAGAGGGCTGGCGAGATAATTCCTGTTGAAAGTAACGTTGCTTTCTGGGCGTATTGACCTTCTCCCCAATATCATCAAGGTCGAGACTTTCGTTCACATTCAAATAGGTCAATCGTGCGAGTCCAATTGGGCTGCTTCCAATAATTTCAAACTTGACTTTGTTGAATGACGTTGCTCCAGTAGATTCATGGCGGTTCTTCCTCTTCTTGACACTGCGTGATGAAATCACAACTGGTGTGTCGGGCGATGGTGATCTCTGTGGAAGAAGCACAGGTATTTTTTGATCTGTTGTTTTCTTCGGGGAATAGGGGTTGATATCCCCTTCCGTCGAGCTGGTATGATGTGTTTCAAGGGCAACATGTTGGGTGCCCTCAGCCTGATCAACATCACTAAGATGAGTTAGGAGATCCACGGATTCCGGAGTGTCCTTGACAGTAAACACGTTGCCCACCTCGAAAGTCTCGTCGCTAATTCTAGTATCTTCCAATAGAGCCACATGTGCAGCAGGATTCTTGATAGGGCAGCTGCGTAGAATATCTTCTTCGCCGTTTTCGTAGAGAGAATGCTTAGTCAATCCTAGACGAGATGAAGCAACATCATGATCTGCTGGTGTACGGGCATCTAAGCCACGAGTTTCGCCCTGCACTTGCGTTCTCAGTCTTCGAACTTCTGCTTCCAGCCTCTTGATCTTTTCGTTCCGTTTGGCGTTAGACTTGTCCTGTTCCTCTTTAAATGCGTTCCATTCCCTATTTTTCTCTTTCTCCACTCTAAGTAGATCCTCCAATTTCTGCCTTGCTTCCCTCATGTCATTATAGCGGTCATGAAGATTATTGTACTTCAGCACTTGTGATTGGTACTTCTCCAGGGCAACGGGTTTGGTTTCGTCATAGTCAATTCGAGTAACTGAAGATGAAGGATCACTGGGGGCAGGTGCCCCGTGCGAATCATCTTTGGGAACAAGCCGTGCTCTAGGTGTTGCAAGAGTTCTCTGTTCTGGCTGCAGTTGCCGCTGTAGCTCTGCGGCCAAACGCTTGTTCTCCTGCTCAAGTCCATCTACTCGCGTTGCAGCCGCCCTGCAAGCTTCCAGTTCGTATGAAAGGCCTTTATAGCGCTTATGCAGCACGTCGATGGCGGTAGACTTCTCTCGGAGCGATCGCAACTCTTCTTGGCTAATCCTTACGAAGTTCTCGTCGAGCTCTATTCCCCTTGTCAGCAGAATTCTAGGTGGACTACGACAATTCGTACCGGCCTGCAATTTGTTTCCAATCTGGTCGCAGACTTTTGTGAGCTGTTCGAATAAGCGCTCGCGGCCATTACTCCAGCTCTCCATCGCTCACAGGTATGGTGCTGTCTTCATGCCATGACCGTGTTTAGTGATATCAGGAAACGCGCTGGGAATTTCGTGTAGCGCGTCGTCAACCGAACCCCGAACCTCGGCCCAGCTCCGACGATGTCCAACCTCCCAAAAAGGAAATAAAAGCTTCTCGTCGCGCTCGCAACTGAAACAACGATTGACGAGCTCAGGAAACCAAGCGAATCCTTTCATATCCTCCTCCCTCATATTATTTACGTATGCGAATGCTATTCCTTGAGCAGCATGCCCACCGTCTTACTCAGCAGACATGCAGCCATTGTATCATTACACTCTATGCTTTCAGCTGAGCAATTTCAAAGCCTATGAGCGCGGCCGAACCTTGTTACTGCGTGCCTGGGCAATTGTTTGATATGGCGGCCAGTGATGATCCTACGAAGTTTTCTGCAGGCGTAAGCTCTTTCCTGAGTCTCGAGCTTCCAGATCCTATATGAATGTTCAATATTCCACCTCTATATTCTGGCTATCATCCCCATCTCCTCAATCCCTTTGCAATCGTACATTAATTATTAGATACGACGATGCTTCTTCGAATCGCACTGCTTGTTGTTCCACTTCCTCTGTCTATCCTTGCTTCTCCCGTATCTCCTGATCAGCATTTGTTGCCTACTAAAGCCTCGCAATTTGCGCCTGCACAATGGCAGCATCCAGGTTATGTTGTCGATAAAGCTCAACTCGACTTCATCAAAGGACAAGTCGCCGACAAGGCTCAGCCGTGGACCGATGCCTACAATCAGATGTTGAAGGACGGTGACAAGTATGGAAAGTATGTCTCGGGTACAAGGACTTCGGAAACCACTTCTACCGTCTCCTGTGGACCGACGACCAACCCGGATATCAAATGCACAGATGAGCGTGGAGATGCCTTGGCTGCTTGGGCGAATGCCTTGGCCTGGTACGTTAGCGGAGATACAGCTTACGCCAAGAATTCCATAGGACTGATGAACAAATGGTCGTATACTATCAAGGGTATGCCCATCCTCAATGTCCAGAAGCAAGCTAACATTTCAGGCCACGCTCTGAGCAACGCCATTTTACAGACAGCCTGGGCAGGAGCCTCTTGGGCCCGAGCAGGCGAATTGATCAGGCATACCACATCTAATCTATGGGCTACTAAGGACATCACTCAATTTGAGAATATGCTGCGTAATGTTTACCTCCCACCATGCAAGAACGGTGACACGCGTGCGTCTAATTGGGATGTCGGTAAGTGATTCGACCAAGGACACCGGCGGTAGATCTGGCTGACACCTCAGCTTGTCTGAATACCGCCATCGGAATTGCAGTCTTCCTTGAAGATAGCGAAGCATATGGCAATGCTATGAGCTTGTTTCAGGAGACTGTACCATCAGTAATCTACCTCGAATCTGACGGATCACTACCACATGCAGCACGTGGTCTGGATTCAAGTGCTTCAGCTCTTAAGTCACGTTGGTTCAATCAACAAAGCTGGGGACATTCCGGACAAAGTGGACAAATTCAAGTACAGACTTCCGATTGATACCACATTCCCACGCTGACTGTTGTAGGAAACATGTCGTGATCTTACACATACTGGTTACAGCATTAGCAGCATTTCCCATGTCCTCGAAACCTCCCGTATCCAGGGGGTTGACCAATATGGAGGTGACCTTGGCACGAGACTTCGCTTTGCTCTCGGTTTCCATACTCAGTTTGAGCAAGGAGTTGCACCGCCTTCCTGGCTATGCCAGAACAAGGGCTTGACTCGAGATCTATCGAGTGTCACGGAAATTGGGTTTAATGCATTATCTACTCGCCTGGGGAATAACATGCCGAAGACGCAGGCATATACTGAAAGAGTCCGACCCCAAGGAACAAACGGTTTGTTTTATGGTTGGGAGACGTTGACTCATGCGGGCAACAAAGCTTGAAGTCACGTGACTGATATGGATCATCATCACATTGCTAGTCATGAAAAGAGAAAGAACTCATGTCCCATGATCGAGCCAAGTACTATTCTTATTTTCTTGAATTTCTGTGAGTCCTGGGGTCTTCTAGACCATCTACCTGCGTACTGGTTAGAAGCAGTCGGCTTGACATGTGATCAGCAGACCGCCTCTCTTTCCAAGTTTCAGTTTTCAGCTTTCCTAAACTTCCGCAACTCAACACCCTTAATTATTGTACCTCATCGTCGCTCAGCAATAGCTAAACAACCTGTGCCGATCGTTTCAACATACTCCCTCCTTTGCGACATGGCTTCTACAACTCTCAAACGAAGAGTCTCCCTAATCAGCTGCGCTATCCTGGCAGTCAGTCTGCACCTCTTGTTCCAACTTGCCACTCTCTCGATGGAACCATTCATCCTCTTCAATCTTATCGCCGCGATCGTCATCAGCTGTATCTGGATTAGGGTGTACTTATTTGTCACCGGTGAAAGTGGGATTAACCCGCTTGTCAATACTGTCATCACGCTTGGATCACCATTTGTTGCTGCGTTGTTGAGGGATAGTGCTTTACGGAATGGGGATTGGGTTAGGAGTTAAAAGTGACTTGGGGATATCTTGGTGCCCACCGGAGAGCGTGTTATTCTGCGATCTAAAACTTGGGAAACTGTGGGGTGTTCCAAAAGTAGATCCAATTTCAGGCTGCTCCATCTAGTACACCAAATGAAATTAATATACACATTCTCCAATGATTTGAATGAGTGTTCCCTTCCACGATGTTTGCGGCTTTCATGTCAAACATTGCCCTGCCTATACTTCTTCATCCGACATTTCTTCATCCGACAGTTCATCAAAATCACTTGCTTCCCATATGTCTTCCTCGGCTTCAGCCATCCAGCCCCTGACTCTCTCAGAACACTCTCTGGTGGATTCAGGTTCGTCATCATCGATGAGAGCCAATTCGTCAAGCACCTGCTGGTAGTGCCCAAGTGCATCCCTATAAAATCCTTGCGATGAGTAGCAAAGCCCAATCATCCTCGCACATACCATTGTATCTCCATTGTTCAATCCTAAAATTCTTCCATAGCCCATGAACGATTCCTTATAACATGGTAAAGCTTCGCTGTAGCGGTTTGTAGAATATAGGATATAACCAAGTTGCTCTTTTGCTCTATATCGCTTGTCTGGGGTTAGAGCATTCCCCCATCTATCTAAAAAATCTCGAAGCGTCTGCTCGGCATCCACCGTCGACCCTTGTATGTGCATGTTACGAACTAACACAATAGTCAAGTCTCATTCCAGACTTTGTGAAGAATCCTTGAAACTTATATATCTTTCCCTTGCAGTTTCGAGTAAACTCCGAGCTTCCTGGATGCTTCCTGTTGTATTCAACGTACTCGCGAGTGCGACCATGGAGAACAATAAGCTCTCATTAGCATTCGGATTTTCCCTGGACGCGGTTTCCGATACTGCTTCATTCTGTAAGTGAATCGCGCTGTAGAGAAGCCGTTCACTCTCTGTATATTGTTCTCGATGTCCAACGATCCTTCCAAGGCATTCTAAAACATATGGGGTGTCATAGCTTCTGATTCCATATGAACTTAGATTCATTTGAAGTGCTTCCCTGTATGCGCGTTCTGCATACTCGTATTCTCCAAGCTCGAAAAGCAAGTCTGCTAACACTCTCATGGAGTGGATCTTCGTCGTCATGTCTTCCCATCTCTGGTGTGTCAATTTGAGGTGAAGGTCCCTGTGATGATCCCGGGCTTCTTTGAATTTGCCCTGGCAATGCATGGATTCAATAACCCGCAAGCAAGCCGCTACTTTCAGCCTCGGGTTAAACCAGGGTATTTTTTGATATGCGGAAACAAGATGGCGGTACCAGTTTTCTGCGGTAGCATATTTGTCATTTTGGTAGTATGCATTGGCAGTATCCCACATACTGTTCAAAAGCTCAATGTCTGGAGTTTTGGATTGTCTCCTTGCTCGGAGTCGCAGGGTGTATTCACTTTCCGTCAGAAGCCGCCGTTTGAAAGAGATGGAAGGCTTCTGGATTGGACTTGTAGATGGAAATGGGGAAGGCTCGAGAAAGAGGGAGACTTTGGGCGGCGCGAAGCCTACCTTACTTGGATTCGAGTGCACTGTCATCCACGGTCTGGCATTTCGAGGTCTTGAGGATCCCGTCACGGCGGTGACGGCATCACTCATTTTCCATGAAGTTGAGTTGTCGAGCTCGAAGTCCAAAATTTCATCATCGGCCGAAGAGTAATTTGTTGAATCAACAGTTGGCTGGGTTTCAGAAGTAGCACCTGAGAGATCTAGAAAAGGAATACTGCTAGCATCAACGTCGACAAAGCAAGTCAGAGCTCCGATCAATCGACTAAGTTTTGGCGACCCAACAACATCGACCGATTTCCAAATATCAGCATCTGAGAAGTGTTCTTCTTTCGTGCTGGGGAACGGTTCTGGTTCTGGGAGCGCCGATTGGGCTTTTCCATGTGCAAGATTATTCCGATCTGCCTCTAACATCGACATATCATTGAGAGATGTATGTGCAGTGTCATCGTTCTTGTGGAAGACACTGGGAGCGCTTTTCGTTCTCAGAACCACTCCATATCTTGTTAGCACGCAGTGATTTGGTTTTCTGAGAGTTTTTTTGCCTACCTTCAAAGTTGCCTGTTGGACTAATTGATTCTTGTAGTGTACTAGCAGAGGGCACACCATCTCTCTTCTTCCACCGGCTGAGCTTGGCTTTGTCAAGTTTGCGACCTTGAATGGTTTGGCTAATTGGACGACCTTGCTCCTCGCATGCAAGTATGGCTTGTCTTTCGGATCGCTGAATATTCTTCTTGAAGCCCCACTCCGTAATCTTTCTCAAAAATTGTCTTCTCCTGTTCAAACAGTTAGTTCAAGGGTAAGAGTCGCTATATTTGCTTTCCTTACGTTGGTTCGAAGTTATGATACTCGGCTAGATGCGTCGAGATTGTCTTGAATGTCTCGTTTTCGTCGATATACAATCGCTTTACGATTGGCTTCAACTTTTCCCAATCCTCTTTCGAAATCATGCCATGTTTCGTATTGGTTTCGCCAACGCTCGACAATAATTTTCCTAACGCTGAAGGCTCTTGTGGGTCATGCTGCATGTCTTGAGGCGGGGTAGCTTCCGCTGAGAGCGAGTGGGAGTCATGGGCGAGGAGATTTTCTGTAGAACTCATCTCGACAACGAATCTCAAAGATGCGATTGCTGGAACATAGAATATGAATTATGTAGAAGTTGAACACAGGTCAAAGGAGGTATGCTGCAGAGGACGAAGTGGATGAGGCTTCGTGTAACGTGAACTGCTGTCAGGCCGTCACGCCCACGCCCACCTCTCGCCAAAGCCCCTTTTAGCGATTGGATATAGACAAAAGTCCTCTGCAGTAACACCACCATGGCTTATTGTTGGTCGCGACTCGACAAAAGTCCCTCACAGTCATGCATGTGGCTGCATGCTGAAATGCATACCCTGCAGAAAGCGCCAGTTCTTTCGAGGCTTGGTGAACCCATCTCATTTGTCTCACTTTGCAAAAGTCCCCTACCGCCAGATACCGCCAGCTGTTCCTTATCCAGGTACAGGCTGGAAGTGTGCCTTGTGGCAAACTAGCCACTAGGGATTGTTCATCGGTCGGGCGTCGTACTTCAAGCTAAGTTTCCCACACATTGCAGTGGGATCTTGTTGGAAGCTGAGATCCAGCCTTGTGTAGCGACAAAAGTCCCCTGAGACTGACTAATAACCCATCCAGCGGAACATGTCTCAGTTCTCAAACAGTTCTCAGCATTGAGTAGGAATCCCTCAGACGGGTTGTATCGCGGCTCAGTTCTTCCTCCATGTCGTACAAATGAGGCCAACGATGAATCCGACTCGTGCCAACAGGAACTATGCCAACTTTTCATCTTCAAAAGTCCTCTTCAAAAGTCCCCTACAGACTCTTCCAAGGCCACAACTCAATATCACCATGATGACACCCCTTTGATGGAAGCTGTCAAGCAGGAGCCGAGCCATGGCAGTCGGCTCAGATATAAATATTGCAACCGCCCAGACTGTGAAATGCCATTAATCAGACACCGAGACACAAAGGAAGAACCACCATATTATCGCAAAGACGTTCGCTGGAAGCCCGTTTGAAGCTGAATTCTAAGCCGTGCACCACTGTACCAAACAAGACCAAAGCCGTAGCAATGACCCCCAAGTAAGCAACTCTATACTTGTTACTAATATGCTCGAGCCTCGGGAAAAGCACTAACTCTCCTTCAGACCATCTCCATACCCCGGCAAAGACCAAAACACAACCACAAACGCAAACACTTCGACAAAAACGAGCTGTTCTCAATATACACCCATGGGTCGATGGATGAGTGAGGATATTCAAGAAAGCCCATGGAGCGTCTACAGCTACGGGTATACGACTCACATGGGAGCGCAGACAGTGGAAGCGAAGCAGAGCAAGAAGGAAGACAACAGGAGTATTAAAGCAGAGGCTGGTTCGGAGAAGGACGGAATGTGAATGATGGATGATCCACAATCCTATATGAAGTGTTGTCTGTACGATACTGAAAATGAATGGAAAATTGTTCAAGGATCACGCTCCCTCGTGGTCTTCCTGTATTTGCTTCACTTGAGCCCTCAGAGATCTTTTCTCGTTAAGCGGCTTAAGCCATTGCCGCAGCCCTTGACCCTTCTGTTGTATGGATTTGTAGCTTTTCTCCCTTCGATAAAATACATTTGCATTCGCTGTTGTAGATCCAGTGCTGGTCGTGTGTACTTGATGAGGCTGATCGATAGAGCGACTACCGTAACCTAACGATATGTTTGAATTATTTGCACCGCGTAGCGCGTCAAGGTAAATGTTCGAAATAGACAATATGCAAATGAATTCCTTCTTAGGTGTGTAGCATCCTCCATGTTGTCAGGAAACATAAACATCCAAACCCTCGCTAGGATTTTGATACCCATCTCAAAGTAACTAGTAGAATCTCGTACCTATTCTTTTCTTGAATGGAACTCTGTCCAGGGTTGCTTCATTTGAACTGAGCAACCGAATTATCATTTAGAGATCCTCGATCTTCGATCTACTAATGTAATAATACAAAAAATATCATTATTCTTTTATCAGCCTGAGGACCCAGTCGCGTTCAGCATTGATCTCATCCAATTTTGTAAACTTTGGCATTGTTCGGTAATGAGGAGTTACTTGTATGCTTTCTTTACAATATTAGTATTCAATTTGTTTCTCTCAAGATGTTTGCTGTGCCATAATGCAGTTTCATTGATCAATCTGTCCTTGTGCGCTGGTTTATATCATTCCTCTTTCGAGCCGACTGACCAGAAATTAAACATCACGCTGTCTGAACAAATAGCTTTTCTATTTAAAAGTTTGCTCTCTACAGCGCAGTGGTTTTGTGATTCAGGATATATACCTAGTCCTATTAACATCATCATGACAAATAGTCAGTGGACTACTGTAAACTGGCAACAAAGGAGGGGCGAGCAAGATGGTACCTAGGCTTCTGAATCAATATTGATAGCATGACATAAACTTCTTGAAGTACTGTACAAAGACTCACGTTTTTGTTGCCATTTCAACATGTTTTCTTAGATCAAATCTTATCACTGCTCATCCCTGACGCCGTGCCCAGAATCTCAAGTTCAGGGGCTACTAGATTTCTCTGCTAAGCCATGACGATCCAGGGCTTCCAAAGTTCACAAATCAATGATATCTCCACAAAGCAAAGTTCTCCAGTCTCCGCACTAGAATGCTTCTTGATACCTCTGCAAGGACATGAGAACATGTCATTTTTCAGCTACGTCATCCAAATGTCGTTATAAGGCCGCGAGGCCACGCTGCGAGGATGTCGGCTTCCTCTGCTGCCAAAAAAGTTCTATTTAGAAGACTATAGGTACTGGTGAATTCCATTCAGCTTCATCCACGCCTCCTTCATGATTCATCTCCATACTCAGCTCAGTAATGACTCACAACACAACTCCTCGACCCTCTGAATACCAAACCTTCCCTCGAGACTTATTCATGAGCTATCTCCGCCACATATGCTTATCTGTACTGCCTACCCACAATTGATTTTCTGCAACCTTAGCTCTATGCTTAGTGTTTAGTTCAATCTGATATGGCCACGACTGCCAACTATCCCTTGAAGCAGATCCATAAATCGCTTCTCAACGACGAACATGGCTTCCACTCTCCAACGACGTCATCTTTTACTTACTCCGGATTCAAGGCTTTCGATATCGAGGTCGATATGGCACGAGCCCTCATCACTGCAGATCCGAATGCTCGCCCCAGGCATTTCCGCAATGTTTTCGAAGAAGTTGTTTTTGTTTTTACCGTTATGATGGCAACAGCTTGTACCGTGAGTCTAGTCTGAACGCTTTGTTTGTTAGTTAGTACTAAAGGTTATACAGACCTTCATTCAAGGTGTTGTCAATATCAATACTGCAACTATTGGTCGAGATCTCATCATGACCCCAGCTGAGATCACCTGGATAGCAGCCGCCATCGGGTATGTCAATGTCCTCCTGCTTCTTGTCCAAGCTAACACTTCTCCAGCCTTGCGAGCGGATCATTCATGTTATTCTTCGGAAAGACTGCTGATCTATTCGGTCGCAAGATCCAAATCGTGGCCGGTCTCGCATTCCTCGCTCTCTGTTCCCTCATCACCGCCTTCGCCCCAACTCCCACCGCATTCAACATCCTCTGCGGCTTTCTCGGTCTCGGAACCGCTGTCATAGCTCCTCCGGCCATCGGTCTACTATTTACTACCTACCCTGAAGGCAGGCGCCGGAATCGGGTGACTGGCGCTCTGGGCGCTGGGAATCCGATCGGATTCTTGCTGGGCAGCATATCGTCGGGGACAGCGACTAAGTATGCGAGCTGGAGAGCGTCGTTCTTTGTCCTGGCGGCGTTCTTCTTGGTCATGACTGTGATGGCTATTTGGACTATGCCTGCTATTCCGAGATCGGGGAATGCTTCAGCGATGGTGAAACAGTTCGATTATCTGGGTACGGTGCTCGTTGCGGTGGGAATGTCGTTGATATCGGCATCCCTCACGTATGTCGTTCCATCTCCTTGTCTCTTAATCATTCCCCACCTGCATAGCTTGATTCGGACATTCATCTAACGGCATGAGCAGTCAAGGTCCAGAACTAGGCTGGAAGTCTCCCAAAGTAATCTCCCTGCTGCTCCTCGGCCTGTTCCTCATCCTCACATTCGTATTCTGGCAAACAATCCACCCGTACCCATTACTAAATCCGTCCATATGGAAAAACACCAATTTCACGCTTTGTATCCTCTGCGTTGGGTTCGGATACATGTCTTTCATCACCAACCAATTTTGGATCATGCTCTTCATGCAAGATATCCAAATGATTTCTCCTCTCCTCATCGCTGTCCGGCTGTTACCACAGACGTTCGCTGGCCTCGTGTGGAGTTATTTAGGCCAGGTGTTGGTGTCGAAGTGGAGTGGGAGAGTGGTGATGGGGATTGGGGGAGCGGCGTATGTGCTTGGAGCGACTTTGGTGATTTTCATCAGGAGCGGGACGGGGTATTGGGTGTTGTTGTTCCCGGCGCTGTGTGTTACGGTCGTGGGAGCTGATTTTCAGTTTATTGTTGCGAATGTTTGTTCTCCTTCCCTTCCTTCTGTTTCCCTCTAATCTCCAGATTAATAGAATAGATGGATGGCTAATGAAGATGGTAGCTTTACATCTCCAAAGCGATGCCCACGCAGTCTTCACTTGGAGCTGGTGTCCTTCAAACAGCTATGCGCCTCTCGATCTCGATCGGTCTATCCATCACTTCCGCTGCCTACGGCTCCGCCGCATCGACCACGGCAGGGAAGCAGAATCGCACGCTACCTTACGAGCGCGCGTATCTGTGCTCCATCATCTTCGCAGTTCTCGGTTTGTCTTTTGTGCCATTCATGAAGATTGGCAGACAAGGAAAGAAAAGTCCGCCGCCGAGTCTGCACGAGAATACGAGCGAAGTGTCGAGGATTGTGAGCGGCTTGAGCAGATTGAATAGCTGGAGTGGCTTTGGTAATGGTAGTTCAATTGTTGGCCTAGAGTCCAAGAGCAGTCTGCGCTACAAGCCGACGAGCGTGAGCGTGAATGTGAATCGAATGAGCGTTGCTACGATTCGCAGCGAGGTCTCGGTTGGAAGCGCAGAGAGTTGGGAACCGAGATGGAGTGCAGAAGCGGATGAGGATAGGTTCATTGCGAAAGACGAGATGATGGTATATGAGGTGTGCACAAAGTGTATGGAGGAGCAGAGGTCGTTTGTGCCTATTGTTAGGGAGAGTGTGGACGCTTGGGATACGCTTCCAAGCGTTGGAGAGGGAGGGGATACAAGGCCGCTAAGTAACCATCGACATACGTGGTCTGGTGAAGGGAGGTTTGCGCATGCTGGTCTAGGTCCGATGTCACCGTTGGTGGTGAGAGATGTAAGAATGGTTGGATTTGGGGTTAGGGAGGGAGAATGGATCTGACTTTTGTTCCGATGCATGGTCTTTTACTGCTGGTTTCTTCGGATTTGGGTTCCAGCTTTTTGCGATGACAGGGTGGAGTTTGCGAAGTTGACTTGCTGGGACAATGGGACGGCGAAACATATTTTTATTTTTGAGAGGCGTAGTGGACAGAGGTGCAAGAATGCTTTAGCAGCACGTCCGTAGTAATTGAGACAGGACGTCACTTAGCATGTCTAACAAGATTAGTTGGGCTCGCGCCTTGGAGAAGCATGCAATAATTAGCTTGGACTTTCTTTGACTTGATTGATGAGTGACTGGAGAATAGACGTGAAGGAGATATACTACTGTATTTGCGTTTCAAGAGCTCGACAGAAGGTCTTCATTCTACACTTGCTGATGATTGCAACTCTCTCCTGCAAATGGCAGGCTGAAGTTCACCAAAGCGACCGTAGAAAAAGAGCCATCTTTTGCTAGATCAAGCTCGGATATGGCAGAAGGACTCGACTCTGAAGGTATAGGTCTCTTGAAGTTGTTGGATGTACTCGGTAATGAATTCGCAGACTGTAATACCGAAGTGTTCTGGAACGATAAGACAATATAATTTTGCATATAAGAAGAGGATTGAAAGGAAGAAACTAAAGTCGGAGAAGACTTTGGTATGGGTCGTTTTCGTAGGTAATAAACTGTTTTGTTTTGGAAGAGAGGCTCTTTTCCGACAAGAAACGCATTGCGCATGTTCGCACAGCCGCATATCGAGTCGAGATGAAAGCATGGGTAAATGATTGCTGCCTTGAGATTCCATTGGACCTTTGCAAAGCAGACATGAATGCCTTTTGTTCTTGATCCTATGTCATTTCATTCTCGAGCAGAGGTCTAGAATCGTGGGTTTCGTTGTATAGATTGGGTCTCCAAAGTTGGCAGGTGCTTGAAGGACTCGTCTGATAGACCATTTCTGCACATGCCTATAAGCATTGACTTTGGCAGATATGAAGGTTTGGTCTGGATTATTCGGAAGAAGGGACGAGCTGATCGGCTATTCCATGATCTCGGACTGATGGACTCGTTGGAGAATAGGCCTAGTAGAAAGACAGGTTGTACAACTCCTAGGTGGCAGAAGGCTGCTATGGTCCTACACCTACTCAGCATATTTGTAGATCGGAGTATGCCATGATTGAAAGTGTGAAGAAAGGTTTGTCGTGAGCAGAGTATTGGTAGAGTAGAAGAGGTCTGTTGCGAAGGGAAAGCCTAGCTCGGATCGGTGCATCTATTCGAAGCTGACGGGTATTTGGTGTGAAGAAAATAAATGTATCAAAACAGCGCGTGGATGTGATAGCTCCAGTTGTTTGAACGGCCAGAGTCTTCGAGCAAAAGGATGGGATGGTTCCCAACGAGGATCTCGCGTTGAGTACATGCCCTAGCGCTCGAAGACAGAAGCAAGAGACGGGTAGTAAGAATCTCCTGTGAGAAGTTGCATATAGAACCACATCACTGCCGATGAATTCCAGTTTCAGGAAGTAATAAAGGTTATTGCTGAGGCGAATGGCAAGAGTGATGATTATCGATAGAGCATTCATGTTTGCATGCTAGTTCAAAGGAAGGAGGTGGCTTTCCATCGCCCCACCCAATCAAGATAATCCAATCAACGAGTACAGCAGGTCTCTGCATCTCAATTCCTAGAGCCCGGAATGCGACTGAGTGGTAGACGAAGGATATCTCAACTACAGATATTATATTTTCTGCTGTCATTATCTTCAAGAACATCTCTTGAGTTTCGAGCTCCGTCGATCTTACAGTTGGTCCGCGTAAAGATGCTCTACTGAAGTGTTGGCGTTAACTGAAATTCGAACAGATCGAGGACCGGCCTAAATTTTGGCAAATCATGTTAGATGAGGAAGGACTAGAGATGCAGGATTTACCCTCACGAGCTTCCGCAGTCGGCCTGACATTACGGAATCATTTGTAATGATATAGCATGTCACCAAGATAGCCCCCGACGGAATACATCGCATTGTGCGATAAATAACGATAATGATATCCCTTCCAAATATGCCAAAGCACACAACCCCCACTCCACGTGATATCACATGATTATTGGACTTGATATTGCCTCGGACTGATGATTGGCTTTAGCATTGCCAACACAGCGCCGTGACTTTGACATGAAGGAATAGGCTCAACAACGAGGAGGCGAGATCATCGTGTGACTTGATAAGAATACAGGCCGCACTAGCAACTAATGGTGCTTCCCCTCACGAAGAGCTGATTGCTCCGCCGGCAATGACGGCAGACATTCTCATCATCCAGCCTTGAACTGCATGTGGGCGTTCGTCTTTGCATGTCTTTTGCTGGTATCAACCATATGATTGAGTCTTATATCAATGCTCAGACTGAGACGACGTAGCGGAATGGGGCTTTTATGACGCTCCTATTCCGAGGATCTTGAATGCGATAGACCCCACTGGCGGAAAGGGTTACCCGTATCGAGATCGTCGTGTCAACCTCATCCTCTCGCTGGTGTGGAGACGGATGAGGCTGAGGCTGATGAAAGTACGCCGTGACTGTCTGAGATTCGACACGAGGACGACTACGCCGATGTCCTTGATCCTGGCGGTCTTCAAACCAGTATGGAAAATTGGAATGCCAATATTGACGCCCCTCATTATAAATCAGGTCATCGTCAGCACAATTTGGCGATATCAGATTCGGGTTCAATCCAAACACGATAGCACGTTCAAGTGCACGCAGGGATACGCGAAGTGGAAGAAAGAGAGGCTGCAAGATGAAGTGGTTCGAGTGTCAAGATCCTCGTCGAGTACCGAACTTCTCGCCGTCATGGAAATTGCTCTGCGAATGCGGTAACGGGTGACACAACGTTGGACCCTGTCGATATCATAGCAGAGAGGCATTAGAACTATAATGCGGTGGTGCTATTGATATGTGCCCGGGGTAACATGGCTCTGCGTGACAGCCTCCGCCATGTCCTGCCTATACCTGCCCATACCTGCCCACATCCGCCCCCGACGTGCCTCGAGATGGCTCGAGATGGCTCAAGATGCCTCGACCTGCCTATAATGCGCCTGGTAAGGGGATGGCCGTCCTGGGTGCGGGTGACATGGTGACATGGTGACATGCGTTGGTGCTTCCCGTCGTGCCGGGCGATGAAACACTTCGGAACCGTTCTAGATGGCTTCCACAGCTGGTTTGCGGTGCAGCGAGGTGAGCGTGGATGTGTGGATGCGTGGATGCA
The DNA here is from genome assembly GCA_009613015.1 of Mollisiaceae sp. DMI_Dod_QoI. Lineage (NCBI taxonomy): Eukaryota > Fungi > Ascomycota > Leotiomycetes > Helotiales > Mollisiaceae > Mollisiaceae sp. DMI_Dod_QoI. The sequence continues at coordinate 82,120 of VXCB01000094.1, forward strand.
GCTGGTGGCCCAGCCGTTGGTCGAATCGATCGGTACCTTACCTGTTCCTAACTGGCGATGAGACCCTGACCGCCTCGACCGCTGCTGGGCTTTTCGGGTGTCGGTCGACGCTGGATTTGTAGCCGCGGGCTGGGCTGGGTGTCGAAGTCTGCACCGCGGTGGTCGAAGTCTGTAAGGTTAGAACTACCAGCCGTGGCCAGTCGGAGGGCAGATGCCGTGTGGCGGGTTGGATGGTCTTGGTCTTGGTCTTGGTGATCTGGCTGCGAGCTGGGTATTGGTATTGCCAGGCCTTGCCAGGCCTTGCCAGGTTTTGCCCGTTGATGTTGCTGGCGGGTAGTGGTGTTGGTGTTGGTGTTGGTGCTATAGCTGGGTGTAGTCGAGGAGGAACACCTGCCCGGTCGTGGGTGTGGCCTTGCTACCCCACCTGCGCCACGGAGATGGACCGCTGACCACTGAGGGCTCATGGAGGGACCGCTGAGAGACCACCCGATGCACCGCTGATGGGCCCGTCAGTGCGCCGCGCAACAACAGCTCAGCGTGTTACCAGACTTCCTCGACTTACCAGACTTATTACCAGAGCCGGCGACCTTGGTGCACGGCGGCCCTGCTGCGCTCTGCACTGGTGAGAGCTGGCTCCGGCTGCAAGCCTGCAACTGAGCCAGACCTGGTAGAGGGAGAGGGTTGGAACTTGGACGTCGAAGGAGGTGGTCGCTAAAAAAGGCCGCTAAAATTTCCCAGCACAAAGAAACCTGAGCCGAACTTTTTGGACTGAACTTTCTTCCTCTCCCTTCGACACCTTCAAAGCTTCCTTCATAACAACTCTTGTCGCTCGACCGAACCCCAGACCGTTGCTGGTTCCTCCTCCTTCTTCACTTCCTTTCTGCTGTGCTTCCGGGACAGCTCCTTTTTTGCAACCCAACTTTCAACAAAGTAAGCCGAGTCAAGCTCTTCACCGTCCCTCATTTGACCCCACCATATCGTCATCATCGACTGCAAAATTCCCACCACAAGCACAATTGCTGCAAACACCTCTGTAGGATCAAAGCTGACTCTCTTGTTCTTCTAGACAACACTCCTTCTACCAAAAGAATGGACTCTTACGGTGGTGCTGCTGCTCAAGGCCGCGGCTGCTACAACTGTAAGTGACAACGCGATTTTCACCTTCATTCCACACGCGCTCTCGATCCACACCTTTGCGAGGTCAGGAAGCTGCCCCTCCGGCTCGTCCCGATTGCGGCCAGCAATCAACCGGATTGCTACCTTCGGCAACTTGCAATTTATCTGCTACGATAAAATTCTGCCCAATGGCGGTCTGCCATCGCGGACTCCCAAAGCAGGCTGACCGAAGTCTCCAAGTGGATGGGGGAGGGCAATATCAATCTGCGACATCTACATCTCTCGTTTCCATCATCTGACAGTGGGAAACATTTGGGACTGGACTTTGAGCTGACTTGGCAATTTAGGTGGCGATGCTTCCCATCAAGTACGACCAACCAATCGCAACTGCAATTCTTCCATACTGACCAAAATATAGGCTCGTGACTGCCCTACTCGTGGTCCAGCCAAGTGGTGAGTTATCTAACTCATCTAAACAAACTCCCTTGCTAACTGGTGATAGCTACAACTGTGGTGGTGAGCTTAGTCAATCAAACCTTTTATGCGAACAAGACTGATCATAATATCCGAACGCAGGTGAAGGACATATGAGTATGCCGAGCTACTATTGTTATATCTCAGGACCCTTGCTGATATTTGTTAGGCCGTGAATGTCCCGAGGGTCCTAAGGACAAGACTTGCTATAAGTGCGGTCAGCCAGGTCACATCTCCCGTGACTGCACCAACCCATCTACCGACGGAGGTGCTAGTCGTGGAGGCTTCTCTGGTGGTGCTGGTGGATCTCAAGAGTGCTATAAGGTACTGTACAACCTTTAATGATTAGAAGAAAGTATTGTTGCTCACAACTTCTATAGTGCTCAAAGATCGGCCACATTGCCCGTAACTGCCCCGAGGCTGGTGGATATGGCAGCGGCGGGTATGGCGGTGGTGCTCAAGGCGGATATGGTGGTGGTGGCGGCTTTGGTGGACGCCAAGGTGGCCAGACCTGCTACTCCTGCGGTGGTTATGGCCACATGTCTCGTACGTATGCTCCTTGCATTTCTGAAGCTATAACTAACAGAATAAGGTGACTGCACCCAAGGCCAGAAGTGCTACAACTGTGGCGAGGTTGGCCATCTGTCGAGAGACTGCCCGTCTGAGACTAGCTCTGAGCGTACTTGCTACAAGTGCAAGCAACCTGGCCACGTTCAGGCTCAATGCCCGAACTAAGTCTCTCTGATGTTTACGGCAATTGATACAATAAGGACCGACTTGCGAACACGAGCGCGAACGATTGATTCTACACTTCCGAGAAGACGCCATGCATGCAACTTAATCGACTGATACACGATACCCCGAGCATTTGGAAAGGGTGGCTTGCAGACACAACAATTGATTTGAGGATTTGCCGATGGAAAGCTTTCAAACTACAACGGCCGGCCTTCTTTGTATAATTCTACTCTTGCCTTTACAGCTTGACACCCACTTTTTTCTCTGCGACAAAAAACTAAAAGTTCCAGCTCTTTGGAGCCTGGCTCTTATTTTTCCTTGGTCTTTATTTGCTTGGTCTTCCTTGGTGGCTCTCTTCGGGCTATCTAGACGGTCTGGGATTCCCGAAACGAAACAAAAGTAGCGTCACTTCTTTGTTTGTATCCTCAGCTGGATAGCAGCTGAGAACTGGTGCGATGGACAGACGGCCGATGGACGAAAGTTTCGAGGATGATGGGTGTCTTTCCACTTCATGCGATGGTAGAGGAAAGACATCTGATTCATGCGGTCACGACGAACGGATGATCAGATGGATGCTATGCGTCAGATACATACATGACAGCCATGATTTCAATAAGAAAAAATGGATGATTTGAACCAAACTGCTTCTTGCTGTCTATGTACCTGTGCACAAGCTTTACTAGGGTCATGGTTCAAATTCTTGGGACCTGTGCACAGTCACATGTCATTTCTTTCTCTTCCTCCCCGTCTAACAATGGCCGTTGCAACTAATCGTCCTGTCATAAATGTCAAGTGTGCTATTAATCTACTAAGCACAGACCGTTTTGGATCCATCCACTGATCTGAGTGTTAGACTATCTTGGTATGTCTCCCTTGAACTACCTGCAATCTTATCGCCTTACTTCATCACCCTGAAGCAGCCTCTACCCGACTCAAAGCCACGTAACTAAGAGTCTGCGCCTTGGTCTTTTCTCTCAGAGTTGGCACAAAGAGTTTCCATCTATTTCATGCTTCATGATATCCAAATTCTCTTCTAAGACGATGACCTCTGATCCGATCCATTGCCACTCATTGAATCTCGTGTCAATACTCATGCCAACCGTATCCCCCATTACAATATATCAAACCCTTCGATACCATCATAATCTTCAGCTCTCTTGCTTCAAGAACTTGCCTCATTTAGCTATCTGTTCTCTTCTGTTCGTAGGAACTTGGTTCCGAGGAAGTGAAATATAGAGCGAGAGTGAAAACCCGAGTTGCAAAAGGCTAAATTGTCGCTGATCTTTGGTTTATCTGTAGATTGCCTGTTGGGAGATATTCTAACAGGTTTCTGGTGATACTACGTTGTATTTCTGTGAAACTATCCTCGGATGATAATTGGATCGCTTGAATTGCTTACAAAGGCTTCTCTGCTGGTATGTGTGTTGGAGAAAAAGATTCTTATTCGCTTTCGTTCTTTGCATAAGTTGCCGCTTGATTCGGCCGGAAAGTGAAAAATGTGAGAGGACTAAGAGGAGCTGGGTGGTCACGTTATACTACCTATCTCTGCCTCTTCTTTCCTTTCAAAGCTCTCATAGCCTCAGCAATAATCTAGAATATCATGACTAATTTGACAGCTTAAGCCCTTGTGAGAAAAGTACCTTATCGAAGAATCCTTTTTTAGTAAGCGAAAATCATGTGATCTTTATGTCATGCATCTCGCTAGATGAATGCATACCCGTAAATTCATCTACACACGCCCCTCTTTCATGCCCGCTCAGGCACTTGTTGCATATCTAGCAGGGGTCTAGTAATTTCGAAGCCCGGAAGAACATCTGAATGTTGACCTGGACGCGAACAACGACGCGACGATATCCTAACAATACAACAAACATCAACCCCGACTTTTATCGCCTTTTGTATCGCTACACTACGACGCTGTTGAATACGAAGCTCTACAAGCACGACTCGCTGGCACTATCGCCCCTCGGCATCCCGGACTATACTTCGAAGTTTATCGAATACCTGAATCATTCCCTGCTTGGAGGACACGAAACATATGTTATGACGAGTGCGGATTGAGTCAAAGATTGGAGGCTTCCGATGGTCTACATATTGGCGTCCAAACCCGTCTTGTCGTGGGACCAAAGGTTAGAATACGGTTACATTTCGAGGACGCCGACCTCGAGAGGGGCAATAGGGGCGTAGCCACTGGGGATAGCTGCTGGGGCCAGGTGGGCATCGAAGATACGCAAAGATGGCGCCGGCAGGTGGAGGAAATATTAAGGTGGTTGTGCGATGTCGACCTTTCAATGGCAGAGGTAGGACTCCCCTTCAAAACGACAGCGTGGTGGGCTGTTCTCGAACATGACATTGACTTGGACACTAGAACTCGACCGAGGCGCAAAATGTATCGTCCAGATGGATGGAGCACAGACGGTCCTCATCCCTCCTCCCGACGCCGAAGAACGATCGCGATTAGGAAAAGGAGGAGCCAAAGACAATGGTCAGAAGGTCTTCGCATTCGACAAATCGTACTGGTCCTTCGATCGGAACGCTCCAAACTTTGCCGGACAAGAGGATCTGCATAATGATCTTGGGAAACCGCTTCTGGATAACGCATTTCAGGGATATAACAATTGTATTTTTGCATATGGACAGACTGGATCTGGAAAATCGTACTCCATGATGGGCTATGGCAAAGAAGCAGGCGTTATTCCCAAGATTTGCCAGGATATGTTTGAGAGAATTGGAGAAATGCAACAGGACAAGAATCTGAGATGTACTGTGGAAGTATCATATTTGGAAATCTACAACGAACGAGTTAGGGATTTGCTGAATCCATCTACGAAGGGAAATCTTAAGGTCAGAGAACACCCATCTACTGGACCATATGTTGAGGATCTGGCGAAATTGGTGGTTAGCAGCTTCAATGAGATTGAACATTTGATGGACGAGGGAAACAAGGCGAGAACGGTTGCTGCTACGAATATGAACGAGACATCGAGTCGAAGTCATGCCGTTTTTACCCTTACTCTTACCCAAAAGCGACATGACGTTGAGACTAATATGGCAATGGAGAAGGTTGCAAAGATCAGTTTGGTAGACTTGGCAGGTTCTGAAAGAGCTACGTCTACAGGTGCCACTGGAGCTCGACTGAAGGAAGGTGCTGAGATCAATCGGTCGCTTTCTACTCTCGGTCGAGTTATTGCTGCATTAGCGGATCTCTCCGAAGGCAAGAAGAAGAAGACAGGAAAAGGAGTCGGCCAAGTTCCATATCGAGACAGTGTTCTGACATGGTTACTTAAGGACTCGCTGGGAGGAAATAGTATGACGGCTATGATAGCAGCCATCAGTCCTGCCGACATCAACTTCGATGAGACGCTCAGTACACTTCGATACGCCGATAGTGCCAAGAGGATCAAGAATCATGCTGTGGTCAACGAAGATGCGAATGCTAGGATGATTCGAGAGCTTAAAGAAGAGCTGGCAACTCTTCGGAGCAAGCTTAGTGGTGGTGGCGGTGCCCCAGCAGAGGAGACGTATGCAGAAGGTACGCCGCTGGAAAAGCAGATTGTTAGTATTGTGCAACCAGATGGTACTGTGAAGAAGGTTTCGAAGGCCGAAATAGCGGAGCAGCTGAATCAGAGCGAAAAGCTGTACTCAGATCTCAACCAGACTTGGGAACAGAAGCTGCAAAAGACCGAGGAGATTCACAAGGAACGAGAAGCAGCCCTCGAGGAATTGGGTATCAGTATTGAGAAGGGGTTCGTTGGATTGCACACGCCTAAGAAGATGCCTCATTTGGTCAATTTGTCCGACGATCCTCTCCTAGCCGAATGTTTGGTGTACAATCTCAAGCCTGGTACTACGACAGTTGGTAATGTTGACACCAATATTGGCGCGCACCAATCCGAGATTCGATTAAATGGCAGTCGTATCCTCCACGAGCACTGCACGTTTGAAAATGTTGACAATGTGGTCACCATCGTACCCCGAGAAGGCGCTGCCGTCATGGTGAATGGAAAAAGAACCATGGAGCCAAAAAGATTGCGTAGTGGCTACAGAGTCATTCTCGGGGACTTCCACATATTTCGGTTCAACCATCCTATGGAAGCACGGGCTGAGCGCGCCGAACAGAGTTCGCTGCGGCATTCAATATTGGCAACCAATCTAGGAGACTACGAAAAGGGATCGCCATCACCAAGTCCACGACCCGGCCACGAGAGAACGCGCTCGGAGGCAGATTGGGATAGCAGCCGTCCCGAATCACCTGTGCCTTTCCAACGAAGTCGTGACTCTGATTGGTCCTTCGCAAGACGAGAAGCTGCCGGTGCTATCCTAGGACCAGACAAGCAGATTGCAGGTCTTACTGACGAGGAGCTCAATCTTTTGTTCGAGGACGTCCAGAAAGCACGTGCTGAGCGAGCTGTTCAGAATATGGACGACGATCTAGAATCAAATACCTCGTATCCTATACGCGAGAAGTACATGTCGAATGGTACTTTGGACAACTTTTCTTTGGATACAGCTTTGACTATGCCTTCGACGCCGAAACAAGGAGAGGTAGAAGATAAACTGCGCGAAGTGCGGGAAGAAATGCAAGTCCAATTGGATAAGCAGAAAGAGGAATATCAGGACCAGCTCAAATCTGCTGAGGCTGCCAACGTTGAAGTCGAGGAGATCAAGAAAGAAAAGGCGCGGATGGAGGAGGATCTCCGACAGCTCAAGGAAGAGATGCTTACGCAACTTGCGACGCAGCGCAAAGAGTTTGAGGAGCGCCTGCAGCAAATGGTTCCTGCACAGCCAAAACCTGATGATGAGTTGTCACCTCTATCTGATGCTGAAGTAGCAATTGCGGAAAAGGTCGTTGAACATTGGAAATGTCGGAGATATGTTCGAATGGCCGAAGCTGTCCTACAATCTGCTGCGAATTTGAAAGAAGCACAAATCATGAGCCAAGAGATGGACGAAAGTGTCAGTTTCCAATTCACGATCGTTGATATAGGGCATGATCGATGCTCTTCTTATGATATGGTCCTGAATGGTATTTCTGGCGAGGGCGAGGACATTTATCTCGAAGAAGCGCCAAAACCTTGTGTTGGAGTCAGAGTAATCGACTACAAGAATAGCGTTGTCCATCTGTGGAGTTTGGAGAAGCTTCAAGAAAGAGTCAGATTAATGAGGCAGATGCACCAGTACATGGATCGGCCTGAATACCTCCATCATTTCCGTCTCGACAATCCTTTCACCGAGACATGTATGCCCCAGTACACCCATATTGGAGATGTGGATGTGCCTTTAGCTGCTGTCTTTGAGAGCCGAGTACAAGACTTTAGCCTTGATGTACTTTCACCGTACACCTCGCACGCTATTGGTATGATCAAGTTATCTTTGGAACCATCTTCGGCTAGAGCACCGTCTTCAACGCTGAAATTCAACGTGGTGATGCACGATCTTGTTGGTTTTGCTGAGCGTGAAGGTACAGAAGTACATGCACAATTGTTCATTCCAGGCGTCTCTGAGGACGGCGGTGTCACGACTACTCAGATGATCAAGGACTTTGACGAAGGCCCGGTCCGATTCGAGAGCGTACACAGCATGAGCGTTCCGATGTTTGGGTCGAACGATGTGTCTTTGCGTGTTGCCATCTTTGCAAAGGTGTCTTCGATGCACCTCGACAAGCTGCTGAGTTGGGACGACATGAGAGACAACGTTCCTCGGCCCAAACAGAAACGAAAGAACGCTCGCATCGCGGAGTCGCAATTCTATATGGAAGAGAAACACGACGTGTTCGCCAAGATACAAATACTTGAGCTCGCCGAGAATGGAGAGTACTTGCCCGTGGAGGTCATCCAGGCAAGTGACCTTGACAAGGGATCATTTCAGCTTCATCAAGGACTTCAACGCCGTATTGTCGTTAATTTGACACATAGCTCTGGCGATGCCCTACCATGGCAGGATGTCTCGAGTCTGCGAGCTGGACGAATACAACTTGTTGATCACGTGGGAAAGACGCCGGACCTGAGCTCGCCGACTCCAGAAATACCCTTGAAGCTCATCTCAAAACCAACGGTGAAGCAAAACGCAAACGGCACTAGCAATGTCACACTGATCGGCCAATGGGATTCGAGCGTTCACGAGTCATTGCTTCTCGATCGAGTCACTGCAGACAAATACAAGGTACAAATGACGCTGCTTTGGGATGTTACTTCGCCTAAGCTTGCAGATCTCATGACTTTCTCCGTCGATGTCTGCGCTCAAGTCCTTTCGCGATCATATGTCCGCTCGACATCTATGTTTGCATCATTGTGGCAGAGTGTGCGCATTGTTCATTCAACAAGCGGAGTGTTCTCGATAGCTGTTCGGCCAACTCCTGTCAAACGCGCAGGGGATCTCTGGCGAATGAATACACAGAACGACTATGTGAAGGGTGAAGAAGGCCTCACTGATTGGACGCCACGAGGGGTCAGCTTGATTCGAGACTACATTGCTGCGAAACGACGGAAGCAGCGGCATGCAGAAATCGAAGCTGCTCAACCGCTTCTGAGCCGTATCTCCTTTCCTATCGCCAAGACGACCTCATCCAGTCCTCCATCCATAAACGACTCAACGACCAACGGCTCATCTCCTCATCTCGAAGAAGAGACATACGATTCTCTACTTCCCGATCATGGTAAAGAGATCTTAGAAAAGTACTTAAAGCTCTGGAAGCTTTGTCACGACCCCGTATCCAGCATCCTTACACCCACAAACGTCGAGCCACCATCAAATGGCGCCCCAGCCTCTCCTCCGACGGCACCCACTTCACCAAATCTCATTGCAACGATCTCCGTAATCAACAAGAACCCTACCATCCTTAAAGGTGGATACCTCCTTACGCCATCTAACGATTCTTCTCGCTGGATACGTCGGTTCGTTGAATTGAGACGGCCATATATGCACATCCACTCCGTTCCAGACGGAGAGGAAGTCTCTATCGTCTCATTGCGCAACTCTCGGATAGATCACCAGCCTCAAATCGCAAGATTACTGAGGCGAGAGGGCGCAAGTCCAGCGGGTTTGACTGGGAGAGGGAGAGGAGGCGATAGAGAGGACGAGGGGAAGGTATTTGCTGTTTATGGGACAGATAACACGTGGCTGTTCAAGGCGAGGAGTGAGAGGGAGAAGGTAGATTGGATCTTTAAGATTGATCAAAGCTATTTCAGCTCCGGGAGTGGGACAGGTAATGGAAGTGAGGATGACGAGTATACCTGAAGTTTATCCCCTTCCTTGGGTCTGAGCCTGGACAGGAGGTCATCGGCATCCATGGGTGTGGATGTGAATGTGTACGATCATGGCAGAAAGCAATTGCATTAAAGGTGTTCAGGTCCATTCTGGCCGGTGGCGCGAGCGAATCAAATTCGGATCTGATGAAATCATCCCGTTTCATCATTTGCTGTTTGGAGAAGTGCGTCTGTACGAAATGAGTGTATGTATGTGTATGATACCCATGTTTGGATATACTATCTATATCTTATATCTTATCTTTCTTTTGTTCTTTTGTTGGGTTTGGGTTGGAGCTGGGATAGATAGTTAGATAGATCGGATTGAATGGATGGGCTCAAGTGAGGAAGAGAAGCTTGATGCTTTTGCTTGTGCTTGAGGGAATGGAGCGAGGGAGACGAGAGGGGAATGAACATTGTTCCTTCCATACTTTGATGCTGGGATGCAGCGTGTGGTGTGTAATTTTTGTTAGCATTGTGGTGAGCCGGCAAGTGCCTTTGCCTGTGATCTTGACGCGTGATGCTTTATGTTAGATACTTGATACTTATGCTTGACCGTTCCTGCTTTCCATTACTTGACATTTTATGCTTGATACTTGATGCCTCTTGCTTGACGTTCGACAACGACATGTGAAATCCCGAAGCACTTGACTTGTAAAAACACCTCTGCTTATCTGATTTGGTGTGATGCTGCGAGGGCTTGCTGTTGTTCAAACAGAGCTATAGTCTTAGCAAATGAAGCTGTAGATGTAGACATAGAATGCTCTTCTGTCAGATAGAACCTTTACTCTTCTTCTCTCATGGATGAGGATCACACTATTGAGCGTGTACTGCAACATGAAATCTTATAAATGAGTCTAGTTATGGTGTGAGCTAGGGCTTTAACCGAATCAGTCATGTGGGAATCGGATTTCTGTCAGGTCCTCGCCTAGCTTTCGAAGGGATGGCTAGGAGGTCTGGAACAGAGAATCATTTCCAATTTAAAATGTTATAAGGTGATCCCAGATGGATCTAAAATGGAGAATTGAGTCTCCAAGATCCTAAGGATGTAGTTACTGAGCCTCAAGCTCTAGGTATCTGAAGAAAGGATTATCACGTGAATACTCCTCGCTTCATTTCAAAATTATAATCTATCTGGTCTGCTTTCTATCCAAGCTGATGATTTTGTTAGGCCTTTCATCCACAACTAGACGTTAGATGACATAGGATAGTTGTGACGTTACTCTTTGTTTTTCTTGTAGTGCATTATTTATTCAGTGTCTTGAACGGTACAGGAACGTTTGGAAGAGTGAATAGAAATAAATCAACCTCTAAGAGATAAATCTTATCAAGAAACTAATAATGAAAAGCCAATCGGACAGACTAGAGAATCGCCGTTTCTTAGCGGCTCCCACAAACCTCCCCTTTCAAAACTCCTCCAGATCGAGAAATTTACTCTCCTCAAAACTTGTTCTTCAACTTGCTCCGGAGCTGCACAACCCAATACCTCTCTGCAACCCTCAAATTCCCTTCTAAATACCCTTCAACATTCATTGTTGAACTCCAACAAAACGTCTCTGCATCATGGCAACTACCACGATGCTGAAGAGTCTCCTGGCTCTCCTGCTCTGCATTCTCCCGGTCAGTCCCACTCACCTCTTTATAACACTTTTCATTCCTCTCTGTTCATCTTCTGACACCTCAATTAGGTGTTCGTGCAAGTTGTTACTGGCAATGCCATTGGCAGTGAGGTAGAAGGCATGCCGGGCTACAACTGGGCTCCCATGCAATTCAAGGGTCAGATCGCCGGTGTCGACTATCAGATGAACGGTTCCGCCAACGTAGGTGCTCTAACCAATTACTAAACACCTAGCTCACTCTATACAGGAAATCCTCCACCAATTCCAAAAGGACTACCCTGAAGTCAAGTTGAACCTCGATCTCAACGTCACTAATGCTCGAGTCCGCGCCCGTGATGCCAAGCCTATGGTTGCTCTTAAGCCAAGAAATAAGGTAACAACACACTTCTCATACAACAAAATGGATCATGGATGCTGATCTTGGTTTCACAGTGGTCTCTCTACTGCACCCCTGTTCCGGGCCAGAATTGGATACCCGCGGCTACGGCTTACGTGCAGCTGGCCATCGACGTGTTGAACTATAACGGTGGAACCTGTGGTGTTGCTGCTAGATCTTGCACTCAGATCTCCTGCTCCTGGACTGCTAATATCATCCTGTGCAACGACGTAAGTCTTCCTTTCCCTTTCAATCCTCTTTCCCTGATACCCAGTCATTGCCAATCATGTCTCCTCCCCAATACTTCTCATCCTTCATGAGTCCCACCTCCAGTGAAAAGCTTCACATTATCCAGACAGTTAACGGAGCTTATCCTAGAACTACTACGACTTGAATCCTTCTTGCACCTACCTTGCTAGCTACGCCGCCGACCTAATCGACCGTTGCAGTTGGTTTGATGTCGGCCCAGGGGCAGGAGAAGACTTCTCTACAACAGGAGGCCAGGAGTCCGACACCGACAACTACAATATCATCGTGCGATACGATGCACCTGCTTCAAACTCGATCTGCCTTTCTCTCGGCAATTTGCAAGGATGGTAAATGCGCAAGATTGAGGTGCCTGACACGGTTGTTTATTGCAGCTTCTGGACGGGGTGCTTCGTATTCTTGCTTGCATTTTCGCATGCATATTTGCTGATGGGAATGGGGTGGTGGTTTTCACTTCTTCTTCGAAGGATTGCATCTGGATTTTTTTCCTGGGTTGCGGTCTCTTCTTTTATTTGTACTTTAGACATTTTCTGCGCGGATGATGGGTGATGGGTGAACTTTGAACTTGGGCTCTGGGCTCTGGGCTCTTGGCCAAATGACCCTGCTCAAACAGGCGCTTATAAAAATGGATGAGAGTTCACCAAAACCTTACTTCCTCCTTGTTCATACAAAGTTTCTCTTTGATTCATGATCAAATTTATTATCTCGCGAAGATACTTGCAGAGTCCCCACTCACCATACGAGGGAAGCATTCTGGTATCGGAGAATGCTGCACGGTTTTGATGATGGTCGCCTCGGTGAGAGGAAAGGATCTCTGCAAGAGCAGAATAAAGTTCTTGCGTGATCATATGTTGAGCCGGGAATGCTCGAGTTGAACTAATTGGAATCTGAACAATCTCGCTCGGGTCCTGAAATATTCTCTGATAATGTTTTGTTTTGTCTTCTTACGATGTTAAGTTAAGCCAGGTCTACCTAGAGATCTATTAGTGGGCGTACATTTTTATTTTTTATATCTCTCGAGAAGGTTGCTGGGAGGCAGCGGCGTTAAAAAGGCTGTAGCATAACTAAATACTTCTAAGTTCTGACAACTAACTCGTCTTCTTGACATATTCTAATTACTCTGCGCCCATGCGCTGATGACTTTATGATGAATGAGATGCTAGGGCTATTATACTCTACACGTTTCTATGTTCTGAGGATTACGCTCACATTCAGTTTGTCTGCTTGAATAGATTAGCAAACCAGTTCGTTAGATTTTCTGAATGCGTATCATGTAAAAAATGCCATATTGAAGTTGGATTGCCGATTGGGTGTGCTAAAAAGATCTTAAGATAGAGACAGATCTTCGTTGCTAAACAATGTTGAATGACACTCAATAGCCAAAGTTGAACTCGCTGACCGCAAAAATTGATCCATTGTTGGAGAGAAGAAAGAATCTGCTGCGAGGGCAATCGGGTTGTTAGAGAAGAGACCTCGATTCAGTTTTACCATGTCTTCAAAGTCTATGGCTACTAGTAATCTGCTCGTTTTCAATCCCTCTCATTTTGAACAAGCTCACAACGCTCTTGTTGCTAGCCACATTTGGGGTGGTCTAGTCATGTGGCCTAAGCAGCCGACTCCACTCAGCATATAAGCCTTCTCCTTCGACTAGAATGCTTGGAACTTCCATAACAAACACAACAACCCACCGCATACTTGAACCATCTTCCTTCCACAAGAAGCTCGGCGCTATTACAACCTTACCTTAATACCAACCATTCTACTCATCAAACAACAGTATCGAGTCTTAAAGTCACCCTCATCATGGAATCAACTTTCTTCAGAACCATCCTCTTCCTCCTCACCTTCGTTTCTCTGGTACTTGTCACAAGCCTTTGCATATATCACCCACTGATAGCTCATCATAGATTCTCTGCATCAACCTGCCGCCTAGCGATCCTACAAAAGCTGGGACTCTCGGTGTTATGCAGTTCAACGGCACTATCCATGGAGTTGAAGTCGAACTCAATGGCACTGTTCAGGTGCGATCAAAATGTCTTGTGCTTAGTTGAGGTGTCCCTAATGCGAGCAGGAAATCTATGCCCAATTTCTGCAGATGCATCCTGAGATTACTGCCAATTTAACCACAGCCGGTAGTCATACTTTGTCTTCAAAGAGCTTGGAGACACTTGAGGCTAGATTCAAGGTGGGGACTCTTTCTGGCTAATATTGAACATCGATACTAACGACTTCGAAGTCTACGATCTATTGTTGTCCCGTGGCAAGTTGTAAGTTTCTGTTTTCTTTTCCCTCCTATTTGATTTCCTGTGAGCCGATTGCGCGCTCACGTTTCATTTGCTTCCGCCCTTGGTCATTTGAGAAAACATAGCACTAATTAGTTATAGGGGGTTGGCTCCCTGCGAATGTTCCTGCCCTCAACGCCGGCATAGAATACTTAGACAACTTCAAGGGTTCTTGCTCCGCTGGTGGTCACGGTTGCGCAAGAATCAGTTGTTCAAATGGAGCTGCGATTTGGCTATGCAATGACGTGAGTTTCACTCACCCACACTTCCTATGCAAACTGTAATTAATCTTGGTCAGAATGACTTCACCATTTACGAGAATTGTGGCTATATGGCTACTTACGTTGATGACCTTGCCACTGCTTGCGGCCTTAGGGATCAATGGGGTGGATACACTAGTGTCTGCGGGCAAGAATTCGATACGTTTGGTTATAATATTATTGTGAGGGCCGATGCCTGCTAAGCAAAGTAAGGCGCGCCATTGAGGCCTAGAGAATTTGCTTTAGACACAAATTTACAATCTAGGTAGGGGATATGAATATGGTTTGGGACTCAACATGAGCTTTTGGATCTCGGCGCTTGGGGGATGGACTGGCTTTTGAACGGAATTGCAACAGCGAAGCTTTTAAGATACTTGCACTGCGCAGAAATACATCGTTGATTTTATGATTCTTTTAAACTACGTGATAGCATGTGACTCAAGTGTTAACACTGTTACTTCACTTCATGATTTGTAGTCTTCAAATACTCATTGCCTTGCCTAAAACTATGTGCATTCCATCCTCATCTCATGATTGACATCCCTTCTTTCTGTTCTTCCTTCATTTACAGACACATGAATAGCTCTCTCAATACTCTTTCTCCATATATCTTCTTTCAAGCAACTGCCAACTATCGACTTCCTCATACAAATGTAGCTCAATCTTCCACACCTAAATTATCCTCTTTCTTATCCTCTAATTGTCTTTGATTTTCTCTCCTACGCCTCGACACAAATCCCTTCAGTACGGAAGATACGCCGAGTGTATCATGAGATTCAAAGGTACAATGTCCGGCGTCAAATTTGAGATGAACGACACAATTGAGGTAAAGTCTCCTAAAAGACCTTGGATAACTCTGGAACTCTTTTGAGATCTCGGACTAATTTTCCTCCAGAAACATTCTCCCCATTCTCCCGTGAACATCAAGAAATTGAGCTCTACTTCACCTCTAGTGCTACTGCCGTTGCCTATGAACCTCGAAGTCTCGATCTTTAGTCTCGTAAAATTGATAATAAAGTAAATAGCTAATATTGTATCCATATGCCCCCGAGATTTAGACCGGTTTATGAAATATGAACCGAGTACGATGGGTTCAAAGAACGTTTTGCGCGTGTTTTATGAAGAAAATGGGACATAGATACATACAAACAGTCTTGATGATTCTTTTCATAATGTTAATGCATCATGAACGCACGCATCTATACCATGATATGATGCTTGTTAGGAAAGAGCATATTGTCGTCACGTGGAACAGAATACCGCTAGTGCTCGCTTAAGAAAAGGAGACTGGGATATCGGTCAGGAGACATTTTGGTTGGCTACTAAACTTCTGTAGGGCGGGCATAGGGCGGCGGGGTAAAAGGGCGGGCCACCTTGCATAGGGCGATGTGCTGGCATTATAATATGGTAGTCTGCTCATGATTTTATTTACTTCTTTCCACAACTGTATCACTGAGTTCAGGACTCGGTATTCATACGCTCTTGATGACCATTGGATTCGCTCATAATCCAGAACAATAAGATTTTCTGCGATTGTGGAAGCTGTTTCATTTGGTCGTCAATCGTGGCTTATTGCATCTTCTCATCCTGATCCCATCTCAATATGCATTATCGAGATGAAGCATGCTGCCCAACGTGTATGGCCCCCCTCTTGTAAGTCAAGCCACCTCATCCATCAAGCCATCCTATCGTGTGCTCCTTCGACGCTGACACCAACTTTAACAATTGATTTTATACAAGGGACAGGGTATCGTGGCATCAGAACCTAGTTGAGCGTGGAAAAATGAGGCTGTTCAACCCAAAGATCTCGGGTTATCGTCAGCTAGCTATGCAAGCCCCAGGCTGACGGTCTCCATTCTCTTATCTCTACATATTATATTTCTCCGCCTATCACTGATACTTTGGCGTCATTGTCTTCTCACAACGGAATCTGTACGCGGTGGATACCATATTATTGAGCTGGCTGTATTGCTCTGATTCATACACGATTTTCATTTCATACAGCCTTTTATTGACTTGGTTTCTTTTTCAAATTGTTGAAACTTCAAGACGGAATAGGTTTCAATGTCTGAGAAATTTCCCTTCGGCACGAAGGGTTCATGTTGGCATACAACTTGAAACTAATTGCTTCGACTGCATTGCGGTTCTCCTTTTCGAAACGGATACACATATGACAATCGGTTTGCTATCGCCTACCTCCTCATAAAGAATTTACAGAAACAGAGCTTACTTGCTATAGGGGCCCATTTGCCCTCCTCAACTATGTTTCTGATGCCTTGATACCCTGTCCCTTCGTCGCGATCGATGCACCGCCTCTTTTAGATCCACTACACAATATCCCGAGGTAGCCAGCACACTTGGCATGATAGATTTGGAAGGGTATGTGGAGGATTCTGGAACGGAGATTATGAGGAACAGTCGAGTTTGGCGTGGGATAGAAATTGGGTCGACATCGGCGCGAAGAACTCAGACACGAACGCGATCGATTCCATTCCCACGACCGCCAATAATAAGCCTTCATCCCGATCGGATGTTGCGAGCTTGCAAAGATCAGCGGAGAACGAGATCGAAGACATTTCTCATAGCAGTATGCAAGAATCCTCCACAGTTGCGATGGCTCTTGGGGAGCTATTGGGAGATAACACTGGTCTTATTTTCTTGAATCATCAGGAAGATGAAACTCTTGCTCAATGGAATCATCCAAACAATGGTTCTGACCTTTGCGATCTCTCTATCTTTGACTTCGATGTCAATGGAGCTGACCGAAACTACATTACTGCACAAGAGTCGGTTATGGGTTTACCAAAGTCGAGGGAGGACAGCCCCCAAGGGTACGAAATACTCTCTGTTCTTGCTAGATACTCGCTTATACTCTTCATAGCTATGCAAAGATCGACGGCTCACGAACTTCAACTTATGCACGAGGTGCTTTAAGGTATGGAACTTATTGCAACATATCTTCAAATTGCAACTTCAGGCTCACAAACTACAGCCGCACTTTCAACTGCACAATCAACGGCTGCACGAGGTCCTACAAGCGAGTTCATGAACTCAGACGCCACAATAAGTCTCATTCTAGTCTTCGCCACAGTTGTCCCTTTGTTGCTTGCAGCAGGATTGGACAGAATGGATTTGTAAGAAGCGATCATTTGAAGCAGCACATTCGAGGCTTTCACAAGGCCGAGTCAATGAATACTCAACGAATTTGATCTCCTTTCAATCTCGTGCTGCGGAACAGGAATCTGGAATCTTGAATCTGGAATTTGGTGTTGGTTTAGGAGTGTTGGAAGGATTTGGAGTGTGGGGTTTGCTGATTCTTGGTCTCCTACTTGCTACTGTATTTCCTTCTACTGATCGGTTATGCTTTACTCGATTAACAGCCTCTTGTTGCTTCGATTGGAGGATATCGAAGGATAAATCAATGCAGTTCTGACTTAAACCCATCATGTCTTTGCTACATGACACTTTCGAATATACTCCGCCAATACCTCCGGGATGCTGACCTGCGGGAAATGCTTGCAATTCAGCACGTCAATCTTGATCCCAACCTCAGTCGCCAACACTACATTTTCCCAAAACCAAGACAACGGCATCAGCCCACCTAGAGTCCAGTTCACCCTTCCACTTTTCGCCTTCAACTCCTCTTTATCCCACTTCATCTCATCCACCACTGGCGAGTAATTCTTCACCCACGTGATGAAGTTCTTCTCCAATCTCTCATGATAATCCTCTCCCAAAGCTTCCCACGAAGCTTTATCTTCATTCATAACATTCGCGAAAACATCCTTGTAGAACGCGATTATTTTGGGGTTCTCGGATACAGGGGCTTCGGCCTGCGCTTTCAGACCTGGAATGACGTGCAGTGGTACTTCGTGGATAATCGCTCTTGTCACTCTCTCGTCGTATTTAGAGAGCATTGCCATGGCGATTATGCCTCCTGAGCTGCTACCGAAGACGGTTGCGGAAGGGATCGAGAGCTTGTCCATCAATGAGACGATCTGGTCGGCGATTTTGTATGGGCTGAGATTCTCCACTGTAGAATGAGGAGCGATGGTGCGTGAGAAGCAGGGCAAGTCGAATGCTGTTACGGTGAAGTTTGGAGAAAGGAGATTTGCGAGTTTTGTGAAGCAGTGGCAATCGCCTTCGCCAGAGGGGATGAGAAGGATATGTGGTCCGGAGCCGGATTGTTCAACGTGCCAAGAGATACCATCGTTGGTTTGGACCTGGGAGACTTGGGCCATATTCGCTGCGGTATGAGTAAGTCGATTTGAGTGATTAAAACGAAAACTGGAAGTGCAAGCTAACGCTGAGTGTTGTTTGATTATGGAATACAAGTACTGCCCACTGACTAGCTTTGTTATCTCCCTCGCTAGTTTGAGGGGAAGTTGTACGCCCGAGTTTCAACGGGGATAACCGTTTTCGGTTTAGTTGATGGATCAGGCTAAACATGGGTTTATTTGTAAGGCTTACTACGTGCATTTGGTGGGGTAAGGGATGAACCGAGTCGCGAAAGCACGATAACGATCCTTGTGTTTTGATCTTGGTGGCGCAGGGATCAAATATTCGATTCTCAGATATCGGTTTGCGCCTTTGGCAAAACTTGATACATGTGATATATTGTGCAGTTGAAAGGCTATGCTATACCAATACTTCTCGATCCTTCGCTGAGCCAAAGGGCTCAATCACCTAGAAAAGGTGGAACGATCTGTTTACATAGTCTGCTTTTTTTACTGAATGCTTCTTTTCTAATCTTCTCCGTCATCATTGTACAGCGAAGTCATCTTGCAGCAATGCTAGAAATGAGCCACTCTAGATTGAGCTCGCTTCCCCTTTCTCTAGCTTGAAATCCACAAAGCTCCAAGTGGCGGAGAGATATAGGTGAATGACGGGCGATTAGATATTGAGGACTGCTATCGATTTATCGCGATGTCCGATTTGAAGGTATCGAGACCGCTCTGCTTCGCCAAAGGCTCTGAACATATCGTACCGTGAGAATCCTCGTGGTCTTCCCAAAACCGCTTTTCATTCGTGATAAAGTTCTTAATGGATCCCATCCAAGACTGGCCAAATGCTTCCTTAGAATGAAAAACTGTCTCCGTCATCAAGATCGATATCACTGTTGCCATCGGCCACCGAGTCGTTTGCATCGCTCTGGACCGCAGAGCCCGCATCATCGAATCCAACATCGCTCATTCCATCCATTGTACCATCATCAAAGTCCCCAAAGCTGCTCGGTGTCGCGGGCATGTAACTATCGTCAAAACCGGGCGGATCGGAATCGTATCCTGTATCGAAGTCTCCAGAATCAGCATCTGATGCGAGTGAGTAGTTATCAGGGTCTGTTGGAGTGGCCGGCAAAAAGCTGTCATCGTAGGATGGACACATGTCTGTGAAACCGGAGGGATCAATTGCGATTGGGGGTTGCATAGCGTATGCGTTTTGTTGTTGCATGTAGAAATTCTGCTGTTGCTGTGCCTGGTAGTTTTGATTTAGCTGTTGGGCTTGTTGCTGCTGCTGCTGTTGGGCGTTGTGGATTTGATGTTGAACTTGGTGTTGAACTTGGTTTTCAACCAAGTGTTGGAGGTGCTGAACTTGTTGAGCCTGATGAGCTTGTTGAGCTTGTTGGGCTTGATGTTGCTGATACTGTGTGCTATGCGGTCGCTGCACACGTTGCTGAGGTTGTTGGTAGGACTGTGGCCTCTGAGGGTGAGCAGTGGCAGCCTGCTGTTGGTGGTATTGTGGGATTTGATGGGGGTTGGCTTGTTGGGTTTGGTGGGTTTGTGGTCTCTGGGCTTGATGAGCTTGTTGAGTTTGCGGTCTCTGTGCTTGAGTAGCTTGTCCTTGCTGATTATATGCTTGGTATGCGGCCGAGAGCTGCGATTGTTGTTTCTGGCTCCAGTTTTGCAATTTGTCCCCCGCTTTCAAAGTGTGTTTCGTCGTCACCTTCGCGGCTTTTTGCATGGCAGGCATAAGACTGTCCATCTTCAATTTTCCTAATTTCAAACTGCTCGACTTCGCAGGTTTGTAGGTTTGAGATTCGTCCATGGTGGTTTTCGTCGGCTCACATTAATTTCTTGACGGGGTCGACGAGTTCTCAGTCGGTCTGTGTGATGCTTCAGCCAGCTAGAGCCTTGCTGCACGACGTCGGAGCGAGTCTCATATCTTTTTGCCAGAAAGCCTCGCCGATAAAGGCGCTATTGACTGCCCAAGGTTATCTTATTAGTGGGCAGGTTTTGAATTTGTTTTCTCAGCCGCACCATTTCCGCTGCTTGATTGGAACACCAAGAACGCCACCTCGGTTCGCGAACCCCTTACAGGCATCCCATCCAGCCAGCAACCTCCTTTCGGCCAAGAGGTATTGAAAACAGACGCCTCGTACATGGATCTTTGTGCAGCGTCTCATTTCACCACGATTCAAGCATCATGTGTACTGGCCGGTTCCGCTGTTTTGGAAAATCCGGAGTCTGGACCAGTGCAGATGCACACACCGACTGTCGCGGCAGCACCAAGCTTTCAATGCCGCACATGATCTATTCTTGGCTCCTGCATGTGCTTCGCTGTCTCCCACCATGAGGCTGAACTTTTTCGCGACGTAGAAACACACCACCCGCCAAGAATCCACATATCAACACTCCAGCCTGGGAACTACTCTTCTCAGGCCAGCCGAAATGTCTTTGCATAGCAATCGCTCGTCCGTTTCCAGGAGGCCAGTAGGTGGTCAGGCGGGCGCCAACTTTGGACAGCCTTCCTCACCAGCTCCAAGCCATGTATCGAGGAGGACTTCTGTGTCGAGTGGACCTATTCAGTACGACGTCCTTGTCGGTCCAGACATTCCTTTTCGACTGGCCAACTCGCCCGCCGTTCCGCCCATGAATGCACCAGCAATGAGCAACGATGCTTCGTTCAATGTCAACCCAGATCGAAGCGTACTGGAGACTACGCACTTTTCACCGCCCCAAGCCGAAGGCAATCCGTTAAACGCTGCACCACCAAGCAGCGGACCGCCAGCTGATGGCTACTTTGTCGGCGCGCCAAGCAATGTACCGTCTTGGGAGCCACCCAGCGTTGAGACGCCAGACCTCGGACATTCTACTCTAGAAGTCGTTCCAGAAGCCTACTTGAACAATTTCTGGAGTCCCGAGCCAGCTCCAGCTCTAGCACCAGAACCTGCCTCAAACTTCCAACAACCCAAAACCAATGTTGTTAGCACAGGTTGGGCGATTGCTTCGCCAGAGCCATTGCCGAGCCAGGCTCCAGCACCGCAAAGTCCTGGGACTGAAGCTTTTTCTCCACTCAGTATGCCGACGATGGCACCTGCTGCTATGCCGCCACCTCTGTTCTCAAATCCAAATGCTATGCACACGCCCTCTCCAATGACGCCATCTTCTGTCTCAACAGTAGATCGTACACCGCCTCCGTCGTTGGCTACAAAGGTGCCTTCAAGGATGCCATCAAATGCTACTCCACCTGTACTTCATCTTAACCAACCACGGGGCGTGGAATTAGCATCGTATGCAAGTGTTTGCTGCCAATGTGCAAACGGTACCCCAACTTGGTCCCTTACATCTTGAAAAAAAGCTAATGTCTGAAGCGATCGTTTACAATACGTTTTACTACAATTGCACATATTGCAAGTTAGACATTTGTGGCACGTGTTTCCAAGCTGGGAAGCATCCGTGGACTCACCTGCCATCTATTGTCAGGCTCAATGCACAGGAGACTAAAGCTGGAGACCGACGCCAAGACAGACAATGTCAATCATGCAAAGCTATGAAGCATCGTCGGATGGACTGCGATGAATGTCCGTATTCGGTTTGCTTGTCTTGTTATAGTAACGCGGCAGTCGCCCCTCATCAACACAAATCTTTCAATCTGAAGGCCACGCCAGGACTCACTCTTAGTGTTCGAAGAGGCGATGGATCGCCGTGCTGTACCAAGTCCTCATTCGGACATTGTGGACGTTGCTATACTCGTAAGTGTACTTGAGACGATGGAGCTTTCAGAACGCTGACTTCAACAGCTTGGAAACCAGAAGAATGGATGGTCCAGTGCAAAACGTGCTTGTTTGAGTTTGAAGAAGTCGTGGCATTATGCCTTCAGTGCGATGCTGAGATACTGTCTGCTTGCCGCCAAAGCCAGCATCAGATGGTGTCAATGAAGTGTCGCCAGAAGTTGAGGGATGAGAGTGGAGTATCGGGTCCAATAAATCAAGCATCTGTTGAGTGCACCACCTGTGCTATACGTAAGAACATTTCCAGATTTAGCGAGCTGATATTGACCAAGAATAGAATTCCAATCCATGACTGATATATCCTTCCTGCGCCATTCTCACCCCAACTATGACTATCTCTTCTTCACCGAGGACAGAGAACAGTTATTCGCCTCAGTTTACAGAAGCTGCAAGAAGAAGTCTCCAAGAGTCGACACTCCTCTTGCACCTACTGCCACAACAACGAAATGCTCTTATTGCCATCATAGTAAGCTTTTCCCTAGTCATGGAGATTAACCGCTGATAACGACCAACAGACGTACCAAACGACATAATCAAGTCGTGCCTCTTATGCAACAACATAAAGTTCTGCCCACATTGTTTTCCCATTGCTTCCCCAATGCATAACCACGGCCAGCCTAGCTTCGTCTCGCTGCGTGACCTCGTACAAGCGCAACTTGGCGGCGGCTGGACTCAACGCAAGAACTCAGCTGGGAGAATTTGGTACCATCACACTAGCAGCAACACGCGCTCATTTGAGTTCCCCAAATCTGCTATCGGCCAAGGACCGAGCCCAACTTCTCCAGCCCCTGGTTCCGGTGCAACTCCCATGAAACCTGCAAATCCTCGTCGTGCGACCACAAGCGGTATTCCATCAAGACCAACAGGGCCTCTTCCTCCTGGCTGGGAAGCAAGAAAGACGGCTGATGGGAGAAGATATTACGCCAATCATACGACGAAACAGACCAGTTGGCAGCGGCCTGCTTCTCTGCCTAGACCTGGACGACCGAACGCAGGGCAAGCAAGACATGGTTCTGTGCCATTGACGCAAGTGGGCGGGATTCCATGGGAAGGAGAAGCGGCCCCAGCTGTACATATGACTGCCGAGCAAAAGCAGGCTGCGAGAGAGGAGGCGAAGAAAAAGGCCGAGAGGAAGAAGATTATGGTGAAGATGGGAACCAGTGTTTTGAAGGGAGTGGCTAAGGGGATTATTACGTCCTGATATGTTGTTTCTTTGTTGAAATCTGAGCGGGTGAAAGATATCTGTGTAATGATGGTGAGTTCCTGAGGCATAGAGGAGGATTGAGTTATTAGCATTCTTCATTGTAAAGTTTGACAGTGAAATCATACCATTAATTCACTTCCTAGTATAATAGCCATAGCTTCACATTTTGCTCAGCACGGAGAAAATCGTTGATCTTCTGGAGAATGATTTCAAGGCACGAAGGAATGCACACCCAATCCGCAATCTTTGCGCAGTGCGGGCCGTACCACTGCAGGGTCCAGCATTTTAGCCTACAACGGCCTAGACCGCCAACTAAATCTCCCCTACCGACTGAGGCCCGCACATACAATGTTACCACTACGATTTCAAATATTGAAATAGCATTTTAAGCTAACTTTCGAAATTTTAAAACTATAATACAATAAGGGACCTGCAATAAACAAATCACATAGAGTAAAGTTCTTTAAATTTTATAGTACAATAGCAGGGGCCCCGGTAATAAATCTGCGACCATTCCGCGCCAAATTCTTGATGCAAACACATATATCTGACACTTTGCAATATAGCATTTTACAACTACCCACATCCTTTTAGCACCAAATCGACCAAATACCAAGTTATCTTCTAAACCCTTCTGTTCATCTTATCATCGGGCGACGAGCATACCAAAACTCACCTTAAGCAGAGCGTATTCAAAACACCCGAGTTTTCTGAATGTGCAACATGGAAATAACTGATCCGAGTCTCGGGATGTTCTCCCTTCTACCACCAGAGATCCGGATACAAATATGGAAGCACTTCTCACCCCAGCTGCATATCGGCCGATCGCTTCCCAGGAAACCAAACTACTTCTCACGAGACCAGGAAATCCTCCTTACAAGCCGCAAAATCTATGCAGAAGTAGCCGGCGAAGTACCTTCTGGTTACAACGACAACACGATCTCAATATCTGTCAGACCAGAATATCGATACAAATCGTGGATAAAAGCAAGAAACACCAAAGGAGTGCAGTGGGATCTAGAGGACCTACCAGACGCCATCTCCAGGGGCTTCTGTGACCTACCTTGGCATAACCTGAACGTTCAAATTTGGATCTGGGCTCCGTCTAAAAAAGCCAGGGCCCAAATTCTCTGCCTTTACAGGAAAGTTCGAGCCCTTGTTGAGATACCCAAGGAGGCAAAGGGATTTCTATCTCTCTGGATGGTTTTCGCGCATACGAAGCACACGAGCTGGTTCGACGATGGCCAGCCCCAGTGTTCGATCGAAAACAAGGTCGACTATTTGCCATGGGGAAGAGAAATCTCTGGGGCAAAATGGGACTACGAGTTTATCTACCCGCTATTCCTACAAATCCGGAACGTGAAGATGGCTAGAATGTATTCTACGGAGTTGTTCGACGTAGAACGGAAGACCCTGCAGGGATTTCTGAAGGCACAAACGGTCATGAGTAAAACAATAACTTATGGATCGCAGGCAGAGCCAATTTTGTATTTCGGTAAACGAATCGAAGAGCACCTTGACCTTCTCTTCATGATGGTAGAGTGCATATTGGATCGCTTGCCGACGAAAACAGCAAATATGCTCCGCCTAGACCGCTTCAGCTCTTGGTATACAGACAAGCTGCATGGCAACTCGCCTTACGAGAATGAGCTCAAGAAATTGTTACTCGGTGACGTGAAGGGACATGATACACTGAGGACAATGAACTACCGGTACCGGATCATGAGGGCGCACAACCCATTGTCGCTCGCATATCGTACCGCTTTCCCGTGGACCTTTGATGCAACCTTGCACCCAGATGTCGATGCGAGAGGTTGGAATCAAGACGCATGGCATTCCGTTTACATACGCGGTATTCCTCCTCTGAATGGCAAGAAGGCCGATAAGAGGTATCGGAAATGGTGCATGGAATACGACGCTCCAGAAAACGGCGGGGAGTTCAAGAAGTTGCGACGCTATTTTTCTTATCTTATTGCAAGAAACTCGCTCCATCTTGAAAGCCTCGACTACCTTGATTGAGTATTGAGTTGGGTGGAATCGTGGAATACATAACAATTCAACCACACCCACTTTTGTTCCTTAATCTCTCAGCCATGTTGATCACCAACACTTTGGTTCAGCAGCAGCTGGGGTCCCAAATAGGAAACCTTGAAGTTATTCTTTACTTACGGGGACAGGAAAGCGTCTGTAGTCTATAATGAATCATGATTTATATCATTCTTTTGGCATTACTAGTGATTGATTCTAGCAGTAACTTTGCAAAACGGATCAGAGCTATTGGGGAAAGGAGCGCCGTAGGGAGTGAGGTACATCTCTTCAATAGCTACTCGTTCCTTTAGGCTCATGATAAGGCAACCAATTATTGTCAAGGGAAAGCATCCCAAAATTAAAAAAGCTCACATCAAACTGATCAGTTCCCGTCCTCTCAAGTCTCTCTGGGGCGAAAGCAAGGAAGCCACGCGTCTAATGCTTTCTCAAAAAGCTCCAAGCCCTTGTCGACATTGCCTTTACGGTCCTCTCTTCTCCTTCTGAGATCACTCACGTGCACGGCTCCCTCATATACAATCCCAAACACTTCATCTTCTGACGGAGCCACATTGCATAGCGGTACAGTCTGTGTAGTCGTCCTGTCCAATGCATGTGGGTTGATGTCCTTTGACGACTGGATGCTCAATGCTCTCCAAGGGTCAATCTCACCATTCGTGAACATTACATTGCTAGGCTTCATGTTCCAGCCTCCGTATTTCAAGATCTGTTTGACCTTAGGTTGTGGAGGCAGATATGAGAATTGCCTTTGACAGAAATTGTCGAGAACAGCTGAGATGTTGTTGAAGCGGGATATGATTGAAGCTGGAGAAGGATATTCCGAAACTGGAAATTGGGCGAACTCGTTACATAGCATCCAGGTCCAGGATGCTCGGTCAGCTTTGCTTCCAATCTGTCGAGAAGGAGAATCGGGCAAGGGTCTTGAACTACGAATTGTTGCGCCGATGAAGGCATAGAAAGCTGTTTCACTGCCATATTTCGATCGCAACCCGTCGAAGGTTGGGGAAGCATCGAACGAATTGTCTGCTAACACTGAAATAGGAGATGTAAGTGTGAATTGCGTAGCATTTTTAGGATTCCAAGTCTCGAGGTAATTGCAAAATTTGTCCAAAGACCGGTAGCCGACCATTTGAAAGGCTGGGAAGGTGTGGAAGGCAGTAGCGAGAATGGATGCGGCATCGAAGTACGTGATGTCGTCAGCTTTTCGCTCGCCGGGTATAGTGATCATATCTTGAGATCCTCCAAATGTAGCATTGTTTGTCAGAAAGAGTACTTGTTTGAGGAGTGCAATTTCTTCGTCGTTTCCACGAAGAAGAATTTCATCCGCATGGGTGATAGCAGCATGAACATCGGCAGAACAGTTCGCAGGCATACTCTGAACAATGTTGTTATAATACTCGGAATTCTCAGCCTCCGTCTGTACCGGCGCACTAGACGACCAGCTTGCGAAAAAGACTTCGGGATTCCGCAATCTCATCATCGCTGCTCGAACGCCAGCGTAGCTTCCACCCATTGCAATCCATGGTGTTGAGTCCGACGACAGCTCGTCATTTCCATGACCCGCTGGCTGAAAGTTCTGAGCAAAAGATACTACGTCCTCCAACGCCTGTTCATTGTTGAGGTATCCGTATGCCTCAAAGCCATCGACGGCAATGCCGTCTTTTCCATTTGTCTCGAATGGCATGCTTTCTCCGAAGAATCGATGTTCCCAAATAATAACTATTCCATGATGCTTTCGAGCAAGCTCGAGCGGTGCAAAGAGTATGTCACCTCCGAGCATTTGAGCAGCTGCTCGATCGTTGAGACCGGCTTCACCTCCATCATAGAAGAAGACAGGTCCTCCTTTTCTATAGTAGGCATCTTTCATCCAATATCGGTTCGTGAATGTTCGTCTATCCGACTTGGTGAAATGGTCAATTGGAAGCTCAACCGTCCCACCAATCGCTCCATTCAAAACAAGATCAGGACCTTTCCAGCCACCAGCAGACTTCCAGGGCGATGGTATGTATTGTGGATAGAAAAGAAGGAACAAAAGTATCAGTATAAGAAAAGTGACGGAAAATATCCTGTCACCAAGAATCGTCCCTCTGATCGGCAAATGCCTGCGGGTCGTGGCCGCTTCTACCTATCCGATGCAGGCATCACTGGAAGCCCAGGACTAGGCAGTCTCCTGAAACGGGACGATATTCGGGGCAGGCATCGGATCTAAAGGACGCAGCAAACCTCCGAGTATTCCGGTGTCTCGGACATTGATATGCGAAACCCTTGAGGCCATCCGATGAAGTGGTGGTGTTTTTGCTGCATCTGTGAGGGGAAAGGGAAAAGCAGGGGCGGGATCTCGGCCTCGGCCGCGCTCTAGCTAGAACTGGATGCGGGGCGTGCGGTGACCCGGCCGCTTCCAGCGTGTCACGTGAACTCATGACGAACGGCCGCATAACAATTTTCTTCCCCGAGCGGGCCTTCGCCACAAGATCGAACCTTGAATCCTCTACAATGTGTGTCACGAATTGAACTTTAGAGTCTTTAACTACTGCTATCATCTAGTTTCATACGGTTGTTCGCGGGAACAGGTTCAAACCATGCTCACGCGAATCTGGTGCAAGTTTCTGAGGCTTTTCCTCCTGCGAACGATCGTCAATGGTCGGCCGCTTCTTCTCCAGATGGCTTATTTCAGCCAAATACCGCCGCATTCGGCCGCATATCCCTTAGGCGCTTTCTCTTTATGTTGATTTGCCGAATTTTGATATCATGCATCACTACCCAGCCATTGGCTTAGCATTTACGTTCAAAGTAGTCTACGAGGTATTGCTAGCAATCAGAACGTCCTTCTTCCTATATAACCTCTGCAGCCCCTCTGTCTCTTCACTTGCTCCAGCTCCATCTTCATCTTTCCTTCTATGCTCAGCATCTCAATACCGCTCGCACAAGATGTCAAAAGTCTGGTTCATCACTGGCTCCTCTCGTGGTCTTGGTCTCGCTCTCACTGAAGCAGTTCTCGAAACCGGCGCATCTGTGATTGCAACTGCCAGAAAACCCTCCTCACTCGACCACCTCATACAAAAGTACGGTGCAAAAATCTTCCCAGTTGCACTCGACGTCACCAACAATGAACAAGTCCTCGCCGCAGTGAAAGCTGGTCACGAACACTTTGGTCGCATCGATGTTGTCGTCAATAATGCTGGCTACGCCGATACTGCTTCTATCGAAGACACTCCTCTCGATTCGTACCGAGCACAGTTCGATACCAACTACTTCGGCGTCGTCTATGTCACCAGGGCCGTCCTTCCAATCCTCCGCAAGCAGGGCTCAGGATATATCTTGAACGTCTCTTCCGTTGGTGGTCGCGTTGGGACACCTGGACTCGCTGCATATCAGAGTGCTAAGTGGGCCGTTGGCGGCTTCTCAACGGTGCTTGCAGCAGAAGTTGGCCCACTAGGGATCAAGGTCACTTGCCTCGAACCTGGTGGAATGAATACTGATTGGGCCGGTTCGTCGATGAAAGTGCCTCCCGTCAGTGAGCCATATCAGCAAACCGTGGGAGCCTTCGCAGCTATGATCAGGAAGTTCAATGGGCAAGCACCTTCCTCGCTAGAGAAGATAGCTGGGATTATTCTGAAGCTGTCGGAGTTGGATGAGGTTCCGTTGAGATTGATGGTGGGTCCGGATGCGGTTCATTTTGGTGGTCAGGCTGGAGAGGCGCTGAAGGCTTCGGATGAGAAGTGGAAGGAGCTGAGCTTGTCATCTGCGGAACAAAAGGAATTTGGTGGTTTGCCTGGTGATGTCAAGATTTGATTGGCATGGAGGATACACACTGTCTTTCTTCTTAGCATATCTAAAAGCACATCTGAAAAATGTCAGTCTTGAGGCTTAATGTACTCATTTTACAGGAATATCGCAGAATGAAATAACAGAAGTGAATGGGAATACACTTGCTCCCTATAACTTTGAACAAGGTCTGGTTTGCAGCTTTCAGGCTGAGTTGTTATCGTCCATATTCTACACTTCAATCTTAATACTCTGGCTCCGCTCGATTTTCTCCTTTGGTTATTTAAAGAGATATAAAAGTCTTTCATTTCCACCTGAAGCAGGATTCCAAACAATACTATGCTGTTGTTATGTGAGCAACATGTAGCATATAAAAGTAGAAATGAGCTGCAGGAAAATCCGGTTGACAGGTGAGGAAGCTACATTCCTATCTGTCTCTATAATACTATATTAAACCGTCCGCCATAGTAATATGCATCCTAGTCCTCATATCATCACTATCAACTTGGAAACGAAAATTGATAATTGATAACAACCCATCTCAGACGAAATGACCTCAGCTAAAAAGCCAAAGTAACACTAATGCAAATTCTACAAAAGAGCCGATCAACTTCAATCACAGCTTTCTCGGAAAGTGGTGGAAATCAACTTCGTATCACAAGAGATACGAAAGGACCGTTGTAGTCTCCTCGGATTCTAGTTGTTATTCTGACGAATTGTTGAAATGGGGGAAGTTGTATATATAACTCCCAAAACCTTCAATTCAAGCTAAAATCCAATTCCGATTTCGAGCGGTGTGATTCACTCTTATTGCATGATCTGGCAAGAATAGCTGGATTTTACCTGTTCACTAGTAATAAATGATATTTAAGCCTATGAATTCAAAATTTGATTTGCAATGCCTTCCAAACAGGATTCAATCAAACTAAACAAAGGTGAATCCCATATGAAAGAGGACATATTGACTCATTGTAAAATTCACTAGAAAGAGAAACAGGCCGTCATTTCTCGCGACGACTTGCTTATAAAAGACACCGCCCGGCAGTTCTAAATTCTGCAACCAGCTTCATATGAGTTTGAACAGTCCCACAGATGTTCGGTCCACTTGTGCTGTGCCATGCATGCAGAGCAACAGATATATGCTAGCAGGCATTCCTTTCATTTTTACAATAATAAGATTGTATTTTTGCAGCATTCTGCTTATAGCAATGCATGCTTTGTTTGAATCTGATAATGAAATGATAATGAAAATCGAAATGACAGCAATAAGTACATTTTTTTGTAGTGAATGCGCCTAGAATATGCGTTCTCTTATTAGTCTATATCACTATAAGAATGTTCATAAATAGAAGATTTACCCAGGCGCATTATAGACAGGATCCCAGGGACAGACTTCCTCCATGCAGCACGGCAATTCTTGCTGTATTGTCTTAGATAGTAAATACGGAGAAGAGAAAGTTTAAATAGGTAAGGTGAGCGGAGAAGTGAATGCCTATGGATATGTTTCAAAACTGGTAGAAACTAATAAAACCGATTCAATTCACTTCTTAGTGAATAAGCTGCTGCTCTAACTAAAAGTAAGTGATTTAGCAAATACTTTAGAAACATTGCAAAATCCTTTAATATGTGTAAAATCAAAAAGGTAGATAACTAATAAGGTTTTTAGAGCTATTTTGATAGTTAAAAGTTTGAGATATAAAGATTTATATTTCAGACATTTGTTGAAGGGATGCTGAACAAGGCCAATAACTTTGATATTCCACATCCTGAAACCTTTACATTATCATGAAAACAATTCAATGTCTCTCCCGTATTGATTCCATTTCTGCCAGGGTACTAACACCCGAGTCATACCAGTCTTGTACTGCTCATACCACTCTGTTAGAGCTTGACAAGGTCTGACGGTGGTTAGAAGCAGGTTCAATGCTTTGTCTGTATTATTGAGGTCAGCCTTCAGACCCGTACTCGTTCTTTCCTCCACAACTCCAATATCTGGATGTTTCGTGTAGAAGACCAACAACTCCAAGATATTCTTCATGTCTTGCTCAACAGTGGGATGGTATAAGCGCTCAACTCCATCAATGGCGATGATAGCGACTGGGGGAGCAATGCCTTGTAGGCCTCGAAGGATGTTCACTGCCACTTTGCTTGCATTTCCCCACTTTTACTACAGAGTAACTATCTTTCGTTGAAAGCAGTTCATCTGATAACGATATAATAATGAAAAATACAAATAACAGCAAGAAGTGCATTTATTATAGGTGATGTGCTCGGAATGTACGTCCTAGAATTGATTTAAATAACTATCGGGTTGTTGCGTTCTTTAGGACATCCTCGGGCCGTAAGAACTCTCCATAACCCTGCTTTCCTTTCCTGCTTTGGTCCTGAGTCTCCTTTGTATTGATATGACGGAGTAATGACTGATCATGGACTTTGCTATAAAGAGCCCGCGTTATCTTCTCATTGCCGATAATTGGTATCCAGTTTGTAGACGCCTTTTGAGAACGAACGAATTGTTCATATCCTTGAATCTCAATAATATGCATGCCCTCTAACTTATCCCAAACGCCCAAATGCTGAATCAATTAGCGTTTGTTTATCTGTTTTGATGAAATGGCTCAGTTACATTATCCTTAATCTCATCAAGAGTCGCTGCGATATTATAAGTATCGCGCAGCGGGATTTGATGGTAGAACATATATCCTTTCAGAGAAAAATCTCTCACAAGTGTAGGCTTGAGAAATGATGACTTCATATCGTTGAAGCTTAAGACCATAAGGCGATGTAAACGTCCATAACGTCGCTTTACTCTAACCTATATCGCGTAAGCAAGTTGACACACATACTGGAGTGGGCCAAATAGCTATACGTGAATACTGAACTCAAAGTGGAGAAGTTTTCGTAACGACGTTCGACGGCCACACAGTCTACTACTAGCTCTGGCTTCCCTAGCTTTGGTTGCTTTAGCTGTAGCTTTCTTGGTCGTTTCTTTCATCTTTAGGGTTACTCCGTTTTTCGTGCCGTTTGCACTCTGCTCTACGCTTTCCGCGTATCTCTGCTCTTTGGCTGTCTCGACTTCTTCATCTAGTAGCCTTTTGGCAGATGCAATTTTTTGAACCGGGAAGTCTCCAATGGGAATGACTCGCCGTACCACTACATGCCGCTTGACGGAATGTTTAAGATCCGGGGTCAGTTTCTTCGTTTCTTCATGTGTCCCAGCCCAAAACCATCGATATCGTTCATGTCGATCTTGATTTTCTTGGCGTGTTCCAAAACAACTTTGTCGTCCAACGGTAGTGTCTGAGATGGTCAGCTAATATTCCTTGTTGGCAAAGGCGATCACAAACCTCCTGAAACTTGATGCGCTGTCGTCGTCCATGTATTTACAGTATATTGTACTGTCAACGCAGCTGAACGGGTGAGTCCTAAGGAGACATTGGCGGATGGACTGGGACCAGCTACTAAGGCAACAGAAGGATTGACTGATGTGGTAGTATTCTTTGTGACGTTAAATGCACTAGATTCACTAGACTCTGGCTTCATAATCAAATCTTCTGTTTCCCGGTTCCTATATTTTAAGCAGATATCGTGGAAGTATAATTCATGGCCAGCTCTAGGACAATTAGCTTGAGCAGAGCCGAAGGAGAACCGAAGAAGAATTGAAGGAGAACACGAACTCGCCTTTCCCTTGAATGGTATTCTAAGATTGTCGCCTCGATATTAAACCTTGCGGCAATGTGATAGTTGCCGCCATGCCGCTCAATAGTTATTGCAGCATCAAGCACCGACACGGATACATATGACATCTCTTTCTGGTTGCCATTCGGCAAATTCAGCTGATTATCCAGATTAAGGCATTCAATCGGATCTAAGTCCTCATTTGGCTCGAGGCCCTTGACATATTCTACCACCGATTTATTCACATCAGCCATAGTCTCAGCTTGTTTAGTTTGCAGGAAGAATTGCTGACAATAGAAATCCTAGGAAATCCACGACTCTTCCTAAGAATTTGGGCATATGAATCAGCTGAAGGAGGGGCTTCCAAAGCAACGTACAAATGAGAGGCGGGTCATTCAGCCATGTTAGCGCACATGCAGGCAAGTCGCTTGTTTTGGTAAAGTTAAGTTCAGACACCAATGATGATGCGACACGCGTAAGGAAATAGATAAGCAGCCTGCATCATCAATTTCGTAGCGCTCTTGAGCCCAGGACCTCAGGAATTGTTGATAATGATATTGCTTTCATTCGCACCTGCTTGACTGTCTAAAATTGTATTCTCTCCATCCCTGCTGCATGAGTCTACTGGGCTTTACACTCTGACGATAGCTATCAGCTTCAGCTAGTCACACTTCCAGTCATGACAATCAGAGTTCTAGTAGGCCGAGGCGGCACTGGTGATTAATGAAGGTCACCAGAATGAAATGTGATTCATTGGTCCAACGAAGGGAATATCTTACTGCTAATAAACCCACATATTTAAATGATCGAGTCAATGCTCATTAGGAGGAGAAATGCTGTCTATCAACACCTCTGCATTTAAACAGATATTCTTTGTCTCTTCACTCGGCTCATCGAACTTCGACAGCTCTACAAGTTTCCGTTTCCAAAATGTTTATATAAAAGTCATCAAGTATAAATAGTGCTATCTAAGGGCATGGTATATAATCTAGTTGCTTCGATTAGCAGTGGCTAGCTAAATAATTATAATTATTAGTAATAGAGATTTATCGTTCGAATTACTTTACTTATAATAGAATGTTAGTATATAATACTACTAAGGATTTTATCCCTTCCACACAGGGCGTGGCAATTTTCGGAAAGCGCGACGAAGTATACAGAAGTGGGTCAAATATAAGGTTAGAATGAGAGGAATATTCAATTAGAATACTTCATATTTTTGGTTGCTTGGTGAATGGGACGTGTAAAGTGGTTTCTAAGACACCCCTTTTCGCGATTTGAAAAAATGCCACGCCCGGTGTGGAAGGGATAAGGTTATTTTATTGATTTTAGGGCTAGAAGAGAGCAAGAGGATATAAATATATTAGCTTTACGCTAAGACTGCCCGTGACCAATTCTACCCTTCACACTGCCCTGCCCATATAGTCCCTAGTGCTTACGGAGTCCTGGATACCTAATAGAGTCTATCCGTTCCTTCTGGACTCCATCACGTAACCTAGGGTCTACTGCCAAGCGACCGTTGGTCCTCTTGCTGAGCCTATGGTCCACTGGTCCACGTGAATCGAGACAAATCAGAGTCTAGGTAAACCAGCCTCCAGTGTTATAATAACAAATCTGTTCCTGCGTTCCATCCGGGTTGTTCAAACAATTTCCCTGTCCAACCTTCTGGCAACATTTCCCCATAAGGGCACTATATATACAGATATGATGGTCATAAAGACACTCACTACCACCACTGCTCGTCTCAGCTGTCGAGCAATACGAGGACATAGCAACAGACCCTCCAACATCAAAGACAGAACCACTGTACGTGCCTGAACAATCCCCTGCCCAGTATAGCGTCCCAACATGTTTGACCACCCAATTCATCTCGCAGTGACCCCTTTGGTCTTGTACCGAGGTCTCGCTCCAGCTCCCCATCATTAGCTCGAAATCGTCACTTCCGATGAAACAGTCCGCAGTGCTTCGGGAGGCCAATTGGAGTTCCGTAATGGTCGTGTTTGTGTTCGCCATTTGAGCTTCGAATTCGGGAGCTGGTGTAAAGACTGTGTCGTACTCTCCTGTGGAAACAACGTACTTGGCTGAGACGAGAGTTAAGAATGACGATATTCCGATTGCTAAAGTGGCCAACAAATGAGTAGCCGCCATGATAATGGTTTAGTAGAACGAGATGACTCGCAGGCAATTTTGATGTTTTCAAAGGAACCTCGAGTCGTGAAGCCGGCTCCAAGAGTAGAGTGTCGGATAATGTTATGAGATTATCTTCGAAAGAAATATTCTTCCTCTTTATATTTTAATTTCCACCTCTGTTCCGACTATCTTGACAGTCCTAGCTTGATATTTGTACCTAATGTATTCAAGATTAGTGCCTCAAGCTCGTATAGAATCACCCCTTTAAACAGCTCACTTGAAGCAGGCGGCACCAATAATATTCCCTATTCTAGATAACGGATGATTGCGATTTTTTCCTGGCTTGATGCTTGTACCTAATGTATTCGCGATTTTCGAAGATTAGTGCCTCGTACTCGTATTGGATCACCACTTTAAACAGCTCCCTCTTTCAGATTAGCCTTGAAGCCGGCCGTGCAAATAATATTTCCTATTCCAGACAGCCCTCCTTCGCAATCCAGCCAATGAAGAACACCTTGACATTATGCTCTACGGTGTAGATCTTGCAGACTTCCAGATAACGGATGATCGTGACTTTCCGTTGAAATTGTATATTCTTATACACGGAAGTTATAGGAATCAATCCCTAATTCGCATTCTTCAGTCCCGAACCATCAGATGTAGAACGTGCTTTTGAGATACGCGCAATTAGAGGTCAGTTGGGAGTCGTACTTCTAGACACTTGCTCGATAACGACTGTGAGATGTTGAAATAGCAACACTAATCCGGCAGATACAGCCATTTGGCTGTACGGAGAACGGCTTCAAAAGTCATGAGACTATAGGCTTTCAGCCCCTGTAGCCACAAGGCCGTGCTCACTAACTGCAACTTTGCTAGCAGAGCAACTACGGGGGTTAGGCTCTAAAGAGTTGCAACTATAGGCTACTTAGGCGAAAGCACTCTAGAACAGGCGCCAAAACTAGCGTAAGTGCTGCAGGGCGCTATTAGGGGACAAGCCCTATAATTACAGGGCATTAGAGGCAGTGAAACGCTCCAGACCTCTATATTATAGCAGTCTACAGCGTCCGAAACCCTATAGTCTCATGACTTTTGAAGCCGTTCTCTGTACGTTGTAGCATTACCACCTCTATGCCAGAAGCCGAGGTTGTCTGTGTTAGCATTTCCAAATGTGTCGACGGCCATGGCTGATGGTCCTGTGGTAGCGGAGATCGCAAAGGTTGGCTCAATGACAGCCACTGTGGTTGGAACAGGATAGGCTGAGCCTGTTCCACAGTATGCAATTGGGCCGAATGTGACGGGTTTGGGGATGCTCGAAAACAAGACAGCGATCAAGTGATTAGTGTCTAGTCCAGAATATCTTGAGAACGGAATGGTATAATAGTGTTCCGTGCCATCAAACGTCCAGCCAAGATCTGTTGATTTGAGATCGATCAGAATTAGGCTGTTTGTAAGGCAATCAACTTGCGTCTGAAGCTCCATGGTCATCGTGGTATCGTACCACGGGCAACAAGAAACTATTCCGGTGTTGCTTTGGCTTCAACTAATAATGAGCCAAGTGCCGGTGATATACAGGTCGCTAGACCAAAATGCAGGCCAAGCAGTATGTGAGAGCATTGAGAGTGGTTCCAAGTCTCCAAATAGAAAAGAACATGCACGCTATTATCGACAGTTCAAAGGCACCATGACTTGGGATTTCTTGGCTACTGGTAGCCCTCAAGATCTACTCAATGGAATCGATCAATCGCAAGAGGATGGTCAACACCGCGCAGCTTGTTGCTTCCAGATGAGATCTAAATCCAATATATATGCATCTGCATGATTCATACGTAGCCGTTTATTGGTCTTCTTGTTTGCTTGTCGTGGCGAAAAGGAGCTTTCTCCGGCGTCAGCTGAAAAACTGTCGTTAGCTTAAACTCTGCGAGATTACTCCGTTGGTGGGCAAGTTCGGGGTTGATAGCGCTGCACATTAATAGAGTTAGGCTTGGAATGGCGTGGTCTCGCTTGTGCATTTCAGGGGTTTGACCACTGAGATGGTCTTGGATGATGCACGTGATATACCATCATCTCCGTCCTTTCTTCTAACTTTAACGTCTAATTAAACCATTATCAATGTTCTAAATAATTGTCGGTTTCAGCTCGATATGGGTAGGGGTGCTTTAGACAGAACCATAGAAGTTGAAGCCCGGAAGTGACTCAGGATTTAAACAGCCTTTACGAGCCCGGGGCTAAAAGTCTATGCTTTTCGGGGTTATTCGCATACTAAAAAGGCCTCGAAAGGATTTCGAACTTTTACATTTGAATGTAATTTTTTAAATTGATATTTAAAAAGTATACTTTAGTTTTTTTCAGAAATATTTAATCGAAATATAAGTAATAATATTTTATACTTATTTAAAAGATTTTAAGTAAAGTAATTGATTTTAGTAATTCGAAGTCTAAAAGGTACCCTGAAAAGCACAGACTTCTGAACCTAGACTCGTTAGTAGAAAAATCACCTAAACAACTTCAACTCTCATGTATCAAGCCATTCAAGCGACAAGATTATGCAAAGTTTTATAAGATCTGGATTTCAAACGAGTGTATCTAAAACCCCATCCCGTTCTCCATCCCGAACCCAATACACTCTACCTTCTAGAAACTTTTCTCTTCCTCCCTTCACTCTTCACCACCTATCTCTCTATCACCACTTAAAGACAATGAATTACCGCACATTGCTAAGAACCCCATCACCATTATTAGTAAAAACTCCCAACTCCCAACTCACACATTTAAGCAACCAATTAATAACTAATCAAAAACATTAACTCACCGCCTCACAAGAATGATTCTCATTACACCCCTATTCAACCCAGTTCCATCATCAGCTTGATCCTCCCAAGCAACAGGAGAAAACCTATAAACAAAACCCAAAACTAGAACCGGAGATACGCACGCTCACACAACCAATATAATCACCGTAATGTTTGCAGCCCTTTGGAGGATGTCCCTTGGGTCCCTTATCCTCCTCATCTTTGACCAGGATGGACGTAGCTGCGGTTTCGATTTCGTTTTCAGCTACGATGGTGAGGTCGTTGTTGGAGGGGGAGGGGGAGGTGACGGGCATAGAGAGGGCCGTGAAGGCGGAGAGGGCGGAGAGGAGGATTGAGGCGCGCATTTTGGTTGTTGTTGTTGTTGGGGAGGCTTGGTTAGGGAGTTGTGGAGATGCTGAAGAGGGTGAGGAAAGAGGAATTTATGAGGAGTGAGGTGTGGATTTTATATATTTTTGAGGATGGTGGGGGAGGAGGAATGGTGGATTGTCCTGTGAGTCGGGAGTCGCGGATGTGAAGATTAATATGTGAGGCGGAGGTGGAATTGAAGATGGCGCATGGAAATGGCAATGCTCGTTCGAGGCAGTGATACATAGGAGGAGCAAGATACTTGGGCTATGCGGTGTTGTGCCGTAATGAATTGAGTGCAGCATTAGAAAATTTTTCAAACTGGAAATAAGATTCTTTTCAGATGCTGTAATGAAGAGAGAAGAACTGGTAGACTAGAATGAAAGGCAGAGAAAACTCCTCTTAACCCTCTTTTGTATTGTTCACTGAATAAGATACATTTCATCATTTCCTAAAATCTTTCCATAGAAAATGAACATCAAATCTAGAAAAAACACATTCTTCACAAGCAGACTGCCTACCAAGCCACAACATAAATCACCAACATCAACCCCACCAAAACTAACCCAACAAAAACATACAAAAACCCAAAGTATCTGCATCCACGGCGCAAGAGATCTCTATAATCCATTCACATCCGTATTCCAAACCCATGATTCCCCATCTAATAATGCTGTATTTCAGGAAAGTTTAGGCTATATCCATTGCCGTTCGTAAACGTATACCCCCATGTCCGTCACAGCCGAGCGATGAAATCTTGAAGTCTACTGTACATACACGCTTCTTTATAATTTCCATCGATTATTTTCACGAATCGTTACTCTCCATAAGCTAAAACTTGGTGTTTGGGAAATAAAAGCGGATTGTGGTACGGGTTGTATTTACAATTGCGATCGATGCGATGGGTAGAGATACCCGTGAAGACTTCATCGTGGGACGAGAAACTTTAGTTGTATAGCGTTCACCTCCAATTTGCTGGAACTTCCAAAAAATAGCAGGGTTCTTGTAATGTGATGTATTTAGGTCGTATATAAATAAGGTATTTTATTTAGGAAACGAAATTATATAGTAAAATACTGCTCACTTCATTACCATCGCGCCCTTTCACGCCTTGATGTCGTGCACGCCTCTTCCTATTCGTGTGAGGGAATTTACTATATGCTAAATATATGGCTTGATGGTTCAAAATCAATTTTGTAAATTACTCGGATAAATAATACAAGTGATGGCTTCGCTATAGGTATACTCCAGAACGTCGAGGGTAGGTAAATCTTGATAGCACGTGAATGGCTCGTGACCTTCAAACCAGGAGCGTAGGCGCAAGATGTAAATTATACAACGATGTTTGCAAATAGAGAAAATTTGAAACAGAATCATAGGGAGAGATAAACGTGGGGATTAAGTAAGTATCTGCAAAGATTATTGGCTCCTTGCCGAAGAAGTAGTTCAAACAACTTCCTGCTTAGAGATGACCTGTTGAAACAAACCTGTTGACATATATAGCCAAGAAATGAGAGGAAATTGCATTCGGGGTATCTTCCTCCTCCTCCTCCCAGTCCACAACCAGACGATCCCGCACTCTGAAGGCCCACTGACACACAAAGCTCACTTTTTCACCAACCCCAACTTCACCAACGACTCTGCCGTCGCCACAACTGCATCCTCCCTACTCCTCGGTTCCCACCCCAGTACCCTCTTCGCCTTCTCACTCGACGCATCCGACTTCTTCCCCAACTGCGGCACCACACTCGCCACCTCCGCATCCCAAAGCGCAAGAATCCTCAACAGAAAATCCGGCAAGGATCTCGTCTTAGTTCTCCTCGCCTCATTTGGCAGTCTCTCTTTCAACGTCATGGCAATCTCCTTCACACTCATCGCCGGCGGAGAAGCAGCGAGGAACCGCTCACCAGCAGCCGCCGGGTGCGTCATAGCTAGGAGATGTAACGAGGCACAATCCCGCACGTCGACGATGCCGAATGTGAGGTTGGGACAGCCGGGAAGATCGCCGTTGAGCAGGCGTTGGATGAGGATGATGCTCGGGGAGAAGTCGTCGCTGAGAATAGGGCCGACGATAAGGACTGGATTGATGACGCTTAATTCGAGACCTTGGCCCTCGGGGGACTTGATGAAATCCCAAGCTGCGCGCTCGGCGATGGTTTTGGACTTGGGGTAGGGAGCGACGCTGGGGTGGGAGATGTCTGTCCAGGATTCTTCCGTGAAGGGGGTTGATTGGGGTGGGTGACCACCGTCGATAGCTGCCATGGAGGAGGTTACGACGACACGTTTGACGGAGGCGGCTTTGGCAGCGCGGAGGACACGGAGGGTGCCTTCGCGAGCGGGGATGATGAGGTCGTCTTCATGCTTGGGGAGGTTGGCAAAAAAGGGTGAGGCGACGTGGAGGACGTAGGTGCAGCCTGAGACTGCTTGGTCCCAACCTTCGTCTTTACTTAGGTCGGCGGCGACGAAGGAGAGGCGATCCAGAGATGATTCCACGATGTCGCCATTTTTTAGGGAGGCCTTGACAGCTGTCGATTTGGAGAGGGAGCGGATGGTGGTTCGCACTTGATAGCCTGCGTTGAGAAGGGCGATGATGCAGTATGAACCCAAAAACCCCGAGCCACCAGTGACTAGGACGAGAGTTTCGGATGGTGAAGCCATTTTTGAATGAAAAGGGATTTTGTTGTCCAGTTGATCTAGGTTATCAGTCAATTCATTGTCTCGAACTGAATTATTGAGATAACGTACTAAAGCTCTACCTCATGA
Organism: Mollisiaceae sp. DMI_Dod_QoI; assembly: GCA_009613015.1. NCBI lineage: Eukaryota > Fungi > Ascomycota > Leotiomycetes > Helotiales > Mollisiaceae > Mollisiaceae sp. DMI_Dod_QoI. The sequence goes on from VXCB01000094.1 coordinate 123,245, forward strand.
GCTGCATACAATCTGTGTGCCCGTGAAGGTATATAATACAAATTTGGAAGCTGTCACTTCTTCGGATGTTGCAGCAGCACTGCAGCCGGATATATAAACATGTCGTTCGATTACCCCGTGCGCGGAACGGAAATGTAGCCGAGACTCCGCATCGGTTAGATTCTTTGACCGATTTCAAGGATACAACTGGCCCGAAGTCGCCAGAAGAGGAGGCATTCAGCGAAAAATGATTAATTACTAGAAAAAGAGTAAAGAATTTGCGGCGTTTGCTGAGTAGAGATTGCTCCCCGAGTGCCAGAATAGTTGCCAAGCACGTGACTTTGCAGTCGTGGTTCAGGAGCTTAAAACTCTGATCTAGACCTTCAGTAGAAAGAAATCAACTAATTCATGATCAATCCACCCTATCTACAATTACCATTCTAACACCGAGAGACTATGGGTAAGTCGATTGGGTATCACGTGCATTCTCAGCCAAATTAGAAGCTCTATCATCGGCCTTAATCTAGGAAGGCGAGGAAAGGAAGAAGGCAAATGGAGGAAAGAAGAAGCTCTAATTTGGGATAAGTCTCAATTGAGTGATTCAATTCGCCCAATAGTATGCTATATTGCAGACCTCTTACCCAGCCCCATCTCTGCCCATATACTCAATACTTCTCATCTTCGAGAAGCTCAAGGCATATCTAAATAATTGAAGATTATTCTCTTATAATATGAGACATGGCCGTGTTAGTCTTCAACCCGGTTCTGCTACCCGCGAACGGACATTGACATTCTGGCCCACAAACTCCCACTTTGAACGACCTCCCCTTTTCGTCTCAATTCGAAAAACTCCAAGATGTCCTTGGTATATTGATCAGAGAATCCAGCCGAGGTTTAAATCGCATTACTAATAGACATGCCAACATTCGAACTATTCGAGACTGGGTACTTATGCCATGTGCTGTGGCGATTGTGGTTCGTGAAGGTGTAGGTCCTTTTATCAACCCGGCATAATCTTGATATAATATTTGATATATAACCAGATAATCGCTCAAGCAAAGTGCAACAAAATGTCTTTCCCATTATCGGGAGTGAAATCAGACAATTACTCGGTAAATGACAAACTTTTGATTGTCTGGAACGCTGCCAGATAATGATGCCAGCGATGTGCAACAAATCCCCTGCCTCCTCCGATTGCCTGGGAAAGAGCTGGACAATTGCTCGAGCGAAGTGCAACAAAATTTCCGTCCCATTGTCCGAGGAGTGGACAGATCATCATTTTCGATACGATGTGCAACAAAAAATTAGATTGTTCGGACGGAGGACAGACAATCTCTAGAGCGATGTGCAACAAAACCTCCCTTGAGCTCCATTGTCTGTAAAGCAGCCGGACAATTGTTGGAGCGATGTGCAACAAGAGCTTCGATTGTCAAGGGAGAACTTGCCGAGAAGGATGTTCGTCGATCGCTATCAGTCTTCGGATGAAAACATTGCATGTGCTTCAAGAAAATCGACCTTGGCGACAACATGTATGAGACTTGCACTTGAAACACCCAATCAAGAAAAGCAAGCAGAACCCAACATTCGCTATGCATTAAAAAGGAATCCGATCTAAGGATCCGGTACGGGTATCATCGACGACATAAATATCAACATCACGTCCTACTCAACGCCCCCTCTAGCAACAACTTCTCCTCCACCACCTCCTCATCCACATCCCCAGGGGCATAATCCACAAACCCCGCCGTCTCTCCATCCCTATCTAGCAAATACCCAAACCTCTCCTTCCTCTCCGCCACATAACTCGGGACATCATTATTCCGATCTATCCTCAAATACCACTGTCCCCATCTATCCCACAGATCCCTTCCTTTGCGAATATGATCCACAATCCACTCCTTTTTCCGGAACCGCTGCTCGTTATACTCCACATGGCTGAAACTCTGCATCTTGCCCAACATCTCTTCGATCGTCGCGAAACAGCTTGAACAATGCCAGGCCGCGTTATATAAATCCGCTTTCTCTTTCGAGAAGAATCCCGCGCCGTGACCACCGCGCAGGTCTTGAGGTAGGATGGTCGTATTAGCGGAGGCATATGTAGTGGCTTGCGGATGCGCCCACTCGGATCCGCGATGCAGCCATTGGAAACTGTAGTAGTAGAATCGACTTCGGAGCGTGAGACGTTTGGGAAACTCGCAATTCCTCAGCACAGTGAGGGATGCGGGGCGAGGAATCTCGTCGATATCAGATACCAGTATAACGTCTCCTTCTTTTGGGGCCTGGGCATCTGTTAGTCGCGGCAGGACTTGTTCGAACATGGCGTTTCGCTGGAATTTCTCGTGGTCCCATTGTGTCCATTTCTGCTCCTCGACAATCTTTGGGTCGGGATCCTCGAGGAGGTGGTAGATAATTTGGTCTTGGAACTGAGTGAAGTTGTTCCAGTGGTCGTTGAACTCTGGGCGTTTCGGGAGGCCGGTAAACGTCGTTGCCGACTCGAGGATCACGAAATAATCCACGTGGTTTTTTAATTCGTTCATGCGGATCTCGAGCCAATCTAGTTCGGTATTGATCATGAATAAGTCGTAGATCTTGCGCCGCGATTGCCGGTGGGGGTATTCTTTCCAGCCATGCCGAGCACAGTATGCTGCTGCTTCGGCCGAGGTGAGAAATCCATTGTCGTCGATCCTTGGAGAGCTCGCGCGCATGTAATCCTCCTCGAACTCGAGATCTGAATTACCGATGGCGTGCTTGTGGCCTCCATACGAGAGGTTTTCGCGAAAGAAAACCACGACTGTGGAGAAAACGAGGAGGAAGGAGATAGCCTTGAAGCAATTCCTCCTCGTGAGCACCATCATCTTTCCCTTCCCCAACCGACTATCTCGTACCAACCCGAACGCCATCTCCAGTAAATCCCGATTTTAAAAAGAAAGGGAAAGAGAGAAAGAAGGAAAGGAAGAAAGGAGGAAAGAGAGAGAAAGAGAGAATGAATGGGTAAATGAGTGAGATGTAAGACGGTCCTCTCCATCATGAGAGAGACACTCGTCCGAGGACAGGTCGGACACGAACCAGCCAACACCAGGAGCAGCACCGCGCCGCTGGGCTTTTCCCTTACGAACAAGCAACGCATATTAGCCTGTGGCTCGCACTGCCAATCCCACGAGATGGAGCCAGAGGCAGACCGTACGGCGTCTGCCTAAAATAACGTCAGACCGTGGCATGGGCACGAGCAACATGCAGGAGGTGAAAGGGTGAAGTTTGGTGGAAATAAGGGAACGGCAGTCGCATGCGCATAAAAGCCATCGCCATAGCCATAGCCAGAGCCAGAGCCATCGCCGTCCAGACCAGAACAGAACAACCGAGCAGATAAGAACCCTGAACCTCCAGGTTGAGCAGCGGGCGGAGATTCGCTGAAGGGAAGAAACATCTCTGTCTCACTTTACGTTACGTGAGGTGAGGCTCAGTCGTTGGCTCCAAGTGAAGCATATCGCACTGCTGCAGTGACATACATCTCTTGTGCGACCACTCCAATGGAAACTTAATAAGGGGTGAGTGTAGGTAAGCAAATATAGTGTTTAGAATTCAATATTCAATATCCAAAATGGAATTTCCCCATTTCGAGGCGTTCGTTCGAGGCTGGAAAGAGAGCGTTCTCGTTCTGATTACTGTACAGTTTCAGCATCCCTCCGCCAGCCACCGGTCTAACAAGACAAGCTTTTCCTAGCACCGGCACCGCCATTTTTAAGGTTACCCCGTGCGCTGATCACCACGTGCACGGCATCTACATCTATACTCGCACCCTCGAAATCAAACATCAAGAAACGAAAACGCAAGCAAGATCCCCATCCCCATTCAATCAAGAAGAGAAGAACAAAATCAACATGAGAGAAACCTAGTATCCAATCTCCTCCTCCTAAGATCCCCAATTCTCCAGCAACAGGGACATAAAATGGAAGCCTGAAATAAAATCTCTTTTACTTTCCTTCGAGCCAGACTCAGCCACTTCCGCAGCGGCACGGTACAGTAACCCTCACTCACCCTCGTCCTCGTCCTCGTCCTCGTAACATAAAATTTCGGCTCCAGTCCAGAGCACCACCCTGTAAGTTAGTTTGGTCCTCCGGACGCCCACATTACAAAACAGTACACTGCATATGCATGTGCATGATCGAACCGCTAATTAATTGGTTGGCTTGATTGGACACGGTAAATGATGAGGGATGTGTACACTGTACAATAAGCACTGGAGGAAACAGCCAGTCGGGTTTGGTGTTGATTCTGGTTCTGGGGTGGAGGATATCGAGCATATTGAGGAATACTTATGTTTATGGGGAGGGAGAGGTGTATATATGGATAATACGCCCAGAAAGATTGAGAGAGGAAAGTCTCGCTTTGGAAGTTTGAACGGGAGCATGGGGGGGCAGAGAAGCGGGATAGAAGGAGCTTGTGTCTTGTTTGATCCGTTCGAAGGTTCTTTGCTAGGTGGGTGGGTAGGTTTACGTACAAGACACCGAAGAGGAAGTTCAAGGAGGGTCAGCCGGCGAGATGGAGATGCCGATTTTTCAGAAAGGCACGTACGTTCTGGAGACATCTCCGCGAATTCTTTTCCTCACGAGAAAGACTTTTGCACGGAGGTATGTTTGTACAGGAACGCCGATGGCGACGCATTCGAGGTCATTAGTGCAGCACAGAGAAGTGCTTGGCAACGAATGGGAGAAGAGATAATTATTCTGCCTTGTCTCGTCGATGAACAAGCTCCACAGCTCTGAGTTTACCGAGTCGAGCCTCTGGAGGTTGATATCTGCATCTGCATCTGCATATGGAGATGAAGACGAGGTTTGAGGATAAAAAAGCATCGTCCCGCCATGCAGGGTATCAATCACTAAGTATCGAACAAGAACTCGAAAATCCAACCTTGAAAACCCTCATCGGCATCCCATTAATGATGCATATTCCCAAGTTCCACCAATCCGTGCCATCCAACAGAAAAGAAAGAGTCTATTTATCGTAGTTAGGTTCCACCAATTATGCTCCTTTCCATTCGTTGCATCGTAATATGCCGACATCCTTCAAAATGCTAGTCAATCCACTCCTTATATGCAGGCATCCTGAATTAATTCTACCCTTCCATGCACCTTTGCACCTATCGTTCAAGGAAAGCAGTTGCTTAGGATCATTCGTGAATGCTCTCCTCGACGGCAGCCACATCATCCTTCTTTCCAAATGCCCACCCCATCCAACTAGCTCTCTTGCCTGCAGCATCGTCTGTACTGGTTCTCCTATTCTCAGGATGATCCTGCACTAATCTTAGTGGTCTGGGCTTGTTGCCTGCGAAAGTTGTTGCTTTCTCTGCTCTCGGTGGGCTGCTGCTAGGTGGGGTAGAGACGTCCCCACTATCACCACTCGTGCTGCTTGTTTCGCTCTTCATGCCAGGGAAGTTGCCTGCTGTAGGAACCTGGCCTGTACTTGGCATGCGATGAGCTGCATTTGGATTGCCACTGGCAAGTGGAGGCGCAAAGAATGATTGTGAATGTCGAGGTGTTTGAGGCCCGGTGAGAGTTGGTGACGTTTGGCCTCCTCTATACATCTGGTTGACCACGTTGGCTGCTCCGCCGGTATACTGTTCACTCTTTGGACGTGCAGTACGGAAGCTGGATGAACGACCTAGACCGATTGGAATGCTGGGAGCTGTATCAGGATCCGTCAGGGCAGAATGTGTTGCTGGCATTTGCGATTGAGGTCGCGGACGACGAGTGGCTCCCATAGCAACTGACTTGGCTCGCTGCAGAATTGAGGCACCACTGGCTTCCTTGGGTGGAGGTGGTGGGAGATCTTTATCAACGTTCGCAGATCCACCAGGCTTGAAGTCCGAGGATTGATCGAGGATAGCTTCGAAGTCCTGGTGCTGAAGAAGACGCTCGATGATCTTGTTGATATAGAGAGTCAAGGCCTTGTTCTGGTCCTTGGCAGATTTCAACTCGGCTTCCAAACGTCTATAATTATCACTCTCTCCCTCTCCGGCTTCGGATAGCTCGTCTGCTAGGCTTGGTGCGGATGATCTCCCTTCAAGAGCATTCAGTGCATCCGCATTGTGTGAAGCACTGCCCATGAAATCGCTTTTTGCAAAGTCGCCGGTCAATGTCTTTTCTGAAAGCAGCAGCTGGTAGCTCTCGTTGTCCTCCATTAATCTCGCGTTTGTCATTCGTGCTTCCAGGAGTAAACGTTCTACCTCTCGCATTCGACCTCCTCCCATATTCTCCGACTCGACGAGCTTGATTTGTGCTTCTGCCAATTCCAATCGTAAAGATTCAATCAATCTATCTTTTTGTAAAACTAGCTTTGAGTTGTTGCGAGAGTCGCTGCGGGTCAGACCGGCCGGAGGCGCAAAACCGCCCTCTATGCTCGGGGAAGAGTTGTTTGCTTGCAGACGTCAGTGCTAGAACCTGCAGAAGATTGTATACACTCACATCGTCGGGAGAGACGTCCTTCCTCATCCGCATTTGATCTCTGGTTCAAAGAATCCTTTAATCTTTGAATAATGGTCTGCATCTCCTCCTCTCTATTAGCCATCTCTTCTCTTTCCTTTGTCATTGAACTCCTTTCAGCTTCGTAAATCGACTCCATCTCGCGCTTTTGCCTAAGAGCATCGCGCTTGTCATTCTCGAGCGTCTCTATACGCTCGTCATTCTCATGTAGCTTATCCTCGAGCTTTCCTTGTTCAGCCAGTGCTTCATCTAGTCTTGACTGTAGAACCTGAGCTTGTTTTTGGAATTGCTCAGATATTGTCTCAGTTTTCCTCAAGCGCTCCTTCAGATCATCCAATAAAGCAACGGTTTCTGCCCGAGCGTCATCGTCTGCATCAGAAGCTGTACTCGTCGAGCTGAGATTCGAAGTACCGGCGCCGGGTCGCTGCATTGCTGCGCGTGCAGAGACTGGAGTTCCTCCTCTCACTGACCGTGATCGTGCCACGCCATTGGCGGTTGCAGATGAAGGTGTCGGAGAACGCGTTGGGGTTCCAGTTCGAGACGGAGATGTGGAGGTTGGATCTGTTGAGGGTCTTCGGCCAGGAGGACCGGTGCTGGCTGGAGGTTTCTTCGTCGCTGCAGACATAGCTGCGGTAGGATGATGATGTTGCACACGGTCGCTGAGTTGTGTTGTGGTCTGTCGTCAGGAAAACAAGGTTGGAGGTTTGCGCAAGCAATTCTAGATCAGCTGTAGCTAAAAATGGAACACGGGCCTTCCGAGGCTGTAACTTTCGCCTTCGTAACGTATTCTGATCGTCAAAGTCGTCAACACCTTCGATAGGAATGTTGTTGTCGTGGGTAACAATAATGTGTCCTCTGTGGACGTGTTGACATGCAGCTAAATTACTCTCACTTCGCGACTCGCTCAAAGTTATCCCAGTCGCATAATAGCTTCGCGTCAGTCCCATCACTAACACAATCGCACGAGCAGGGGAGCCAACATTTGATCTCCCGGTTTCATGCAGATGAAACTTCGAGCAAGGTCATACCCGACTTTTGCGAGCTAATCGGGGCTCAGAAGGGTCGCAGAAGCATTATCTGAATCACGTATTGATGGATCATCCCCAATCACGGACAGGAGTGCGTTCATGGCAGGTTCCGTTTAACTATGTCTAGATGAATTCAGTTTGAGGAACTGTACGTTCCGCAGCTTGATGAACCTTTTTTATATGGCGATATCAGATCCCTAAATTGCTTCTTGTTCAACGGCTATGCATGGTGGAAACATGATGGATCGTCATGGCCGCTAGGCAAAGGTTGGGGTTTGGAAGAACATTGATTATAACTAAACTACTAATTAAAATCGCTTCTAACCGTAACATCTTCAGATCTATCTTGCGAAATGACAACAAAGAGAGGGCTGGACTCTCAGGTAGGAAGGTTGAGGTGATGTACCTACTACTTAGGCCTCGTGATGAAAGTGATAAAAGTCACATGATCGATAGTACCTCCTCTAGCCGAGTTTGGACAAGCGGGATCCCACCTGCGCGCACACAGCTGCGCGAACTTTTTGCTTCATAGAAAACTTCAACAACCACATCTGCCGGAGCACCACTTTCAAGATTACACTTAAATCTTGATCAGCAACGATGGCACCAACCAAGAAGACCAAGAAGACTGCCGATTCCATCAACTCGCGCCTAGCGCTTGTTATGAAGTCTGGTAAAGGTATGCGCTCAACCCAAGCTCAATTCTGCTTCATATAACTAGAATCAATTGCTAACAATCAATCCATAGTCACTCTTGGATACAAGTCCACACTCAAGACCCTCCGCTCTGGAAAGGCCAAGCTCGTCATCATTGCTGGCAATACCCCTCCTCTCCGCAAGAGTGAGCTCGAATACTACTCCATGCTGTCCAAGACCCAAGTCCACCACTTCGCCGGTAATAACGTAAGTCTACATTTTTTTTGTCATCATTGGAATCTGTCCATTACCCTCAAACCTTTGAGTTTGCAAGGGTACGCCCAGCGATAAAATCTTCGTGATTTTGGAGGGTATATTCATTTGCTTACTGTTCCTCTTTCGCAGATTGAGTTGGGAACTGCTTGTGGAAAGCTTTTCAGGTGTTCCACTATGGCAGTATTGGATGCTGGTGATTCGGATATCTTGAGCGGAAACACTGCTTAGATGCAGTGTGGTGATAGTGGATGGATCATTTGACAATCATAGACTCTAGCATAGCGAATGGAGCCTGGTCATCCGAGTAAGAGCACAATTTTTCGAAGAGTGACAGATTCATACACGCGGCAGATCGAGTGGAAAAGATATTCAGCGACTCAGGATACCCTCTGAGACTATCGACAGCTCTTCCGGATGCAAGGAGGATTGGAGATTAATCTTCCTATACTCCGCCATTTGGTGATCCCACAATGAAACAGTAGCTCAGACTTGCATTCCACATCCATAAATTGATTTCCTTTTCAATCTTAATAGTGACTCTTCTGATCCTACGGTGACTCCTTCAACCTGCTGTGACTCGATTCTGAAAAATTACCAGTGTGGGCGTAAAATTGCCACGCTCGCTTAGCGGACATTAGCGCAGATGCTTTGAAATCGATCAATGGCCGACACTTGAACAGAAGGTCTCTTCGACTTCACGACTGCATTCTCACCACAACAACAACCGAAGTCCACCTCGAAATCAGTCAAGATGGCACGTCGTCCTGCGAGATGTTATCGTTACTGCAAGAACAAGGTGCGTACGACCTTTCCTGCGTGCTGAGGACAATGCTGGGCCGCGAGAGAGATTACGGTCGCCACTGCGAGAGGCACTGCGATTACATCTCCTTCTGCGATACTCTGAAAGCTAGGAAAACAAAATACTGATATTCTATCTCTAGCCCTACCCAAAGTCTAGATTCAACCGTGGTGTACCTGAGTATGTTGACATTCCCCGAGAAATATATTCCTCTGTACCAATGTGCTGACTCCACCAAAGCCCAAAGATTCGAATCTTCGACCTTGGCCGAAAGCGTGCGAACGTCGATGAGTTCCCTCTCTGCATCCACTTGGTCTCCAACGAGTACGAACAATTGAGCTCCGAGGCTTTGGAAGCTGCTCGTATCTGCGCCAACAAGTGAGTTCACCCGATGATGATAGTGGGGTATCGAGAGCAGGATCGCGATTACATTGCCCGAATAATAAAAGACGAGGACATAGCAAACAGGGACTAACATAACCTACAGGTACTTGGTCAAGATTGCCGGAAAGGAAGGTTTCCATCTCCGTGTTCGTGCCCACCCATACCATGTCGTCCGTATCAACAAGATGTTGTCTTGCGCTGGTGCCGATAGACTGCAAACCGGAATGCGTGGTGCTTGGGGAAAGCCAAACGGAACTGTTGCCCGTGTCAACATCGGTCAGATCATCTTGAGTGTCCGAACTCGTGATTCTCGTGAGTAAACGTATTATTTATTTCAAAGGACATAATCTAACATAATCAGACCGTGCCACCGCTCTCGAGGCTCTCCGTCGATCACAATACAAGTTCCCTGGTCGCCAAAAGATTATCGTTTCCAAGAACTGGGGCTTCACTCCTCTCCGCCGTGAAGAGTATATGGAGAAGAAGGCTGGAGGCAAGGTCTTGGTCGACGGTGCATATGTCCAATTCTTGAGCAACCACGGCAAGTTGGCCGACAACGTCCGAAGATTCCCAGCTGCTTTCCAAGAGGCATAGACGAATATTGGGCATTGCATGGGAAGAACATGGGGAAGACAGGCGTATATTTGCAATGGCTGGATTGCACGATGTCCCACGGCATCTGGATTTCATGATCATTGTACCTAAGGAATAGCATGTCTTTTCGCTACGAACTCGAGACCTCATTGATCATTTGGGGTCTTCTTCCCTCCATCCTCAATCTCAAGTGATGATTGGCGTTGACGTATCACTATAAAGTACATAAAGTACATGAGGCTGTGAGCTGCATGCAGTCCCGAAAAAGGGAGTTGGATGGCAGACGCTGACTGTACCCGCACTCGCATTAGTTCCTGATTTCCCATGCCGCATCCACTGGCCTTGAAGATACGAAATAACACCGTTCAACAAGTTGATAGCATCATCCCCCTTCTGCTATGAGTCAAATATAGACAGCTCTCACGGTGGTTGGGTGGCTTGACTCAGTTAACTGCTGCACTCCTGCTGAGAAATGCACTAGCCCTTCCGGCTTCACCCCTTCCCCCTTCCCTTCACCCCTAATCTGGTCTCGTCATCGGGCTGCGATAAGACGATTACATCTTCAAACACCGCAACAGCGGGTGCACACTTCTCCCAGCGCCCTCATTAATCATCTGTGATTACTGACACTCCGAGCATTCTCCTTCTTTACTCCCTTCGATCTCTTCGTTCATCGCAGCAGGTTTTCTTTTCTTTTTCGCCGCTGCAGATCATACTCCTATCCCCGGCGTCTCATCCACGTGGTCCTTATATCTTGGGGCAGGGTCGACGCCCGGAATGTTGATCCTTGAGCTAGGACACACGACTTGAGAATAGGGTGACTTGCGATATCCTCCACGTCCACGTCTTCCCCTCATTCGAATCAATTACTACTTCGGCCCTTTGTTCTCTCGTTCATCCAAGGAAGTGGTGTTGCTCGCAGCCATCCGTATCGTTCTGCCCCCACGATCGCACCAGCGGTGAGGGCGCATCCAGCGGGTCGCACGACCTCTGACATCGAATTCACGGTGCTGTCTGGATCACGCTCTCGACATAGCCTGTTCCTTATCCTAACCTGGAAATCAGCTGTACAGTACCGTCCCGACGTATGTAAACGATTACGTCGAATCTGATCTGCCATTTCTTTGTTCTTCTCTTCTCGACATTTTTGGTTCTTGGTCCGACAGCATTTTGTTGGTGACGCCGAGTCATGGCATTCCGTCAACACCACGCCCCGCAACGAGTCTACACTGCCCCCGATGAGACACAAACACAGGTACAACCATCCTCCCACCACCACCACCAGCACCTCGCAGATTCCGAAGAATGGATTCTCTTCTCTCCCTCTGCAGCATCGACTACCGATCGCGGATATACAAATTCGACAGTACGAACGCGGACGGCGGGCCGATCGCGGATCAGTGACTTAGGAAGCTTGGATACAGCTGCAAGGAGCTATGACTACGATGAAACTTCAGCTTCGCAAGACGAAGCAGCTGTAGAGGAGGAAGATGGAGAGGAGGATGGCGAGTTGGATAGCTTGGATAGTCACTTGCATGAGTTTAGAGCCGAGCCTAGTGTTTATAGGCAGGTCCTAAGTGGTGAAACCAGTGGGACAATTCTACCGACTCATGATGGATTGGGGAGTTTTAGATTGGATCAGACGGTGATGGGGGAGGAGGTCCAGGAACACTTATATGCGTTCGAGAGATTTAATCCTAGGAGGGTGAAGAGGAGGAGGGAGAGTTTGGAGTTAGGTATGCTGGAGTTGGAGAACGAAAGGGCGGCGGAGACGGAGAGGACGAGGAGGATTGAGAAATGGAGGATGGAGCAGAGTCGGTTGTTGGTGGATGAGATTCAGAGGGAAACGAGGAGGAGGAAACAATCCATGTCGACGGATAGGAGGAGTGTGTTAGTTGACAGGGAACAAGAGGACGTGGCTACCATGAGCAATGTGGATTCAGAGCATACTATTGATGAGCAAGTCGCCGATGAGGAGCATGAGAGCTTTTGGAACAGGATTACCAGAAGGGTCATTCGGGACTTGATCGGTATCGACGACGATCTCCTGGAAATCATCTTTGGCGAGAGCTTACCTGAAGATGATGACTTGTCTTCGACACCACCTGCTCTGAGTCCTCTTGTCGCGAGTCGAGGCGTCGTACCCGCGAATCAATACAAGGAAGACTCATGGGAACATCGACTCCTCACAAGAATAGCTCGAGAATTAGGGATACTCGTCAACCAAATATCCGACCATCCAGGTGCATTCTCTACTTACCTTGAGTCCCAACAAACACCTCTTCCATACGCAGGCCTTCCTGTCATCCCCGAGACAGCTCGAGACACCGCACCCGCAGAGCCTCAACCCTCGACCTCAAACCTCACCACTTCGCCCACAGACCCACAATTTCTCCCCACTATCCAACAAGCCACACCCGCGATCCCAATCACCACATCCTTCTCTCCCCCACCACTTGAAGAAGAAGACTCCACACCTCGACCTTCGAATCCATTGTCTCAACCACTCACCAGAGAAGAATGGGAACGGGATCTCGATATCAGGATGGTATTCCGATATCTCCGCTCTCGATTCACGGCCAAATTCTCTCCATATCCTTCCCAGTCCACCTACCCACAGCTGGATATCACCACAACGGGGACCTCCCATCTCGCCACAGCTAGTACCGCAGATACGGCTGCGCGCGCTGCTCGGGTCCGGCAACACCATCCACTTGTTACCAGACAACCCAATACAACGAAAGAGCGTCGGCGCAGCATCGAAAGGCGAACGTGGAAAGCCAGCGTCCCTGGTGGAGGTGAAGGTGCGATCCTTGGGGTCAGGAGAGGGAGCAGCAGTTGTGCGAGTGAGAGAAAGCGGAGTGGGACGATCCGGACAGGCAGCTCAAGGCATTATTGGGATTTTGGACCCAGTGGGAGCCAGAGTGTCGGAAGCGGAAGTTTAATTGCCAGTACGGGCGGCATGGGAAGTTGGGGTGAGGTTTGAGATTGTACAGATTTGACGCATAACGATCTTGAGCATTGTGAGCGGGGTGTGATCATAGATGGTGAACCGCATAGACGACAGATGAGACCAGGTGGTGTATGATTATGAACATATGGGAATATATGCGACGAGACAAGACGATAGCACGGCGTTGATTTGGGTTTTGGCGTACTTGGTTGGATCTAATAGCGGCATTAGGATTGGTTTTCTGCTTTATTTTTATTTTTATTTTTATCCTAGGCAGAGTATTCGAAGGTGGAGTGGCAATTTGCATAGCGAGCCAAGATCTCTTCTCAGTTATAGAGAGAAGTCGGAACAGAAGAGAGGATAAGATATGATAGGAGAATACCCAATAGAAATATATACCTGCCACCGTTACGTCCGTTCCGGCTCGTCTTTCATCTCGCTACCGAAGGTACCAAGGCCCGAAGCCGTGGGCTCCCGTCCCCGATCGTGCATGATAGTCCGTCATGCATGCATGGAACTCTCGCCTTTCCGGAATCCATACCTCGATTCGACTCTTCAACGACATCCGAACGATGGCGGACATGCAAAGTCAGATCTTTGCTGGCAAGGATTATTGAGCAAGCAATACCATATCATATCAGATCGATCGATCGATCAAATCACCTAGTCGAGAAGACGAAGAAAAGAAAAGAAAAAAGAAACGAGTATGATTAATATCACAGAACTATTGTATCATCAGCAACCATTCGACTCTAACTCCAAGCTCCACAGCCCCTGGTCATGATCCGTAGCCCGGTGAATCCTCCGAATATCTATCACAACGCCACGGATCTTTCCGCCTTTCTAGAATACTATACCATACCATACCATTTAGTAACACAAACCCACAAAGATCCCTCCTCCAGCATCGGCATCAGGACTAAGACCAGGGTCAAATAATCGATTAATAATAACCCCCACCTTACTAAGGTTCGAGTTTTATAAATTATTATTATATTATATAATAATAAACGTTTTCTAATTATATAAAATAAACTTTGAAGTATATAATTATTATGTTTTATGCGTATTTTAGTATAAGTTATAAGCAGAAATATACGTATTTTTAGTGTATTTTGCGTAGTTGCAAAGTATAAAATATAAAGATTAGTTTTACCAGTAGCTAGTAGGGAGTTTTATAGGTTTTTCGAGGTATTTTATTCGTCTGATCGTGCTTTTGGCCTATATTTTACCTTTGTACCCTTATAATATCACATAATAGACTCAAGAGCATGATTTATAGATTATTATAATCTCGTCCCAAATTATATAATATCCTCCAACCCTACCTATGTGACCTCACCCATTCTCCCTGTCCTGTACATCCAGCTCCCGATCTCGTGATCTCCTCCCAAGACCTCGGGGCGTTCAGGTTACCGATTTGCGTTGCTGACCCCTCGACCCAAGGATCTGGCCCTCGACTCGGCGTCCCCGGCTCCCACCAGTCCATTTCAGGATAAAGCTTCCCACAGTCTGGCGGGCAAGCAGCTGGAGAGGGAGGTATGCAGGTGGGGTTTGCCGCCAGGGAAGCGAGAGATAACGACTTTCTGGGGCTCAATCACACCATTCACAAGCGAGGAAAGGGTTTTTTGGGCCTGCGCGCCTGCGAGCCTGTTAGCCTGTGGGCGATAAGGCGCGAGATGCGTGAGATGTGTGAAAGGTGATGGAGAAGGGGAAGGGTGCCCGCTGGAAGCTAGAGCCTGGAAGGATTTTCTTTTGGGGTGGAAGTTGCCTTGTCTGGATGTTCGTATAGTAGGACAGCGCAGGGATAAGGTTACATGCATGGATGATGGATGGATAGATTGGAGATGCGTACCGAGCTGCAGTGGTTATATACTCCCATACTCCCATACTCCCAGGGTCCGCCGCACCACGTCGATGGACAGATCGGCCGGCATATCTATCGAGCTCTCCTGGGGATATCTGACCTAACTTCACCTGACCTGGTCACGAACTAGAGATATCTGATCTCACCTGACTGCATCTGACTACGATCGACAAGAAAGAGAACTGGGCATTGTTATATGTAGATTCGGGATAGAGAGGAACGAAAGGATGTCAGCAGCTTATCCGGATGAGAAGAAGCAGGCTGGTGAGGAGGCGGGTTACGTGGGTGCTGACCCAGACCGTGAGGTTGCGAGTCCCGAATACTTGATCACAGCATTGGTGCAAGAAGGTAAGAGACAGGGTTTGGTTCGATCAGGAGTTGGGCATTGGGCTAATACTGTGTGGTGTAGATCATAGCCATGATATCAAGCTGAGGACCATGTCATGGCAGAAGGCCGCTTGGCTGCTGGCTGGAGATCAAGTCTGTCTGGCTATCATGGCTCAGACATGGTCGCTCTCGTACGTTCACCATCGTCATAAACTCAATTGCGAGTACTGACAGTGATAGTGTTCTCGGATGGGTTCCTGGACTCATCACCATGGTTATTGCCGGTATCTTGTTCTGGATCACTTCCATCACCATGCACAAATTCATCATGAAGCATCCTCAAATCAAAGATATCTGTAAGTCCGATTCTCAGCGTCCACGTGCTTGGAAACTGACCTCAATAGGTGATTTCGGATATGAGGCTTTCGGAAAGAGTCGAATTGCTTATGAGTTCAGTGGATTCATGTTACTGGCCAATAATATCCTGCTCATTGGATTCCATATCCTCACTGGAGCTAAGGTTCTCAACACCTTGTCGGATCACTCGCTCTGCACGGTTGTGTTCTCGGCTATTGCTGCGTTGATGGGTATCGTAATGTCGCTCCCTCGAACCTTGAGACACGTCTCTTTCATGTCTATGTTCTCAGGTGCGTAACGACATGTTCGCTCATCTTGATCTACTCACTAACCCCGACCGACAGCCGCAGCAATGGGCATCGCCATCCTCCTCTTCCTCATCTTCGCCGGCATCGAGAAAGCCCCCCTCGTCGGCTACAACGGCGACTACCCTACCGACGGCCTGGTCCGCACCTACGCCTTCCCCCTCCCCGGCACCACCTGGGTCAACTGCATGAACGCCGTCCTCAACATCACCTTCCTCTGGGTGCCTCAAATCCTTTTCCCCACCTTCATCTCTGAGATGGAACGTCCTCAAGATTTCCCCAAATCCCTCGCCGTTCTGACCGCCATCTCCGCATTCCTCTTCATCGTGCCACCCGCCATCGGTTTCCGCTACCTAGGCCAATACTCCACGGCCCCTGCCTTCGGCTCCCTTGGCGTAACTAGCTATAAGAAAGGAAGCTTTGCGTTTGTGATTGTACCGACGTTAGTTATTGGCGTGATTTATGCGAATGTGTCTGCAAAGTTCATCTATTTCCGCATCATGGGTAAATCCCGCCACGCGCACAGCAACACCGTCATCGGCTGGGGCGTATGGGCCGGCGTCATGGCCGGAATCTGGGGCATCGCCTTCATATTCTCCGAAGTCGTGCCTTCGATGGGCGATTTCTTGTCCTTGCTAGGAGCGGCGTTCGATTCCTTCTTCGGATTTATCTTCTTTGCCGTGGCGTATTGGCAGTTGTATCAGGGAAGATTGTGGAATGGTGTGGGCAGGAGTATTATGACGGTTATTCATGTGTTTGTTATGTGTTGTGGACTGTTTTTGCTGGGGCCGGGACTTTATGCCGCGGTGAAGGCTATTATGGCGGATTATTCGGGGGGGACGCCACCCGCGTTTAGTTGTGCGAATTTGGCGATCTAGGTATGGGTGTAAAGAACAAAGATGGAGAGAGAGATGGGTGGAACGCACATGTGTATCCATGTCTATATATACAAGCTTGAGAATGTGGAAATACACGAACACTTCTCAATTCAATGTTTGATCTAGAAATCATCCTAAATATCAACATCAAACACAACATTTCTTTTGTACCATTCATTCTCTCAACATTATAAACGCTTCCAGTAGTCTTGACGACCAGGAGAACGACCAACTCATGGTTTTAGTCACGTGATAATCACGTGGTTATCCAATCTGCCCCTTATACGATACCCAAAGCCGTGATAAGAAATTACACATATAGGGAAATTATATTATGAGCAATACATACATACATGCCTGCACATCTGAGGTGTTCATCATTCTCGTTGAAAGGTTTCAGACGATGGCTTGATTTATAATCAACGAACTCCATGCGCAACAATCATCAAATGCAGAATCCTTTTCCGACATACGGTAGTTTGCTGGAATGCTCTAATTATCTTTAGATTTTTTCAAGCTTTCACTGCATCGATATATAGAATTGGGAGGAGAGTTCAATTAGAGTTCCTTCGAGGCTGCTTAGTGATCGCTCTGCACTTTAAGGCGGGCGCAGGCGTATCAACGACAACTGGAACGGACTGCGTAGACGGTGCGGTACGGTGCTAGCAACCCTCCATCCCATGGCAGTAGCAGAACGCGCATGTTGGAATTGTCGGGGCAAGTTTGCCGTTTCATAACCTCACACCCGAACACACGCAAAATCCTCACTTGAATATTTACAATACTGACACACGCATGATCCCACAGATCGGAAAATCGGCTGTGATAGAACACTCCCGACGTGTCGGAATTGTACGAGGAGGAAGAAGACATGTGCGGGATATGGATTGCGGTTATCGTGGCCGCGAGAGGGCGATCGGCGCCGGTCGATAAGGATGCAGAATGTGCAGTTTGCGGACGTGGGGAGGGCTGGGAATGAGATGGAGTTTGTGAATGCGGGGTCTTGGGATGTAGATCTTTTTGTTGAGTTGGTGAATACCGGGACTTATGGTAGGTGAAGTGAAGTATCACTTTTGTCGTTTGCGGAATGGGTGCTGAGGATAAATACGTTTAGTGGAGCATAGGAATTCTTGGCCGCCGATGGTTCCGGCTTCACGGCCGTTCACGTTGTCTAGTGTGGCTGTGATGGATCCTACTGCATCCTCAATTGGTAAGTTTGATATACATCTTTTGAAAATTGAATGCATGGTCGAGTGTTTACTTTACTGATGCAGCATAAGATGACTCAGCTATTGCGAGGCTACTCACTTCGGGGGAGGATAGGGACTTTGAGCTGTACAAACTTCTCTTGAGAATGGCTTTGAGCGACAATACTCTCCCCTCACTCGCTATCCGCTTTGGCATCTCTGCTTTAGCTCTATTGCACTTGAGGCGTTCATCTGAGGCATCACGGTTTCAAGTCAAAGCACTTTCCGCACTATCTCAATCGATCAATTGTGAACTAGGAACTGAGGAAAGGTTAAAAACTATCGCCGCGAGCATGTTACTAAATATCTACGAAGTGAGAGGAGTATATTTACTCTCGCACTGTACCATTGGCTGATTAAACTCCCTAGATTGTGAGTGGAACAGCCTCCTCCATGAGCTGGACCATCTTTTTCTGCGGCTGCAAGACGATTTCAAAAATGGTATACGGCCATGATGAAAGCTATGAAGGCGACCTGGCTACGCTACTCGATTGGGTCTTTTACCACGACGTGCTTTATAAGTTCAGTATTCGGCACTGGACACAACGAGTCGAGGAGCAACGCCAGCTGGCGAAAGAACCTAAGATGAGCTCTAAAGAGATCTATTCTCCCTTACGGAACATCGTAAGAATTTCATCTTTACTCCTTCTATATTTGGAAGGTATTTGAAGCTGATAAGGTGGTAGATCCTCCCTTCTCTGGGTTGTTCGCTCGAACTGTTAGATACTCTCACGCTCGTTATCGATGCAGTGCTCGATCGTGATGATCCATCATACCTTTCGGACGAGCACCAGCAATCGATGATGGCGCTCGAAATGCGGCTCCAGAATATACGACAGGAATGCAGGATAGGTGATCTTTCGGAAACTCAAACCCAACGAGATCGATCCCGCGACATCGCAGAACTGTGGCGCCTTTCCGCGCTCATCTATCTCGAGACTGTGGCTCGCGGTTCTCCCAAAACATCACCGAAATCCAGTAAATGGATCCAAGACGCGTTCCAGATCTTGGAGAGCTTGGGGGTTTGTGAACGCCCGTTTCCCTTGTTCGTGATTGCGGTGGGGACTTGTACGGATGAGCAGAGAGCTGTTGTTTTGAGAGTGGTTAAGAGGACGATGGAAGAGCGTCCACTTGGGGCGGTGAGTTCGGTGACGAGGATGGTGGAGAAGGCTTGGGTGCAGGATGATTTGCATACGGGGCAGGAATTGGATTCGTTGGTGAAGTATAATGTAGTCATAAGTGCGAACGCTACGCCGCCGGCATTTACTTGATGTACTCTTCAGTATGTGGGTATTTTGGATTGATCTAGGCCATTGAAAAAGCGTTTGAGGACTATTTTCATAGCTAATATCGGTGAATAAAGCATGTAGGTTTGGTGGCACAATACTTTGGGAAATTATAGCAGTACTCTAATTGACCCCATGGCCTATAAACGCCTCTATTTCTTGAACATAACATAACTAAACACAGAGCAATCTATATTTTCGCGATTCTTTCCAATATTCAACACATCCTTGCACCAAATTGCTTGACCCTTCTTACTTAGTCTTGTTACTCTCAAGAATAGCCTCCCAATCAGCAGCAAAATGCGTCTCCCAATCCTTACGGCTGTACTGGGGCTTCCAACCCAACTCCCTCGCCTTATCTGCCCTCGTCCTCGAACTAATTCGCAACAGTTAGCCAAATGCCCATATCCACACAACTCACTTCACTTCACAGGTAGGTATACATACTTGGACGCCCACCCAATCTCCGCAATCAACCTCCACCCCCTCCCCAACACCTCCGTCGCCTCATCCAAGCCCAACTCCCTCACCTCCCTCGTCTGCAGCGCCCCAATTTCTACCCCCGCATCCGCAATCCTCTCCGCAAGCTCCCTCCAAGAATGCTCTCCCGTCTCCACGAAGAAAATCCCCTCTTTCCCACTGGGAACCTCTCTCCCCTCAAGAATTGCATTAAGAATAAACTCGTAACAGCCCGCTACATCCTTGATGTGCACATGATCCCAGATCCCGGAGCCGGAGCCCGCGACGGGCACTTGGCCCAGTTTGAGCGCGGCGCGGATTAGGATGGGGACGTGGCAGAATTCGTGTAAAGGGTTCGTGTCGATGCCGTAGATGGAGGGCATCATTAGGATGTATGTTTTGACGTCGAACTCGAGGCCGGTTTCTGTTACGACGATGTCCGAGGTGCGTTGCGCGTAGGGGACGGCGGTGTCGAGGTTCTTGAGGTGGGTGAAGATGTCTGTTTTGTCGGAGAGGGGATAGTAGGGTGAGAGGTCGGGGTTTGTGAAGGGGCGGTCGCCTACGTTGGATGTGCCGGATGTCTGGTGGGGAGAGGTGGGTTAGAATATGGTGGGAGGAGGAAGGAGTGAGGTTTGTGTGGTTTTCGGCTTACGTGGATGTAGTAGACTTCCTTGCCTGTTTTCTTCTTTCTTTGTGCGAGGCCCAACACGAGGGCCCGTGCTGAGAGCGTGTGGAAGCCAGATGCAGCGTGTATCACAACTATATATTCTCATCAGCTTCTGACTATAAGTGGTGGGGAGTTGGTGACGGACCGTCATGCTGGCTTGCGGCTTCGGCGAGAACTTCTGTTTCATCGAGGCCGTTGAACAGAATAGTTTTGACGCCGAGTTTTGCTAATGCCTTGGCTTTCTCCTCACCTCGCACTACGCAGGTGATGGTAGAGGCTTTCAATGAAGCATGTTCGGAAGAGAGAAGAGCAGCCAGTATTGAGCCACCGCTAGTTCCCAATGTCAGTCAAAGTTCCACAAAATTATTCGGAATTGAGGATCTTTACATGTAACCACTAGCACCAGTGAGAAGAATCTTAGTCTCAGTCATTCTTGTGAACTTGGTGTGTATATGATGGTTGATTAATGATGAAGTTTTATGAGGAGATCGAATGAAGATGTGAATTTGCTTTGTGTCTGTCGTGAATCATTTTGCCGGACGTCCTCTCATTTATATACTTCATTTTGTCTTTCCACCATGCTTGGTAGCCCATGTTTTCAGATACGCGTCATATGCTTAGGAGGCTGAGGTTGTGGTATAGCTGGTTTTGATGAGTAAAAATTACTCGCACTGGCAACTTTCTGCGCAGCCAAGAATTTTGAAACTGCATGACTAAGTGAGATTTATTTGTGCAAGTATTTGCGCGCAGTGGCAATGAGATTTGGTTGGTTGAATTCTGCTAGGGTTTAAGCGAATAAACCCCTGAACCTATTGGCGGAAGCTCGCACCCACTGTGCCCCCACCATTAGCCATTAGGTATTGTCTCTTGCTCGGATTTTCATATTTACACATCTGCTTCAACGCTACACTAAAAAGTGCTCCTATACGCCACAAGCCTGTGGTTTCTTTATGATATGAAAATGATTTTCAATTTGATTAGTAAGAACTGCAAGAATGTCCCATTGCGTTACGAAGAGAGAGCATGTCGCGAACCTCAGTCGGGGTTACCCAACTTTCTGTGTTGTATATATCAGACACGCCTTTAAGATGTACAAGATCAAGTATATCTTCTTCTTATTTCCGTGTTCTACTAATTCTTCGCTCACTTGATTGTGCTTTACCTAGGTATGCAGTTTCTGGGTCTAGTCACGTGCATATATCTAATTCAAGTACAGTACGATGGAGTAGCTAATCCAACACGAAGTGATATCTACCAATCATCAGAATCAGGAGGCTGAGTATATGTTAACTTTCACGGGTCGAGGCTCGAAAGTTGAGAGTAACCATCTCGTAGACTAAACAAGAAAGTCATACGGCTTCCATCCTTAAATGCGAGTGGTTGGTAAGCAAATTAGATAGGTAGTTGAAGGTTTATTTTGCTTATTAATTCTTCGATCTAAGAAGTGGTGTTGAGGTATTAGATAATTATCTATATAGAGAAGAATAAAAGGTTTAGAGATCGTTATCGTTTCTCGTTATTATTTTGAGTCCTTGTTGAACTCCCTTGAAGCTCATATCGGGGTAAGTATCATATTGATACTCGTAATTATCTAAATAAATTTCAAAATGCCTTTTGAGAATATCATATGCTTCGTTTTGGACAATTCAAAATCTCATACCAAGTCACGTTTCTCCGGGTAAAACCCACGTCCCGACCCCCACTCTTGAACAAACGACCACTGAAACACAACCTACCTCCGTACATTATATAAGCGCTCGGCCCGTCGCAAAGCACACCATCCCCGTCCATAATTAATAATGTCGACGCGCGGATAAAGTTACCTATCTCCGTTTCACCACTTTCAACGACATCAAGATCGTCATCGACACCATGGCTCACGATAACGATGCACCGGATGCAGAGATCCAAACAGAGGCAATAAATGAAGAGACACCGCTACTTGTTAATATTAATGAATCAGGGGAGGAACAAGTGAATGAAGAGGAGGAGGAGCCGAAGCAAGTCACGACGGCTAGTTGGTATATTTGGAGGATGTTCTGGTTTATTGTTACGGCGCTCGTCCTTGCGCTATTCATTAAAGGTTGGATTGATGCGGGCAGTGATGTTAATGTGGGTTTCGCGACTTGGAAATCTACAAGCTGTCCAGCTGATATGTAAATTGTAGTTCGACTTGGGAGCTGCTCTCAAGCGGGCTCTCGGAGGCGGGTTGAGTGGTGCTGCGGCTATGGTTTTGCAGGTTCTACTTCTCATGGTATTAATGTCTCATTCTCTCCCATCAGGGCTATGACTTAGTATCCTTCAGCCCCTTCGAACGATCATGAACTACCAATATCGGTTCGGAACTTCCTTCACCGCTGCAACGAAGACCCTCTACGAAAATGGAGGCTTTGGGAGGTATTATCAAGGAATAGGCGCTGCTCTTGTCCAAGGTACGTAATCTATTCTCATTTCCAAATATGAAGGCAGAGATCTGACTGTTTGACTGTCTAGGGCCTGTTTCGAGATTCGGAGACACGGCGGCCAATGCGGGAATTCTCGCTCTGTTGCAGTCAAACTCCTACCTAAAGGACTTGCCATCACCAATTAAGACCATATTTGCCTCCCTATGGTGAGGCTTCTCGTCCTTCCTTCCGTAAAATTCAAACGCTGATGAAGATGATGCAAAGCGCTGCCTGTTTCCGAATGATCCTAACACCAATCGACACTCTGAAGACGACTCTGCAAGTGCAAGGAGCTCGTGGGACTAGCTTGCTTCGTCAGCGTATCAAGACGAATGGGGTGGGAAGTCTTTGGTGGGGTGCTTTTGCTACCGCTGCTGCGACTTTCGCTGGGCATTACCCTTGGTTTGCTACTGTATGATTTGCTCACCTCCCTCCATCTAAACATTGAGACTAACCATACTGACTGGGAGATAGTATAACTTCCTATCAGAAAATTTCCCAGAGCCGGCGAGACATCCCATCATCGTCTGGCTCCTCCGTCTCGCATTCATCGGCTTCGTGGCATCTGTTGTTTCGGACTCCGTGTCTAATTCTTTGAGAGTCGTGAAGACTTATCGCCAAGTCAACGATATCAAAGTCTCTTATGGTGAGACCGCGCCCTTCTATTTGCTTTGATGGTTTAAGCTGATTGAATGTGTAAAGCCGAGGCTGCGAGACTGGTAGTCCTTGAAGACGGAATCGTTGGATTGTTTGGACGTGGACTCAAGACGAGGATCTTGTGTAATGGACTCCAAGGATTGCTGTTTTCGATTTTGTGGAAATTGTTTTTAGATCTGTGAGTTTATTCCGTCACTTAGAGCAAGAGGGGATTAGACTGACTAGCACCTTTTACAGATGGGATGAGAAGACGAAGACAAATTCTCAGTTGGGGTAGCTTTGGTGAATTTCTTGAAGAGAGCAAGGATTCTGCGCCGCGCTGCGACATTGAAAGGTGTTGCATTGGACTAGCCAAAATGTTCCTAAGGTTGTGCAGATCACATATAGAGAATTATCCCAAGTTACTCGTCGATTGATCGACTGACTGATCAGTCGATGTGTCGGCCAAAGGAAAGAGTTTGATCGGAGCGATGCTGGGCATAGCTCCAGCCTCCGCAGCCCCAAATATCCGCATGAATAACCTTTTCAAGATTATTCTTATTTTCCAGTGCGATCAACTTCCGTTTGTTTTTCCCCTTCGATAACTTTCTCCATTTTTTCCAGCTTGTCCTTCAGATCACTTGTCCGAGCCTCGTTACCATGCATCCCTTCCTCCTGGAGTTGTCGCTCAGAGGGGCCAGCATCATCATAGATGAAAATGGCCAGCATAGATGGCTCGTCGTTAATATTCTCGTGACCAGAATTCCAGGAATCCCCACTACAGTAGTAATCTTCGGATTTATAATAATCGCACGTCATATAAGGCGGTAGTCCCTAGGAGTAGAGGCGGAGGGTACACTAGAGTGAGAAGGTGTAATACAAGAAACCTAATTAGGCGCGTTTTAGTCGATCCTGCGGCATGTCGAGTCTATAAGCTTTTCTATACGCGTAATAATAGGAAACGGGATGCTATAATCACAAGCACCTATTACTCGTGATCTTTGGTTAGGGGAAACCTCCCCTAAGGGTTTGTCTGGGGCTCCAGGAGCCTTTCTTAATATAGGTTAGTTAGTGCTGGACGTTGTTTCTCGCTGAGAGCTACTTACTGCAGTTCATGTGGAATCCTTACTCGTTAGCCATTTGAGTGAGAAACAGGCTAAATAAAAGCTGTATGCAGGCAATTTTGAGAAGCCAATTGAAGTGGCTAACTCTGCATTCAAAAATTCTTACTGGTGGACAATGACCAATTTACCCGTATTTGAAAAAGCTCATTCAATTGTTTGCCAAGGTGCCCAGGGAGGGGCATTTCTGGCGCCGTGTTATTTAAAGTTAGATCTTTCATGGCGATGCGAAAACCTTACTTTTTTAAAGTTGCAGAGTCAAATAGAATACTAGCAACAGATTCGATTCAGATATAGTCACCTACAATGGTCTCGTCTTACTTCCTTCTTGTTGTTCTTGCCGCTGACATCATGGCTCGACCTTTGATTGGCTTGTAAGCCAATCCGATTTAGCTGAGAAGAAACACCCATAACCTATTCGTAGGCCACCTATCTGTAATCCCTATGCGAAGGATTGCCCGCCTAGTTATACTCAACCACCGTAAGTCTTCGGTTTTAGTAATGTCTTGTTCCACTCCCCCTTCTCTATTTAGGAAAACAAGCGACGATATCTTTTACACAACATCTACACGCAGAGTCTACCATTTCTTCTCTTTTTATAACCCAGATCAGAAAATGCTCATCAGCTAGCTAACAACTTTCTAGACCTACACCAGACGGACCAGCGTAGCACCACCCATCCATTTAAAGTGATCTACACAAGTTTATCTGACACTATTCTAGCGAAGCCACAATCTGCACCTGCACAAACACCTCAACCAGCAAAGCAGTCACGTCCCCTATCTGCGAACGCTCAGGCGGTCTTCGAACGACGGGGACAGCATATGGGTTGCCTTATACACAGAAAATGGTACCTCATCCATTTTCTGTTCTTGCTCTAATCATCTCCAATTTCCATTCTCGTCTACCTCATTGGAAAAGAGCCATGCCAAAGAATGGACGCATGCTAACAGTTAAAATAGTGTCTTCTAGCGTATGCTCCCTCTGCCTCGGCGTTCACCACTGCTGCTTGTAGTGCGCAATATGGGACAGGTTGGGAAGGGTATTGTACCACTGTTACTGTTTATCCTCAGAGTCAGGCGGCGGATGTTGCGGCTTAGGTTGTAGGTGATTAAGAGCGTAGAATCAGTGCGGTATTTGCCGACCTACACGTAGTATCGGGCTCCCATTCACATAATTCGCATTCCAAAAATTCGTATTAACTCACAATATCTTTGCAGATGAAAGGACCAATTTAAATCTCATAACCAATTATACTCGCCTCTTACCATGTAGAATCAAGCATCTGAGTTCTACATCTATCTCTACCTACACCGTGGTAGCACAGAAAGCTACAAAGTCCGCTCCAAATTCCGCTGCGCAACTCGCATCGCTAAAGGCTTTGAGTCCTGGGTTGGTGGTCTCGCTGTTATAGTGAATTATGCACTATACACCATTAGTTCTCTCTGCTCCATAAAGTCCTCTCCCACTAAATCAGATTTTGAACATAATAGAAAAGTGACTTTTTCTCACCATGTCCTGCTCAAAATCTCCATAAGTATAATAAACCGCTTTATAGCTCTCACCACCAACACGTTCACATATTGGTGAGGAATGAGTTGCTTGTGTCACGCGGTTGATGCAGTTGCAATCCCACCAGTGGGGTCTGTGAGTGTTAGTAGTAAATTAGCTTTTTCTGTTTTGTATTTTTGTTTTGCGTTTTGTGGCTTGAGAAGTTGAGAGTATGATGGGGGAGGAAAGAAGTGAATGGGAAGGGAGGGGGCCATACACGCCTATTAGAGGACTTGCAATAACGCTCACAGCTGACGAGAACGCGAGAAGGAAGATACAGGGTTGCATCTTCGTACGTATGTGTAAGATCGCAATAGTAGAATTAAATATTTTTTGTATTGAGATTATAAAAAGAGAATTGTGAATCAAGGGGAGGAATAGGAGCTTATAAGCTTTTTTCCATGCAAGAACATTTGAAATTTCAACCATTAAACGCGAATGCTCGCAGAAAGAATGAGTTCTATTATAGGTTCACGTCCTAGTATAAGCTTCAATGTTTGTATCATTACAATTAATATATACGTACTGCTTTGAGAAGTTGGTGTTCCATTAAGGTCAGCAAAGTCTAAGCATTGACTCGGAGCGCCCACTTGTAATTTAGGCGGTTATAATTAAATGAAGTTTTGACCGGATTATCTAGTCCCGGACTTTATCATTAATTGAATAGCTGCAAATTACATAATTAGCCTAAGACGGCTAAGACCGGGACCTTCTCGGCTGTAAAGTCTTATCGCTTCACTATGTACGAAGTAAATATCCGTTCAGCACATTACCCCCATCACTTTTCGCGATCAAGTACTGCGTCACCTACGATATGGACTTCTGATTTCAACCTCAACTTCATGGAATGGAATAAATGAGGGAGATGTAAGATTCTCCCTACACGTGTATATAATATTCAAAGCGAACGTTCAGCGGCATGGACAGAGAAATCTCAAACCAGGGGCACGACGAGTGTAAGATCCCCTTGGTCGAAAAGGATCCCGAAGATGTCTATTTTTCAAAAGAATCGGAGTCGTACTCAAAAACGAATCGACAGAAATCTTGGTGGATCCTTGCTTTAAGCATCTCGAATCTTTTCTGGTTTTGCATGGCCTTGTTCCTATTTCTCTTCCCAAGCAAGCACGAGCTCAGTCAGTACGCGACTACAACTGCTTTACCTACTGATTTCAGTATGTATACGCGAATGCCCACCTCTCTCCTATGTGCAAACCAAACGAAACTGAAATTCAACGAAAATTCAATTTTGATGGAGGGATGGATGAATGGATAATTAACAAGAGAACAGACGCACTCCACACGCTCCTCGCCTCCCCACCCAAACACACTATCTTCGACGACGAATTAACCTACAGCCTCAACAGCGACGCCTTCTCGCGACGTCTAAACCTGAGTCTACCACAGTATTTTGGTGTTCCGAGTGCGGAGATCGATGGTGCCTGGCAGACATTGCTAGCTGGGGAATTTCTGGGCGTGAGCGAGGAAGAGGTAGCTTTGAATAGGGAGTTGAGCGGGCCTGAAGGGTTTGACGAGAGTGATCGCTGGGAAGGAGGAATGGTGAAGGTTGGAGGGAAGATAGCGGGAGGAAGCGGAAGTGGGTATTATATAGCGCTTGATGTCTTTCATTCTCTGCATTGTCTGAATGCGGTTAGGAAGGAGCTGGACAAAAGCTACTATTCCAACTACGATACTGAGAATGAGGAAAACCGGGAGCATCGCAGTTTCTGGGCAGATAAGCAACAGCAACGCATCCATATCGATCATTGTCTGAATCATATTCGTCAGAGCTTGCAGTGCCATCCTGATCTGAGCCCCATTGCTATGAAGCAACTTCGGAAGAGGGGTGGAGAGATTTTCTTTTTGGGAAATGCGAAGTCTCATACTTGTGCTGATTGGGATGGTATTAGTAACTGGGTCGATGGTAGGCTGGTGGAGTTCGGGGGGTGGGGCGAATGGTGAAGCATAGCTTCTGGAACGGCGAAGAAAAAGATTAATAGCGGTGCAATAGATAGTTAGGAGACTTTATGCAAGTATATGAGAGCTCTACTGAGTCTGTCTCACACTGACTCACGTACTGCGGATTAAAAAAGTGTATAACAACCTTCTGCGGATATTGATCTAGATCTTACTGCTTAAAGTAGCTGCGCCATTCCAAAAGTGATAGTCCTTTGAAGTGACACGGCACTTAATTCTTGTACGAAATTTTGAAAAGCTCTTATACTTTTACATATAATATGAATTTGATCACGATTAATAGATTAAGGAGTAGAAATCAATATCAGCGTTCTCATCTTCCCCTCCTAAAAATGCCCGCCTCTTCCTTCTCCGCGCCTCTCTACACGTAGCCTAGGTTTTTTGAAGTTAGCCTTACCTTCTCCTATCTAGTCGGATTGCTCTTCTTAGCCTTGCCTGTGAGTCGGATAGGCTAGGAGGGGAAGGGTAATTTACTAAGGTATAAAAAGAGGGAGGAAATGCACGTGCCGATGCACTTACCCATATTTCGAAAGGATTTTTTTACAATTTCCAAGGTGGAAATACGTCGTACCCCTAGCCTCATTAGACTTTCTACTCCTACCAAAAATACGTGTACGCCTTGCCTAACCCCGCCTAAAGCTTTTTCCTACTTGCCTTCCTTTGCCTAGCCCAAAGGTCGGGTTAGCCTGTCCCGGCCTAGGGTCTGGATTAGGTTGGGAGGGGAAGTTGAGAACACTGATCAATATAGTCTTCGTCTTTTTGAAGAAGCGCGGAAATGCAGGGCGTGTCGTAGTCATCGACCAAGCTTAGGGTTATGAATAGAAGCAATTGTCGAATCTAGTTTTAACTATTGGATCAAACGCCTAGGACTAGCTAGTGCTATTCTTCGCTCATCCTTCACAATTGAATAAAGATGTAGTTATTACTAGATCACGTTTTAAGGTGGCTTATTCAATCGCCACTTGATATGGCGGTGGAATAACCCTCAGATAACAAAAGACCTGTCCCGGACTTCGGCCAAAAGAGATTTCCTTGAAGTCTTCTCGGATGAAACGAGCAGCAGGGTTCCTTTTCGATACCTATTCGCCATATACCGATACCTCCCGGGCTCTCGGCTTCGTGGGATAGGAGTCGAGCGTAAACTTGAACTTGGAATTATGAATCCATGGAAGATAAGCGTCATTAACTGTAACTCGATAACTACAACAGCTTTTTCCAATAATCTGTATTCCAGGTGTTGATGATATTTGAAGTCAAATGGAAATGACTGGCTCAACTTGATCCACAGAGTATAGCTTCCATGTTCTGCTTAATGGCGTATGAATCTGCACATCAACATCGACGCAGAAGACCCTGGCATTACGTGAACGGCCTTTAGGTGGCGCTTGAGCTGCTCCGCCAAATCCTTTATTGACCGATACAACGTTGCATTGGCCAAATTAACCTATTTGGTGAATGCTATAGCAGTTTGGCCAATAAATTAAATGTCTTTCAAAATTTTGAAATGAAGATATATTATTTTACTTAAAAGCTACTACTTTAATATGTTTTTGGTGTTTTTTAAAGCGCTAGCGCTACTATACGTAATTGAAAAAGTAATATGCCTTTAAACTTTACTCGGTAGATTAAATGAGGTTTATATAAGTAAAGCATGGCGAGCGGTTTATCGACCCCCCCCAAACGGTTTATCGACCCCCCCTTCCTAATCCGGCTTAGCGTCCCGCTAGCTGCCCCAGCAGCCCCGGCAGCTTCCACCACCTTGTAATCTAATATTAAATCA
>VXCB01000095.1:0-152856 GCA_009613015.1 Mollisiaceae sp. DMI_Dod_QoI
TAAATTAAAGTTTTAAAAAGGCAAAGTTATAATAATGCATAACCCGAAATAGCTAAAGATTATGAAAATAAACGTATTAAACATAGTTATAAAAGTAGTTTATAATTAGCCGAATGAGAACGGGAAGCTATAACTAATTGCTTTTTTTTCGAAAAAGTTTTTATTAATTAAGTTAAACTATAAAATTCATAACAAAAAGCTATTAGCTATTATTAAAGTTATAGAAGAATAAAAGTATTATTTCGAAGGTATTAAATATTAAGTAGTTATATATTTAGATTATTAGAATTTAATATATTTTATAATAACTAAGCAATTAACGAAAAAATAAACTCGTTAATCGAAGTTTTTATCCAAATACGACTTTATAATTAAATATTATAAAAGATTAAAAAACGAATAAGTTAACGCGTTTAATCAACGAGTAAATTATAAGAAAAAAATAATTCCTTATAAAAAAGCTATTTTACGAAACTCTTAGCACGGGCTAATATTAAAAAAGAAAATAATTGTATTAATACTATAAGTCGAAGATAATAAAACCGAGAATAAGATTCGAAAAGCTTACAAGGAAGATAATACGATAATACGAATTATAGGAAATTTTAAAATTTATTACTTTTTCCAAATTTAATAAAAACTACTACTATTTAAAGAATTAATATATTTATCAAAAATATTGAAAAAAGAATTCGTTCATCGAATTCACGCAGCCTTAATATATAAGTATTAAAAAGTATCGAAAATAACGAAACGAGTTAATAAAGATTATTACTTCCCAAATTTGAAAAAAATAATAAAAATAATTATTCGGGAATATTATATATATAGAACATCGAAATCAAAATAGTACAAATTTTATAAATTACTATAATTAAACGAAGCATTTACGACGAGCTAATAAATAGTAATAATAGATTTTGTTATTAAACTACCAAGCTTATAAAATTTATTAATAAAAGTTATATACGATATAATACTAATTATCGTAAATAAACTAATAAAGTTTGCATACTTCGTATTATACTTCGAAGCTTTAATAGCAAAGTAGCTAGCAAATATAATATTGCATATTATTATTGCAAACTATAGTATATTAAAAGAATTTATTACAAATAAAAACAAACTCTTTATATTAACTTTTTGGAAATTACTAGTTGCACTATTAAAAATATACTATAAGCTTTCAATATTATTCCATTTACAAACAAACGAATAAACGAAACGAATTAACCAAATTTTAAAATAATACTTGTATTATTATATAAACTACTAGTAAACTAATTAAATAGTATTATTATCGATAGTATAATTCGTATATAATAGCGTAATTACAAAAACGATTAAGGTTTTATTATTCGAAGCTAACTACGATTCCTGCCCTATTATATATAAAGAATTAAAATTAATAAAACGAAATGCGCACTATGCAAAAGTAAATGCGAATTAAATTAAAAAATTATATAAATAATTATTACTTAATATTTAGTTCTACGCCGAGAGATCCGCTCATTATTACAATTAGTATAAACTCGAGAAACTTCGTTTTAAAAAAGGGAATAAAGTTTATCTTTCGCATCGGAATATTAAAACAAATAAACCTTCGAATAAATTAAACTATAAAAAAATTAGACTATTTGAAATTATTAAAAAGATTAGGGAAGTTAATTATCGATTAAAATTACTAAATAAAATGCGAATTAATCTAATATTTCATATATTATTATTGGAACCAGCATCGCTAAATACACTAATCATTGCGCTAGACTTATCGAAAGAAAACGAGACGATCGAATACGAAGTATTCGACATTATAGAACAAGCTACAGAAGAAGACGATCAATTATTATACAAAGTACGGTAAAAGGGACATTTAGAAGAAAACGACACGTGGGAGCCGAAGGAGCATTTACAAAAGTCGAAGAATTTGCTAGTCAAGTTTCGCCAAAGTCAAAAACGAATATATCGTCCAAGGCGAATAAATCGACCTCGCGAAAGCCTACGGTCGAGGGAGTAGTCGCGATCGCACGTTCGCGAGCCTTCGCATCTTTCCTTTCCTTCTCCTTCGCGGCATTCAACTTATCTAAGAAGCGAAGACCACGCTTGGCTATTTTATGTTCGCGTTACTCCAGCATTCGCTGTTGCTTGCGAAGGCGAAGGATCTTCGCCATGGCCTCCTCCTTTTCCAATTAGAGTTTCCGTTTTTGAGAAGCAATAATTTCCCACTACTTCTCGAACGGGACGTTCTTTTCCCACCCATCACTAAGCCCATTGCAGAAACAGCGTTTCCTTACACACTTAAAGCAACGGTCGCCCTTAGAGCGATCAAAAACGCATTTACAACCTGAAACATTGCAAAAAGAACAGGGTTACATTTCGAACAAGTCGGGGGAATTTTCAATAGAAATAGCAAGACGGATGGCTTCTTTACGTTTGCAATAACTAATATTCATAATGAAGGGCGTAGCCCCTCGCGAGATTATTTCCTTACTATAGTTAAGCGTGGAGACCACGCTAGGAGGGATAGGGGATAGTGTCACAACTCACGTGTTACCAGTGGACCATAGGCTCAACAGGCGAGGCCTGCAAGGAGACCCTAGGTCACGTGCAGGACCCGAGGACCCTTCCGAAAAGGTCCTGGGGGTCCTGGGAGGTCCTAAAGGTCCTTCGGGGTCCTTGGGGTCCAGCCGGCACAAGGGACTATATAGGCAGGGCATTGCGCCCAGATAGATAGGAGCCTTGTGCTCAACTCAAGATAGTAATAGAACCCTATTACTAGTGACTACTTGTTCAAGAATACATTTAAGTGACATATCGACCCTTATCTAGCGACTTATATCTTTTGCAGGAAGAAGTAAGTCGTCAACCCAGAACCCGATTGGCTAGTTCAGTAGAACGATCCGTCACAACGAGGCGCCTAAAAAGCTAGACACCTTGGATTTTGATGAGCTAGTTTGCTTTTAGTGTATTTAAGTACTATTGTTGTCACACTAGAAGTGCGCTTCATTTATAGGGTGTTATCATGTGATTAAATCAAAGGACTACCTACTCTTATTCCTAGGGCATATATATAAAGGCATTCTAGTCTAAAAGTTAACGCTTTTTAAAGCATACTTATTGTTATAAGCATGAGCCCGGTTTTGCCAATACAATTGTTTTCTCTTTCGAAGTAAACTCTAAAGGGGAAGAAAGAATACCGATATTGCGCTGGGCAATTAAGAGTAAGAAACTCAAGTACCTACCTACCTAAAGAGTTCATTGGAAGTCACGTGAAAATGTCACGTGGTATTTGCTCTTCTTATCGGTAAGCGAGAGAAAATGATAAGTAGTACATAAGTTTAAATAAGCAAAAGTTGATCAATGACACGGACCGCTGGCGGTATGCTACATCACTTATCTTATATAAATTCAAAAGACTAATATCACTTAGCAACGGTAGCGCGTTCGACTCCAGATCGAAAGGTTATCCGTTCAAATCGGGTGTGGTTCAAGACCTCGCATAACTGTGATTTTTTTCAGTTTCTTTTGTGCTTGCCATATGCTTAAGCGAGACCTCTTTGTCGGGGAGAAATCAGCCGATTTTAGACCCCTATCAGCAAGAGCCGCATCCAACGACGACCGAGCGTGCCACTTCGCGCCACAAATTCAATTTCGTTGAATACAACTTCTCTACAAGGGACAGTACTCAATAGAATGCACTTGGTGCTGCTCCGTAATGAACGTAGACAGAAGCCTCTATATGGCTTCAAAGTCAGAAGTTAGAAAGAACGTCAAGCGCTGCTCACGAATTATGTTACCATTTCATACAAGACGAAATGCAATCATCTTAGCACAAGGCTGTGCTAAGGGATAGGAATACATCGTCTAGTGCCTTTCTTAGACAAAATATCATTCGTGCAATGCTGGGTAACATCGGTGTACGGAGTAGTGCAAGTATCTAAAGTTGTGGTAGTTAGTTTGCAAGTGCGAAATCACATCACGGAAGGATCCGTACCCGGGCTCCATTTACACGAGAAGCAAAAGGTTGCATGTGTGCAAGGCAAGGTGGATTTATCTCAACATGTTAATTATACTAGTGCCATTGGAGTTTCGACCCCCGAAAACTGTATTCTTCACCTTTTATATCTCTAGAATCTCTTCCTTCCCGGTAGTTGTCCCATCCAAAAGCTTCCTTGCACTATCCTCCAGACATGGGATGCCTCCTTCTTTCGAGTTTTCAGAGTAGTAACTCTCTATCTTTAAATTAAATTATCTGCGCTTGAATTCGACGGGACTGCTTGTGATTCTCAGTGGAGCTGGGCAAGTTGCCGCAATGAATCTAGATGGGTAAATGTGCCTCCAAGACGAAGGAACCAGAATCCCGCAATCAATCCGCTGCCACGTACCATCTTTATTCTTTTCCATCTTTATTTTTTGGACGCCAAGTTGCCCGTCCTTCCCCCGTGTCCAGCAGTTGAGCGTCACGTCGCGGTGGCGGATGATCTGCTGGCGCCCCATTTCTGGGATCAGGGTCAGCCACGCCAGGATGCCGAAGGTAGCGAAGAACAGGACATTTGCGATGGGGACGGGGAGGACCCAAGTTGCGACAAAGCTCATGTTGTTTGCTTCATCGAAGAAGATGCCGATAGTCGTTCCCGACTGGGGAGCTGCGGTCACTCGCGCCGGGAAGCGCAGCTTTGCCAGGCTGGGTTCGAAGATGATGTGGCCGCAGTGGCGGAAACAGCTCGGCGCTGGAGCTAACAGGCCGCTGGAAATGATCTTATCTGATTTCCACGCGAACAAGGACTCGTCAAAAGGGAGGGTCGGGCTCCACTTCTTGATTATTTCGATCTGCAGGCGCTGGAATTCCTTGGTGCCCTGACTGTACCGCGCATCCATGTAAAGATCTTCTAGGTTACCAACGCTTAAAATACCTAGCATGCAATACGATAAGTCTGCAGGGTATTTAGTTTCGCGGTTCGCTAACCAGCTCATTTTCTGGGCCAGACTAGCTGAGCGGAAGTTGAGCAGGTGCTCGTGCGATATACTCGTCACGTTACTAATATCATCCACTAACTCTTGTTTTGAGCCGATACGCTTCCAATCCCTATCGAAGAACTCTAGCTTTTTCGGTGCTAGAAGTTCCTGTAGCGTCCTTGATTGTTGTCAGTATTGGAACTTCGGTTGTTTTCTGACAGAAATCGGCAAGTATCAAAAGACTTTCCAAGCTTCGAACAGTAGAAACAAGTCCCGAAGAATCCAATCAAAGATCATAGATCTTAATAAAAGTAAGTGAAGGGAACTCACCATCCACGCTTGAACCATTGGCTGTTGACAAATTGTTCGCGGGAGCTTGTGTCGTTGGCGCTGATCCAGGACACATCAAAGAGGTAAACGTAGCAGACTTCAGCATTCTCATACCACTGAAACATAGAATTGATTGCAATGCTCAATTCCTGCGCATCAGACTTATCAATGCAGATTGTATCGATCCAGATATGCCGTACGGCCTTGTCGCTCACTTTGCGAACCTGTTGGCAAGCGCCGGCAATTTTGTATACAGACGATGCATCCTTTTCGATGTTTAGCGAACTACTAGTTTGGGCGTTTTGTGGAATGGGATTCGGGTCTGGGATTTTACTGAACCGGGCCTTCGAAACCGCAGGAAGTTTGTCGAAGGTGATTTCTTCGTCGTCTATCCAGCGGTGTGATAAGATGGCATATTTAGGTATTGAGCTGGAAGTCTGAGACCAAATTTGTGCCTCGGAAGCTGACAGACCCCGATCTAGGATGCCAGATTTGAGTTGGAAGTCGTATACGTCCAGGAGTCGCATATTTGAATTGGCGAATCGGTGGGATGCGGGATCGAATTTAGAGACTAGGTGGTCGAGGGTTTGCGGTCACTTCCGTCGATAGGTAGGTGAGACCAAAAGAGGCATCTCATGTTTAAATACTAAATTGAGGCTATCAACGTTGCGACGTGGTGCGGCGGTGCTAGTCTTGGCCATGGAATTCCCTTGTTACCGCGCCGCATCGTTGGGGGCGAAAATTCTAGGCTGCGCGTATAGTACAATATTATTGGTGCGCAGGAACGAGCCAGCCCTATGTCTAATGGTCCTTAATCTCTCTTCGATCTTCATGGTTTCAGCTTGCTAAGAATAGTATATTAGCGTTGCATCCACCAATGATGCAGCATATTTTCACATAGTAATCTCAGACAGCATTCTTGAGATTTCATTTCGCTTCCAACACAGTTAGTTAGCATCGCTGCTCTGCTTAAGCACTACTCATCCTCGCCTCACCCTCTATTCAGCTTCGTACTCACTCAGTCACGCTATGTCACCTGACTACAGTCTCTTGAAGGCAACTGGTAGTTCTCTTGTCGCAACGCCGAAGGCTAGGATTCCAGGTAAAAGCTCAAAATATGTCGCGGACTTGGTCTACTCACATCAGTAAGATTACATATCGCCATTCAGACGTCAAGACGTTCGCAAACGTACCTCGCAGCCCGCTCAGAGCTTCAAACGCCGTAGCATAGTTCTCAAATATTGTTGAAATGGATGTTAGGCCCATGCGTAGACGCATGAGTAGGTTCTCAGCCACGGGATTCGCTGCTCCGTTCTCCAAGAAAATTGAGTCTAACCTGCTGTGCACCATGGCTAGAGTGTATGTACACTGCATGGCGCAACATGCCAAGGATGGCATCAACCGGGGAGCGACGAGCATAGAAGTAGGCGTGAGATAGCATGGTGGCATACAAAATTCGCCTGTCGGATTTGGAAATGGGAGGTCGTTAAAGGTCTGAGCAATGTTGAGGGCAGCTTTGAGACAGATTTTCGTGGATTGATGTCTGGTAAACGGGAGAAGATCAACCATGTCCGGCACGAGAACTGACGACAAGCCGTTCGACGAACTCGGGCTGTCGAGTTCGTAAGTACTCAAGGAAGAAGCAGGACTAGCGGGTGATTTCGAATCCAGATCACAATATTTACCCACAAACACGGGATTGTCATAAAACGCACAGTATCTGTGTATTTTAATCCTCGCACTTCTATAGTCAGCTACTGGTCCGTTAGGATGCAGCTGTCATACCTATTGAGTTTGATGCGAGCCATGGATCTTAGAGCACGAGAAACAACTTCTTCGGTGCTTTCCAGTGGCGACGTGGGCGAGCCTTGTAAGATCCAGGTATCTGCTACTCTGTTCACGCCCTCAACGTGCTGCTCAAGCGCTTTCATCCTTTCGCAGACACTAAACATGTCGCCGTTTGCTTTGGCGGCCTTCACAAGCTCGGCCGCAAACTGCGTACAAGTCAAGAGGATCTGCTGAGCCTGAATAAGCAACTCAAATGCCTAGAATTATGTCAAAACAGGCGAGTTCAACATCTCTCTACACGTGCAAATACCTCGGGATCAGCTTGAACGAAAGGATACTTTGTAATAGAGCGTTGGGGTAGAGCTGAAGATGTCGGAGCCTGACCCAGCTTTTAGCTCGATACACAAGTTCATAGATTCATCCTTACCGAATTGCTAACAATGCTTGCTTGGGTCACGCAGATGTACTAAAAATGGTTAGGCTGGATTATGAGAAAGCTGGTTCACATACTGTCATCCACCACACTCGGGCTTTTATTTCTAAATAGGGATCCGCCTCCGAACATTCGTGGAGCGACAAAGCCATTGCCAACACCAAAGCCTGCCCTGCCCTTGATTGCATCTTCTTGAGATTACCACGCTGAGCATACTCGTAGAAGCTAAGGATATTAAGCGTGGTGATATCCTCTAATTCCTGAGGCACCTCTGGATGAAATCGGTGCGTTTCAAGTTCGTCTCCGGGCTCCGCAAGAGCGGTAGATGGATTAATGAATTCAGGAATGTCCTTTTCGCTTTCAAGACTTTCAAGTGCAGAGCGAGCGAGGAAGTGCGCATAATTGCGTCTGAAGGTAAGGGACTCTTGCGTCTGATATTGGGGATCATCGGCACAAGGGATCAATGCAAGCACGGCAGCTATAGCAAGACCAATCGGACTCGATGGCTCATATTCGGGGATGTCATCTTTGCGGAGATTTAGTGGACGGTCCAAAGGTGTGAGGATCGGGGGTGGAAGGATGGGAAAGAATGGATGTATATAGACATAGTACGCCTCGAGTCTATAAGTGTCAGAAAGTGTTGGTCAAGAGATGAAAGGCCATACATTGTGTAATCAGACTCATACGTTCTCACCATAGGAGTAGATACAGTGATTCTCGATACGTTTACTGTACTCGGTGAGAATAGACTGTCGAATATGTGATCGCTGTCCTGTAAGAGTTCTGGAAGTTCTATAAGGCCAGCGCCTGGCTCGATAAAGTTCTCGATGGCAAGCTCTACATACACCATCAGCAGCAGTTTTCATTGCGAAGAGATGCACACTTACGAGGCGGGTGTACCGATGCTTCAGACAGAGAATATAAAGCTTGAACAGAATCGCGGCGTTTTCGCCTTGTCCTGGCGCCACCCCTTCTGCTTGGTCTATAACTGCAGTCTCGTTCTCTGATTTGGCACTGTCCTCGCAGCTAGCTCAGTCAATGCTCCTACTCACAAGGGCAGTCATGCGCATACATTATTACATGGGCGCCCACCATCGCACCGCGTTTTCAAGCTTCTACTAAAAATTCATGTAAGCACCATCAAGTGAGCAGTGGACCGGTATGTGTACCAGGACAAGCAAGCCACCCGAACTGGCGGATCCATAGTTGGCCGCCCCAAGCCGTTGTCACTCATTTCAGAGTCTGATGCACTGAACTTGCAGAGCAAGGTCAGCAGATTTAGTCCATTGTTCTGATGAAGACCTACAAAATATCCAAATTACTAAGGCCGGCATCACGGGTAACGAATAGATAAGATATGCTAACGGCGATTGAATTATGCTGACGGCGATTGCATCATTTTTGGCCGCGATGCGCAATCCCAGTGGTCCGTGCATACAGCGGTGTAATTAACTAGTGCGAAACTTGAAAATTTGGCGAGAACATTAAAAAGTGTGAAAATCGAATGAAATCGCCAAATTCTAATGACAAGGGCAATTGATTTTGCCCTTTTTCCACAACTCTAGATTAAAATAAAAATTAGTAATTATATAGATAAAAGGTTCCTTTATAATTGCATCCACTTTTTAAGTTTAGCTAAGGCGCGGTGAAGAGGTGGGGGTTGGAATGCTTGATATTACGATTTATTGCGACATTTTTAAAATGAATTTTGGAAGGCTTGGCGCAAGGCTGGGAGGATCGAGCCTCGCGACTCTCGCTATCGTTATTTTCACAACTTTATAACTATGCATCTAGAGTATAAAATACATAGTTTAAATGAAAATTTAATAGTTAAATAAGGCATTTCTAATAAGACAAGCATTAGAGAGGAGTATTGATGATGTAGGGGGTAGGGGCAATGGCAAAGTTTGGGTTTTACAGGGGGAGGCCCTGTAAATGCCCTGTAATGTCTCACTGAAGCCCCCCTCACTGTAAATCTGTCCAAGCTCACTATAATTTAGTGGAGATACACTGTAGCTACAGGCTTTGGAGACCTGAAGTAGGAGCGCCCTTTCGCTAAAGAGGGTGGGATTACAGGGAGCTGATATTAAGCGAGCAAATATGGCCAATCAAGGGACGTTACAGGGCCTGAGTGAGACATTACAGGGCATTTACAGGGCCTCCCCCTGTAAAACCCAGACTTTTGACCGCGTTCTTCGTATAGTCATCACACTTATCTATCTCCTTTGGTACTAGTCACTTTAAGGACGACATAACTCTCCTCCTTAGACTTCCAAATATACATTTCCTTGCTCCTTGATTTATGGCATTTATGTCGCTCTATTTGATAACGTGCCCCGTAGATAAATTGAATTTTATTTTCCTTATCATCTAAAACGGAAGCTTGAATCCAGCCTACCTCGCAGCATTCATAAGGAACAGCTGGGTGACGTTCGGTATTTTGTCGAGCACATCTGGGCCATATATTGGCGGAGGCGATCTGGTCTTTTTCTGCCCACCTAAGTCCAAACCATTCAAATTGACATCCAGCTCGTCCCACGCTTGAGCATTTATCCTCCGCCACATCTTCTTCCGCAGTTCAAGACCATCCAAGAATGCCTTAAACCACTCCCGTTTGAAAGGTGGCAACTGTCGGCCCAGACCGTGCTCGCTGGGTCCAGCCAATGCCCGAATGGCCTCGAAATAATCCTCAAAATCGGGAAAGACCAGAGTGAACTTAGGGCCATCACCTCTAGCAGCGATCCGATCTTGCTCCCACTTTTCTTGCTCAGCCAGAGGTGGGAGGATAGCTCGGCCAGCTAGGATGCGCGCCGCTAGCACAGCTTGATATTCGAAGATTTTGAAAGTCAAGCCTGCAGCTACGGCGCCAATGAAAAGCAGGGTCGGATCTTTCTGATATACAACATGCTGATACAGATTCGGGACGCGATTGTTCCTGACCTCTACTTGCGGCAGGAACGATAGCGTCCAGGAGTATCCAGTGCCAAAGATAATGTTGTCGACATCTCGAACCGTGTTTCCATCGATGAAGTGGACGGTACGACCTTCGATTCGTGATATGGATGGCTGCTTTGAAATCTGGGGGTGATTGAAAGCCTCATCGCCAAAGTATGCGTTGGCTCTGTGGCCGCTTACGACTGCATAAACTGGTGATACCACGGTATTGACGAGATCCACCGCAATATCTGCCCCTGACACGGAGGCTCCGACGATAACAACCCGCTGAAAGTGTGTCAGTCTCTGTATAACTGTCTCGAAAAATGGTATTCACCTTTCCTTGGAAGTACTCATTTCCACGATACTGCTTGCTGTGTATAACACTCCCAGGTCTTAGCTTCTCAAACTGCTCGAGTCCTTCAATTGCTGGCACATAAGGCACTGAATAATGGCCGCTGGCGACGATAACGGCATCGAACCACTCGACCCACCAATAATCTTTCTCAGCACCATCCCTTCGTAGCGTTACCTTCCACTCTTGTCCGACCTTCTCAACGCGTTCCACGGTTGTGTTGTAAGATACTAGATCCTGGTAGCCATTGCGGTCCACAAGTCCCTGGATGTATCTCTGAATGACAGACCAGTGGCGGAAAGGGGTATCAGGGCCATGTAGACCAATGGATCTTTGACTACGCTCAATAGGAATTGGCTCCTGAGTGAATTCCATTGGGATACTGTCAATGTTCGTTTCCAGGTAAGGATAGATTGATGACTCTGCGTATCGCGGATTTGCTATCTTCGGCTTTTGAGCCGGAAGCCTGTCTGGTAACGGGATGGATGCATCAGCACTCCTACTGGCGAGTGCAGCAAGATCAGATAGAAGTGGTGGCGGCTGCTTGTCGGCGAGCCTAAAGCGCAACATTAGTGATCTTGATTCGAGGCGGGTCAACGATAACTTACCAGCAACCGCCTGGGGCTTCACGGCGCTCAAAGACGCGAATGAGGTCGAAGGTCTCTTCTTTTGCTAAAGCATCGATGGTGATAGCACCGGCTGGACCAGCGCCAATGACAGCGACTCGTTTTACTGCTACCATTTTTCGTGACTATGATAAGCATCTGAGGACTTTCAGAAGCGGCCATATAAGATGATATGCAGACTAGCGGCGATTGTGATAAGCTTCGACACGCTGCAGATGCCGCTTCTGACGCCGTTCAAAGCCCACGGCGTTTGGGCAGCACCGCCATCCCACGAGGCAAACAAGGTTGTGTTTGTGGCTTATTTGGAGTTATCGCGGGGTTTGATTGGATCCAGCAGTCTGGTCTTTCTTCCGATTGGCCAGCCCCATGCTTCAAGCGTTTGCGTGATCGAGGACGGGGATTGCCAAATTCAGACAGTGTACAGCCTTGCAGGATTACTAGAATATATTGATCGTTAAAGATCAACATAACTGCTGCGCATTCTAGAGCTCGTTTGAACATCAGCAAACACCATGTCCAATTTCTCAAACGAGAAAACGGGGTACAACGCGGCTGGGGCCGACCAGTCTTTAAGTTCCGATGATGAATTGACATGGACTCAAGAAGAAGAATTGAAGGCGAGGAGAAAGTAGGTTGGGCTAGCAATAATAAGCTCTGATATTGACTTACAAAACTACAGAGTCGACTCCTCCGTACTGCCATTACTCTTTCTTGGACTTCTAGTCTTTCAACTTGATCGCATGAACTTGGCCAGTGCTCTGACAGCCGGGTTTGCGAAGAACATACACATCAACCAGTCCACGATCAACTTGGGTAACCAATTGATGTTTATGGGAATCGTCGTTCTGGAAATACCCTTCAATCTAATACTGCAAAGACTTGGACCACGAAAATGGATCTCAGCTCAGGTCTGTCTGTTCGGGTTTATCGCTATCATGCAGGTTTTTGTGAAAAGCCGTGCCGGATTCCTGGCTTCGCGACTCTTTCTGGGTTTCGCTGAAGCTGGCTACATACCAGGAGCTTCCTACACTCTATCATGCTGGTATACCAAGCGTGAACTTGCAAAGCGGGTTGCCATCTTATTCTTTGGAATGTTCGGCGGGAATGCATTAAGTCCAATACTGGCGTCAGGAATCCTCAAACTCGCCGGCCGCGGCGGGCTCAATGGGTGGCAATGGCTCTTCTTACGCAAGTGTTTTCTCCATCGTTCAGATATTGAAAGCTAATCTGTTTGTAGTTGAGGGTCTGTTCACAATTTTCGTGTCTTCCATGCTGTTGTTGCTCTTGCCCGGCTCGCCTGAAACTCCACGGCCACTGTTGAGCCCCGGTCTCGTGAATTTCTCCAGGACCGACCGATCGATCTTGAAAAAGCGGTTGGATTTGGACAGTTCCGAAAGAAATGGAGCAGACGGTACCCGGATACCGTTCAGAGTAGTCTGGAAGACCATCATGCACTACAAACGTTGGCCGCATTATGTCTCCACGTTTTGTGTGTTTTCAACGTGGTCTCCTCTGACCACGTATACCCCATCAATCATCCTGTAAGTCGCTAGCTTGATACATCGAAATTAATTCTGATAGGATGTTCTAGAGCTCTTGGCTTCGACCGCACTGCGGCAAATGCTCTCTCGGCGGTAGGCGCATCCCTGGCCCTTCTGGTTGTTTTCTGCATCGCCTACATCAGTGACAAAACCAACAAGCGGGGACTTGCAGTGATCCTTGGCCAGGCCTTGTATCTCATTACCCTAGTCATTGCCCATTCCATCCAACCTCATGTAGGAAAGTGGTCAAGATGGGGATTGTGGACTTTGGTAAACGCGTTTGCCGTGGGTTACCACCCTTCGCATAATTCGTGGGTACAGCTCAACTGCAATAACAGCGGGGAGAGAAGCATCGCCGTTGCGTAGGTTTCCCTATGAATATGACGTGGAGATCGATTAATGAGTTTACGATAGCATGTGGGTCATGTCAGCCATCAGTGGTCTCATGGTTGGAACGCAGTATTTCCAAGGCGGCGACGCTCCGAGGTATGTGATTCTTCTTTTCAAGCACGACGAATAGCTTCTGATGTGGTAGCAGATACCAAACTGGATTGCGGACCATGATCATTATGGTGTCTGTTGGTATTGCGGCCGCGCTCGTTCAGGAGGTTATATATTTCACTCACAACAAGCGTGTGAAGAGGAGCGCTCCCACAGACAGTTTGGAGACTTATGTTTATGTGCTGTAAAGAATAGAAAGTAAGCGAACATAGAGTATACTATAGAGTTCTTCAACATTACCTATCTTTATATTCCATTTCTCTGCACGTGTCAAAGCGTGTGCGTGTAGAAAAAGATGTAAAATGCTTTGCGTCTGACGAATATCA
The DNA here is from genome assembly GCA_009613015.1 of Mollisiaceae sp. DMI_Dod_QoI. Classification (NCBI taxonomy): domain Eukaryota; kingdom Fungi; phylum Ascomycota; class Leotiomycetes; order Helotiales; family Mollisiaceae; species Mollisiaceae sp. DMI_Dod_QoI. The sequence goes on from VXCB01000095.1 coordinate 13,791, forward strand.
CGGCAACGCGACGTATTCAGGTACAATGGCATACCCTAGGAGGACACGAGTGCTTATGATGCCATATGTGTCAATAGGCTCAACACCTTTATGAGCGCTTCCCTCATCTTTGACTCGTGGAGAGGAAGCTAAGCTATTTTAGGACTTAGCGCACTCGCTAAGAAATCCGACTTCAGGGGGGATGCTGTACTGTACCTACCCCACATCAGCCTCGCCTGTGTTTAGCCTCCTGGCTTGCAATGACATCACCACCTGGGAAGCCTCACCACATCTCAGTCCTACAAAAGTTCTTCGGAACCTGCATTCTCTCCCTATTATCCCCAAACCAGAAAATTAATACCAAAGTCAAAATGTCAGCACCAAACTCAAGCCAAGCATCCATGCTCTCCGGGCACGCCCAATACGCCAAAGGATACGTCGAGGAAACAGTACGCATCCTCTTCATCCTCCAATTCCAGCAACAGACACGCTGACATTAACTGCCCATAGATTGGAAATGTGACAGGTTCTAAAGAATGGCAAGAAAGCGGCAAAAATGACACCACAGAGGGGATTTCCGAGATGAAGGTATGGTTCTCCTGCCTTCCCACTGACAACGCTGGTTTGCCATTCGGACCGGGTAAGTGTAGTATAGGAATGGAAGGCTAACAGAAAGGGATGATAGGCAGCGAACCAACAGCGCACTGGCGAGCCAGCAGCATCTGGCATTGGTGGCAAGATCGAAGAAGTGGCCGGCAAGGCCGCAGGTTGTGAGGGCATGGAGAAGGAGGGATTAGAGAGGCAGGACAAGGCAAATAACTAAGTCGATGCCGACGAGGAGGATGTGGTGTGCAGAGGGAATTAAACGCAGAACTACGGAGGGCCACTTGACCTGTACGATAACGAAACGATGTATGAGTAGCGCATGAGCACATTAGAAATCTAGGATCGTTCGAGAAGAAAAGAACGTTCAACAATGCCTCTGCCATGAATGCGATGGTTGGGAAAATTTTTATTTATTCATTCTCGGTCATAAACGTCCTCCGTCTCTCAGGCAAAGCACCACGCAGCTCTTGCGGCGGCGGCTGCCATTTTCTTCGTCATTCTTTTACTCATAAACTCGACATTTTCTCATGTCGTTGTGGAGGTATAATAGAGAGGGATATACGCGCAACAAGAAGGCAAAAATATACCAAATCAGAATCTACATCAAATCCAGACAAGCATGTACCTCCCTCCCTATCCAGTTTATTCCACACAATCCAATCTCGATTCCGCCAAATATCGTAGGTAGGATAGAAGAAGCAGGTCAAGCACCTTGAGCTAGCTCCTGCAGCTTTGTCTTCTCTTCATTGCTCAATGCTTCATATAGTTCATTAAATCCTGCAATGTTCTCACGTCCAGCTCTGATGAAGAATTCGGTAAGGTAAGCTTGCGTCTCGTCATCTCGTTGGCGCATAAAGCTTCCTTGACCTTCACCATAAGCCATTAATTCCGCTTTGGTGCTGCCTAGTCCGAGATCGAGGACAGAAGGGACATCTTCCCAGCTATCGTTCTCGTCTTCTTCATCAACGAATTCAGCTGCTGCTGCGGCTACGTCGGAGGCATTCCGGAATCCGGATGCGGAGAGGAGTTCTTCAATGAGGACTTTCAGGATCTTCAGAGGAGCAGGGATGATGGTGTATTGGTCGGGATCTGGGAAATTAGTATTCTGCATCGTGTAGCGGGTGGGGGCCATACTCTTTTTCGCTTGTGATCTGGTGATGATGCGATCACTCGTCGGGACGATGAGTTCTCCCTTGACTAAAGTCTGAGCGACTCGGGGATCATTCAAGGTGTAAAGTTTCGACAGGGCAATGACACTTTCAGTAATCAGCATCGAATATTTTTATGGTAAAGAGCAACTTACTTTTGTCGTATCTCATCATATCCAGCAAAATTGATAGAGTTCTCTAGCCACTTGCTCAGGACAACTCGTAGACCGTTTTGACCACTGATATCAATCTGTGCTAAAAATTCAACGACGTCTTGCGCTCCGACAAGAGAAAGTCTTGCAAAAACCAGAATCAAAGATTGGATAAAGGGTGCAGCCTCGGCAGTATTGAGGCGGGACGCAACTGCCCGCAGCAGCTGTTCTAGATATGGACCTAGACGTTCTTGGCCTGCCTTCTCCACAAGCTCGGCCGCAAGACCGCCCACTTCCGAAGCCGCATTATCTTCGATGGCTGGATTGAGTAACTTGTCAATAATGATCAAGCATACTTCCAAGCCTGATCGATTTTGGTCGTCATGCCATGCGAAGACTTGTTGATGGTCATGCATAAGCATAAATTTGATCGCTTCCACCCCAGGTCGAAGAACTCCCCCATCAACCGTAGCCATTAGAAGGCGATTAAGTTTTGGTAAAGCAGCGGAAACAAATCCAGGAGGGAGAGGTTCCGAACCATTTTCGGTCAGAACAGCGAGTAACTCCGTGGCAAGCTCGACCAAAGGGTCATCCCCAGTCATATTTCCGACATCAAATGCGCCAGTCAATGAAGGCAGCACCTTTGCACACAAAGCTGTGTACGAGTCACCGCCAGCTAAGGAGCCAACAATCTCCTCGAATGTCTCGCTAACCATCATTGTAAGTTGGAAATTCGCCGCGCCATGCTTGGCAAGCACGAACAGCAGGTCGAGAGCTCCACTATCTCCTGTAATGGTAATCGTTGGATCGAGACTAATTGCTGCTCGTAATGATTCGACCAAAGTAACAAGGAGATCATCAGCATCTTCGAGATCCACCGTCAAGTCCTTGGAATATAAGAATTCAGATATCGATCCAACCATTGGCACTTGTCGATCAGCTGGAACGGTGCGCGCTTTGACAAATCCCTGAATGGACTTGATGCAAGCCACTTTGACCACTTCGGAGTCATCGCTGTTGACACCTTTAATCGTGCGATCCAGTAGACCAAGTGCAACATCTGGTATGTTTTGTACCAATACACCAGCTACTAGATAGCCTCTAGCCCTCAAAAGAGGCTCGTCCGCTCGATTGATGGAATAATCAATCAGCCCGAGGAAAGCAGCGGCAACTTCAGGAGCTACCTTTTTCTCCACGTCCAGGAAGTCGTTCATCAATTGAGTAAGGAGGAACAATGAAGCTTCCCGCGTTCTCCAGGTCGCAGCCTCAGAGGCGAAGAGCATTTGTGTATAAGCAAGTAGACCTTCCAAGGCACCTTGGTGGAGCCATTCTCCAAGTTTGATCAAAAGATCACCACAAGCAGTGCGAGCCGTATAGTTTGCTGTGACGGCTGTCTCCTCGGCCAAAAAGAGGTTGACGTCAATGTCCCACAAGTCTTCCTCTTCCTTGGGAATCTGGGCATAGCTGACCGCAAGTTTCATAACGTCCATGACCCACGGCGTACTCTGCACACCCCCTTGTTGTTGCAACTGTGCCTCAAGTTCCTTCTGAACAGGTGGCGCGCGTATACACGACTGAAGGAAGTCAAGCTCTTCCAGAACCAAGAAATCGAGTGTGTATGGCAACCCATCGGCGTCTTCAAGACGTCCTTGCTCGTCGTTGTCCACGTACATGTCCTTGTAGGCTTCTTGTAATGTCGAAAGCTCGCCCCAAGTCAGACTGAACAAATTCGGGCTTTGGGGTAGGAGTAATGTAGCAAATACGCTTCGAATCTTCATCAACGTCTTAACAACCTGGAGTTTCAAAGCGATGATGCCTCTCCAAGCCTCTGGCTGATCATCCCGGCCACTTTCATACCCCTCATCATCGCTTTTCGGTCTCGCGGGCAGCGATTTCTTCATGATTTCTGTAAAGAAAGGCGACCATGCACTCAATACCTCGTCTGCGAAGCCCTTAACTTCAGGTCCATGCTCATCTTTCACCATATCCATGATATCGAATGTAGCTCTGAACACAGAAACGGCGAGGGCGCGTAACATTGGTTTCCTGGCTTCATTAATTGCGACATCATAGACCACCTTCACGATGTCTCGCGCAACAGAGAAGAACTGTTCCTGATCTAACGAATCATCCACCAAATCTGACAGCACCTTCAGCGCACCGTGTAACTGCGCATCGTTCGCGTTCGGAATCAGGTGTAACAAGGCAGGTAGAAGACTCGGCCATTGGTCAGGGAAATCAACGTTTGCGATTTTGCTCACGACATAACTGCAACATGCATTAGCCCAAACATCTAACCTCTTCGTTTCGAGCTCGTCCAAATTCCCAACCCACTTCCAAACGGAGACACAGGACTAGCAGGCTTACCTAGCCGCAGCTCTGATCTTCCTATCCGCGTCTCCACTCGTAGCCAGCTCTAACATTCCCCTTCTCAACCCCTCTTTTGTGCCTTCATCAATCAGTATCACTTGTCCATCGTCACTCTCCCCACTCCAATTTCTCTCCACGAAAGTCCTCAATATCAACAATGCGCTTTGTCTAATCTCAGGACTGACGCTCGAATGAGTAGCTATGGCCGCCAGTGAGCCGGGGAACGCTGGATTTGATTGCGCCGCTGCGAGGTGAGCTTCTGCTGCTTTGCGGGGGGCTTCGGCAGGGAGTTGAGTATCAGCGAGGAGTTGAAGGAGTTGTTCTTCCATAGTGCCTGCCATCTCGGCGACTGAGACGTAGGTTGAGATGGCGGGGTCGAGGAATGATTGCTTTTCGTGAAGTTGTGGATTGTGGTGTTGGTGTTGTCGAGGAACACGCGGAAATTTCGAGCGCGACACGCGGTGGTTCCTGCGTCGTGATTAATTTTGTACCTGGATGTCGGGCTGTATTCATTTAACCACCAACGTTTTTGAAGGTGAACTTTATAGCTGATAGCCAATCTCCTAGCTATATTATGATATTCTTCTATGTTCATCACGACTCGAGACCTCAGCATTCGGATTCATCACACCGCCACTGAGCTGCCCCACTACAATAATAATGGCTGCCCCTCCACCACATCAGCCAACGCTTCTAACAAACAATACCTCCCTCCTCCAGACCTTTACCGACTTCCTCACGGTTGCTATCCACGCGATCCTCTACTCTCGAGCTCTCTATCCCCAATCAACCTTCATTAGCACACGAAAATACAACTTCCCAGTTCGTCAGAATCGGCATCCTGATGTCTGCGCTTGGATCAATTCCGCCGTGGCATCTACCTCGACCCTGTTGATAAAAGGGTCTGTTCGCGCCATCGCAGTCGTGATTTTCAACCGCGAGCAAGAAGTAATGGAGAGGTTTATGTTTGATGTCTCCCGATTTCCAGTTGCAGATCCCAAAGAGGGATTGGTAGACTTCGAAGCTAGGAAGGATAGGGAAGGGCAGGATTTACAGGTCGGTGTTAGCAGGGTTGATATCGAGGAGCAATTAAGGGCGACCATCAGGAAGCTTACTTATGGGGTGGAGAAAATGAGTCCTTTGCCGGAAGGATGTACGTTTTCTGTTGCCGTAGAGTTGAGAGATGAGGCAGACCCACCTATTGGAGTGAGTCGTTCTCTTGTTGGTGAAGTTGAATTCGAACTTACGAGTTAAACAGCATCCACAACCCTGGATTCCTTCGGAGCCGAGCCTGCAGACTGGAGAGAGGACGAGCGACAGAATCGGGGCTGATCTGGGAGGAGTTAAGAGCACGCCCGTCAGATTGGTGGAAGCTGGGGAGTTTATATTAGAGACTTGGATCGAGGAAGGAAGGGCTAAACTGCACGATGATGGAGACTAAGGCTTCAGAGAACATATCTTTTCAGTCGAACAGCCGCGGATTCAGACCGCATGGAGGTCAATGCCCCAAAAAGAACCCTACAAGAGTTCGACTATGGCTCGAACTTTCGGAAGTGCATAGACATAGAGCTCTAGCCACACTTTATAGAGGGAGAGAAGTGTTATGTAGCAGATGGTCGCTCGGGCATGGACTGTACGGTATGGGGTTGATGGATATGGCTTTCTCAAGCACGAACTTCCAACGGCCGAAAGAAAAAGAGAAGACTGGGCTTCAGTCAAATTAGAGTATAGAGTAGGGGGCGCTAAGAAAGAAAGACAGTACAGGGTGTCATAGGTAGTGTTCTCAGAACTGAGCATATTCAATGTCACAACCACAGCCAAGGCACATGTATGTCAAACATGGGTTTTTTCATTATACTTCATACACGCCCAAGTTCATCCGATCAGCAAGCATCAACATCCAAGACAAGTCCTAGACGAAGAAGCTAACTAGCAGACATCAAGGGCAGTAATACTGCTTCGGCTCCCCAGGTAATATTGGCTGAAAGGTTCTTTCGGATAAGAACTAGAGAAGATGGATCAAGTTCTAAAGCGTGCTGTCCTCTCCATCATCTCCTGCGCTCCTCCGCATGCAATGCAATTTTCCGCATAAAACAAAAGAAATTTCCAAATCGTACATAACTCCATGCAGAAATCAAGTCTCAAAGCAAAGGGTATCGTGCTATGCGTCCATGCCTTTAAAAACTCCCGAGAACTCCATTTCAATTGCCCCTTTCAATACTATGCACCATGCATGCTCGCAATTCTCGATGTCAGATAACGTGTCAAAGTTCACCTTCTGGTTCTTCCTCAGCATCACCTTCATCGACTTCATCGTCGTCGTCGGTTTCTGAGCCTTCCATCATATACTCGGAGGAGTCGTTATCCATCGAGTGGTCGAAATCTGCATCTTGTTCTCTTCCTCCTTGAACAGGGGGTTGGTCGTTAATTCGGTCAAGAGCTTGTATAACCTCCACCGCTCCATGATCATCGACCGCTTGTTCTGCTCGTATATTTGCTTGTTCGCGATTGCGTTTAAGGCTTCGTTGGATATATGCTCGCATGTTGAGATTCAATTGTTGTTCCCGCAACCCTCGCTCTCCACTCTCGCGGGCCCTAATTGCTCGAGCTAAAGCTTCCTCTTGTAAACGAGCCGCCAGGTACGTTCTCTCCACTTCCCGTAGCCTCTTCAAATCGTGATTCTTCAGTGCTGCACTCATATCTGGCAAGTTCTCTCCCCCGATATTTCTTGGCCCTTCATCGTTAGCAAGAAGTTCCTCTTCAAGATTTCTGTCGAGGTCCCGTTGGAGCTCATAAAAGTCTCGTGGCTTGAGCAAACCATGCCTATAAGCGCGCCGGACAGTCTCCTTATTAGGCTTTGCTACGTATGGTGCAACGGACATATTTCCATTCTGCCCATTGACGGGGATATCAATGGCCTCGCTTTCTCTGGACTTTTCCATTCCGTTATGTTGCTCCCCGCTAGGTTGAACAATGGCTGGCTGCTGAAGTCGTGAAGCTCCGTCTCCATTATTCGGGGTCCCCATCAACTTGTTAACGTCTGCCGGTGGAAGCGGACCGTGCCTGAGACCGCCCCAGAAAGATCCCTTCTGTGGCTGTGCTCTGCGTGCCGCACGATTGCTAATTTCGCGCTGAGCCAATTCAGGTGCAAGCATGGGTACCATTGGATTTCCGAATGTACCAAAGTCAAATCCCTTGCGTTCCTCTAGAAGAGTCGGAGCATGTTGGGCTTGCTCGTCTTGAGGACCCTGCTTAGCCTGAAATGGTCTTTGACTCATCAACGTCTCTATATGGCCTCTCATGGCTCGAGCATATTGCCCTCGGGTTTGGGAAGGTGCTGCTGCAATTCGAGGTTCTATATTTTGAGAGGTTGAGCTTTCGATTTGTGCATTCTGCACACCACTTTCCACAACTGGTTGTGAAGCGCCGTGCGCCCGTCGCAAAACTCCCATACGACCGCCCAACTCAACGACATCTGGCTCAGGCTTTGCCGATTCAATGTCTGGATATTTTACCTCAAGTGCCTTACGTGCCTGTTCGGTTCCATACCCAGCGACATATGCATTACGCTCGGCGTTACTGAAGCTTCTCACTTCTCGGGCCCGGGGGCCTGAAATTCGATTTCTTTGAGTAGGAGATGGGTTATCGAGTCGAGCTGCCTTATCTGGGATAGTATCTGCCATAGCTATGTCCTTGTGCGGAGCGGGTCCTTGTCTCAACGGCACTTTGAATATGCCCAGTTTAGGCTTGGCTCCCATAGCCGGGGCTGGACTTTGACGGGCATTTTCGGGAGCAAGATGAGCAAGTCTATTAGGTAGCCGACCTACCTGCATTTGTCGCGGTTCTTTAATGTTCGGCCTCATTCTGCCATGTTCGTCTCGCAAATGGGGGGCTGGAGCTCCAATTGGAGGGTTCTGGTTGGGTCGTTCAGCTGATACTGGACCTTGTCCTTGGCGAACAGCCACAGTTGGACGACTTTGCTCTAGCAGATGTTCTGCAATTTTAAAACGCATAAGGTTACCTGGAGTCGCCATAACGTTTGAAGGATCATTTGATAATCGACCAAAGGGAAGAAGACCATTTTGAAGGGGCATACCACCCACTGATTTTGGGTGTGATAAGGCTCCATGATACCGAAGATGGGGAGGAACCGGCATCTGCTCAAATCCTTCTAATGGATTGAGAGGCAACACAGGCGGCGCAACTGGCTGAGGTCTGTCTGGAGCAACCCATCGTGGATAGACTCGGCGATCTCGGGCAGATTTGGGCCTAATGAAAGGATCTATTCCGTCGGCTTGAGCACGGATTGCTTGAGCTCGATCTTGAGCAATCTGTCTCATCTCATCGTCTCTCTCTTGTAGAGGAGCAGCAGCCTCGCCGAATGGTGGCTGAAGACCAGGCAGGACATCGTTTTCACCGTGAAGCGCTACCATGAAGCGAGGGTGGTATGGGCCGATTCGGTGGAGCTGCTCTATATCACAAATATTAGCTTCTGTGGTGTTCAGCGATGGGAGAATATACATAAGCGAGAATTAGAAAGAGTGGAAGATCGTGTCTGGCCTTCTCTAGATCTAACTTCAGAATCTATCCGTGAGAAGAGGATTATGACAAAGAGAGTATCCACACACATGGACTTACGAGGAATCAATGGTTCGTCGAGCAGGTGGAGTGGATCTGCGTCGAAGTCCATGAATTCATCGAACAGATCAGGATATACTAGAGGGGGATCCTCGTGGGGAGCCGGCAACATAGCTGGGGGTGGGACTGGGTCGACCCGCCTTGGCAAATTTGGAGCAGCAAAAAGACGCCGTGCGAATTGGTGCCGTCCTTATACGTGGGTATTAGTTTATAGAAAGAAAATGAGTGGCAAGTGGCCTCAGCCATATAACCTGAGAAGTACAGCAAAAGAAATATAGCACTACACGAAGTCCATTTGACAGTCCTCCAAACCCTCCAAACGTTGAAAAAGTTCCCAAAAAACTCGGATGTGGGAGGAATATCTACTAACCATGTAATAATCCAGCCACGCGGGCGTTTGCCATTGCCGCGTGCATTGCTCTCCCAATCTGAGGATCACCTGCCTTTCTACGCTCATCGTCCTTCTTAACATTCTCAGACATCTTGACCTTCAGATCTTCTTCCGTGTACTCCGGATGTTCGGCCAAGATCTTTTGCAAAGCATCCTTCTCTGCCTTACTCACTTCACCCTCGTGTCTATCCTCAACACTCTCAAAGAGAGGGCAGTTTCCAGCCTTGCCACCGCGGTGAGGGTCATTAAAATGATCGTAGCCGCAAGATTGTGAGCAGACATAGCATTGAATATTGCCACATCCACCTCGAGTACAGGTCATCTTATTGCAGCCTTCCTCCTTCACAAAGGGCGTTCCGCATTTGTTGCATTTTCTGATGAGGGCTGCGGACATGGCTTCTTCAATTTGTCTTCGAATGGAGAGGCCTTTTTCCTTCGCGTATTCCTGACAGCTCTTAGGAATATGCGATTCGTCGTTGCAGAGGCGACAACTAATCTTTTCGCAATCTGGAGCTTGACATCGAAACTCCCGATTAATTTCCACAGGGGGATATTCAGCCGCAAAGGGGCAGAATGGACAACTTGCTAAGTTCTCTATACCTGCCAAGCGCAGATTTGCTTCCTGCTCATTTCGATCAAGAGCGATCCGGGTAGGCTCATCCAGGAATTGGGAACTACAAATGTCAGAAAGATTTCTAGAAACATGAGCATGCTTACCGCTGGTCCAGATCAAATCCTCCAGGGCAAGCATCCACGGACATGCAGTGTAGCTCAAACTTCGATTTGCCAATCTCAGTCTCAGCATTGCGACGTGCACAGTCTCTACAGAACTGGTGCTGGGCGTCACCATTACAATGAACCAATCGATTGAGTGGGTAATCGCCATAACAGCATCCACACTCTCCCATCAACCCATTATCCATAGCATGCTGCACATTTTCTTTTTCAAGGCGTTGTGTGTCAAGTTGAGCTTGCTGACGGGCTTCCTCTTTTCGCCTAATTCTCCTCGCAGTTTGTAATTCTTTCAGAACATCAACCCTCTCCTGGTCCGGATTAGGAGTAGCAAGGTAGGCTTCAATATTTTCGGGTTTAATGAAGGCTTCCGATTTCCGAGCATGCTTGTTCTTCATCTTTTGGAACGTTGGCTCATCCGCGTTGTAAGTTCGCAGTGCTTCAAAAATGACCTGATATGCAGAGTAGAGTCGATATCCACACCCGTTCAATGTTGAATCAATGAAAGCCATTGAGACAGTGGGAAATTCAGATCCTAGAATGATGCGACTGAGTATATTAGCATCAGAGAATCAGAACAAAACAAGAACAAGTGGACATCAGAGATAAGGTAAGGCTAAACGTTGACAAGGTCAAACAGATTAAATTTCTCTTCACCACAAAACATAGAAAGAAGATCATTATTCAATGATATATTGGTCTAGTGCATGAGATGACTTACATGTATGGGCGAACGCCTCCGCTCTTCTCTGGAATAACACGATCGGTAGAACCATATTTGCGAGCAGCTTCTTCATCTGGATCCAGTTCTCGCTTTCTCTTGAGCGCCCTCTGCTTATCTTTGGCTCTTGGATAGGGACCTTTCGATAGGATATGGTCGATCAACTGTTCCGAGAGGTTGGAGACGCTATTGTAGAGATCGGACACGTGATCTTGGCAAATGCCAGGAAACACAGCTTCGAGGGTATAAAGACACTCAGCCAAAGACTCGTTCGCTACACGTGCGCTCGCACCGTTCGAGACTGATGCTGCGGGAGCATTGGGCGGTGGCTGCGAGCCCAGTCGATGAACAGGAAGATCGAAAGCAAATTCCTCTTGGAGTGCACGGGCATATGCTTCGTCATTCATTACTTGATCTTGGGGAGCTGGTTGATTCCATGCTGGCAGCGCGAGGAGCTGATAGCCTGGTTCAGGGATATGATTTTTTTGATCAAGCGCCATGTTGTCTTCTGGCTGCAGGGCCGCAGGTGAAGCAATGGGTTGAGGCTTGGCATGGAGCGGTAATGAGTGTCGGGAATGGCCGAGTTCTTGGACAGGTCGTTCTGAAGCATCTTGGAACTCCTCATCGTCACTGTCTGATGTAAGATCAACAAAGTCGCTTGGCCGAGCGCGACGGGGGTCTGGCTGTCCTGGACCTGGTGGTCCCTGCCTCTCATTATTCATGACGGGGCAATCAATCAAGATTGCTGGAGGATATTACTCGTCAATGTCACTTGGACCTGCCTGATTAACTACTTCGATTGCATTGGCAAGCCAACTAAGTATGGTAGGTTTGAAGTCGATTTAGTTTCCTGGGAGGTGGTTCGCAGCCTTGTGGGTGAAGTTGGCCCTGATACCCTTTTTTTGGGATTGATGTCTTTTCCCAGCGGTCTGACTCTCAAATACTCCTCGGGTTTGGTATTCCTGATGTTGCTGGAAGCCTTGGATTTAGGGACAACCTTGGGTCGCGTAGCAAGCTCTCGTAGATTCGGGCCTCGAGGGTGGGTTGTTGACGGAGCCAACAACCGAATTCCTAATATCTGACATAGTTTCAGTACACGCTGCTATGAAACAAAGATCGAACTGTGTAAAATAGTAACAACTCTGGAAATGACAGGTTTGAAAGAAGGGGAACAGGGAAGGTAGTTTAGATGGAAGCGCTGGTGCGACGGACAAACGTTCGGTCTGATGAGCTAGAAAGTGTCAAGAGCAGTTCAAAAGTAAATTTGCTCGGAGACTGTGGTGATGTGGTCAATGGCCAGAGAACAAAGGCATATTGATGTCACCATGAGCGGACGTCAACGGTGTGTGGATCAAAAAGAAAGAGCACCAAACTTTGAGGTGGTAGTCAGATGTCACGATACCCCGCCAGACAGTGAGCGGCCGCTCGCTTCATTAGCGCAGCTTCTTATCGACGCTCGTACGATAGCACGGACCACCTTCGTCGTTACTCCGTAATTCCATCATGAAAAGATGGTGGGACACAGAACTACTGCGTTTCATCATTTGACAGCATTTAGATGGCGAGGGAAGATGTTGTTTCCTTGATTCACAGACGCTTATGAGAGAATTGTCTAGCGCTACTCCAGACCCGCTTTAACCTGCAGAGATCCTCGCCTCCCTTTTCAACCCCGGTCAAAGCGACTCTCGACTGGTGGCCCAACATCCCAGCATGACCTAAACTCGGCTCTCAACGGCCCAAGGACCGGGCTCACATGCACCCTCAATATGCATTCCGTCTTCTCCTCAGAACTCGGATCTAAATACCTTTAACGGCAGGCACTTGAGGTCTAGGGCACAGTCTTTACACAATCAAAACTCGCTGCCCTTAGAACCTAGCAATCACACGATTCAATGACTAGGAAGTATACATCTCCTTGCGTCACCAGACCGTTGTGCAGTATCGTTCCTTGTATTCGTGGTCATTAGATCTTTTTTTTGCTGCGGCATGTTTTACATTCCTCTCTGAGTTAATTGATTAAGCTTACTATACTTCCTCCAGCGAAGAACACGCATCGAGGACACACTAGAAGAGCGGTCAACAAGAACAAAGAAACCTTATTCAAAACTTTCACAATCCGAGGTTCCACTACGCCCTTCTCTTAACAAGCGGTTTCGAAACCTCCACTTCGAAGTTCACTGGAACAGATTCTGGTGGAAAGCATCTACGTCTAGAAACACACCATCGAGCCTCGAAATAACTAGCCAACATGGGAGAGAACGCTCCCGAAGAGCAAACGCCCGCTGACTTTCCAGACTCCAAGTCTCCTTTCCTCCACCTCACGACTGCTACCCAAGAAGAAAAAGTGGCAACTTGGAACCTCAATGCTGTCAATTGGGGCAGCGCCCTCTCTAGGCTAGACTACCTTGAGCGCGAAGCCTACCTCACCACCGTCCCTCTCGCAAAGGACAATGGTGTGACCCATTGGATCCTTGTCGACCGCAATCTACCTCCCAACGAACGTCCTATCCTCGCATCCTGCGAATCTCTCTGCAAGCCAGTCCTCGTATCTCGAAACGGAGTCATAACGGAAGGTATCACACATGGAATCGGAAGTGTTTTCAGTCAGCCCAAATATCGGGGCAAGGGTTATGCTGCTCGGATGCTTCGAGAGCTAGGCCCACTGCTGAAGACCTGGCAAGTCGATGAGAAGGCACCAGGGCGACAAACCTGCCCCTTCAGTATCCTATACTCAGACATTGGTCCCAAATACTATGCAAAGTTTGGATGGGAAGTCCACCCCAGCACCCACATTGCCATCCCTCCAGCATCAAAACCTCACCCTTCTTCAGCCAAAGCCTTAACGTACCCCGATCTTCTCGCTCTTTGCGCTTCAGACGAACAGATGATCAGAAAAGAGCTTGCAGAAGTGAAAGATGGAAAAATACACGTAGCATTAATTCCAAACCATGATCAGATGCAATGGCACCACATGCGCGAAGACTTCGTCACCAACAAGATATTCGGTAAAACGCCGAGTATCAAAGGCGCCATCTCCGGCCCTCCAGGAACACGAGTATGGGCTATTTGGACACGGGCCTTCTACGGCCCTCTAAAACCCGAATCAGGAAATACGCTACATATTCTCCGCCTCGTATTCGAAGATGAGAAAGATACCCAAGAGAATGCTGAAAGTTTGAAAGCAATCCTCGAAATTGCGCAAGCTGAAGCAAAGGAATGGCAACTTGGACATGTGGAACTTTGGAATCCGAGCGATGTGGTAAAAGGCATAGTACAGAAGACTGGGTTGGAGCATAGGGAGGTGAAGAGGGAGGAGGAGAGTCTTGCAAGTTTGATGTGGTATGGTGAGGGGAGTGGGAAGGCGGGAGACATTAGATGGCTTGCAAATGAAAAGTATGGGTGGTGTTGAAGGGGCGTTTTCGCTTTTTAGGTATATGCTGCATACTTTGGTAGGTATATACAGTGGTGGTTTGATTATATTGAATTTTGAAGAGCTGCATGATAACGAATTGGATGATTTCCGTCCTGAATTCTTGAGTCTGCCCTTCTTGATCCTATGCACTAAATGTATACCACGAGAGAATTCTATCTAAGTCCTCGAAGAGACTCCAGATGCCAAATCTCTTGCTATTAGTCGATATGCACTACCCCGCTTAGTGGGGCAAGTGGGGTCGAGGGAAGCGGGGGCGGGAGATCCAACAAGAGCGGAGGACTCTCCTTTGCCCCTCCCCACTAAATACAAAGGTGAAAAGTGATGGGGAAGAACCCGATATTTATCTGCAATAAAGGCTTTGAAGGCGACTTTGATAACAATTGCATAACGCGTAACAAGCAGACCGAGGAAAAAGAGACGAAGAAGAAACAAGACTCCCGAACTGATTGCCCAAAAGAAAGTTTGAGAGTTGTAGTTTTGCTTTACGATAGTTATAGCCTATTTATCGAGGAACTTGTGCTCCCTGAATTCGAGACCTAGCTGAGCGCAGTCTAGAACTGGATCGTTCCAATCATGCAATGTACTTTGCCAGAAATCTTAACCGTCTCTTATATCTCAAGATCAACTCCAACTTTCATTATCCGATAAACTTACGCCACCGATACTTTTAACAAAATATCACAATAGTAATTCTATACCCTTCTTGTCTTCCTCGTCATCGTGTTCATCCGCCAGCGAGTAACAACACCGCAATCATCACTTATTACGCTCTCAAGCTACCGCCGAAATCACCCGGAACAACTAACGGGGTTCGTCACGATCATCCCTTCCCTCCATTGGCTAGGACTAATATATTGCTGATCCTAGATCTTAGCATATGGAGATGACCTATCAAGGGAGTATAAACGGGAGGCTGCATGCAGGAACATGCGGTTGCATGAACATCCTAAGAGTCGGACAATTAAGCTCGGCTCCAGACTTGATGCGAATATATTTATACCTATCTCAATCAAGACTACCATGTACGTACCATGTGAGATATTACGTTTGTGAAGAGAATCTCTCCTCAGTGCTTCTGTGCTCCATTTTCACTGCTATATTCTGATTTTGTAAGGACATCAACCAGTGGCAAGCTAGGGTTTCCTTCGGGTTATAGCATTGGTTTTCTCTCGTTGTCCCTCTGCGCCTCGGACATCTAGCCCTATCCTAAATTACGAATTACATCAGGCAAGAAATCCACATAAATTTCGGCCTTCACCTTCTACCGTCTCTTAACGTCTATTCCCGGAAAACCTGCCAGCCTGGAAGAACATGTTGGCGTTCGCCACCTTTCCCTTCGTATATTTTTCCAACAAGTAAATGTCGACATTCCAATCTGTCACGTCGACAGCATTCCCCGCAAGAATAACATCGAGTTCCGCATCGTCGCCGTGTATGCCGCAGGCGTCTATATTTTTGTATTGAAGCTTGGAGTGCTACGCACTCAAGGACCAGTCAGTTCCACTTTGTCTAGTCGAGGACATAGCGGAAATTAGAGAGTAGTTTGATCGATTGCAGCTTACTCGGTAGACGAAGAAGAACTTTCGATTCAGCGATGCGAGAGCGTTGCTGAAAAAGGAGCCATAATCTTCTGCTTATGTGGCGCGGGATATAACCCTCCACTATACCCAGCTAGAGTTCGAATATATTGTGAAGCATGGTGTAACGTCTGTCAACCAGACTTCACAAACTTGAGTCCGACCTCGGGTATCACTTCTTCTTCTCCATCCTACTCTTAGCAAATTTCTCGTGCCATTTGTTGACTTTAGGTGCCGCTTTTGGTTCGGCCTCTTGCAGAATCAGCTCAATCGTATCCTCAATTCGTGCAATCGTAGTGACCGATGGAACAGATATGAAAGTTTCCGCATCATCTGATTCTGTAGGCACGGTTCGAGAAGGGTGGAGCAACATAATAGGATTCGATGTGTTCTTTTGTCGCATCTGGTATTTCTTGTCGCCGTGGCAGAGCAGAGCGTAACCTGGGGTGGTCTCAGTAGCCTTTGAGGATGTTATCGTCAGCCTGTGAAAAGGTTAGCTAATACTCAAGAGTGGATATAGGACGAATACTGCGGGGGGTCTTCTGACTCGAGAAGAGATAGGAGCTCGGGAGGAAGCTCGAGCAGCTTGAAGGCTTGTTGGTCGTGGCTGGCAGAGAAGGGAATATCGTTGGCGTATTGCGTAGCCATCTTCGCAATTTCAGAGGACAATGTTGCCGTCTTTAATAATTGCCGGTATACTCTTCCAGCTAGCTCCTCAGACAAGAGATTCCGAAGTGAAGTTTATAATGTTTGTTTCGTGTTGAAAGTTTAGCGGGGTTGAGGAAAACAAGTCGCACAAAGTCGCGTTGATGAAAAGTTCGGCAGCCAATCAACGCGTCGAGCACGGCCTGAGGATCCTTAAGAAAACCTCCGACTTGCAGGCCTCTAAAGATAGGATCAAGGAATGACGCCGGGAAAGATTTTCTAAAACTTCACTACTGCACGATAATCCCTGAGGCTGCACGGGAACCAAGAAGCGTCAAGTATTTCGTGCGCCAAAGTTCGTACCTGCATCAGCGCACACTGGCTCAGGAAAACAAACGCGATACTTGAACGCGTCGGTCTTTTTCCAGTAAACCTGTCCACAACCAACCAGATGACCATCCTCAAAAAACACACAACGCTCGCGAGTTTCCAACACCACGACCTCCTCGTCAATTGATCCGCTATCGTCGAGGATCCTTCGCTATGCCCGGCGAGGCCGCCCATTAACTGACCCGGACCTACCACCAACGACCTTGACAACCTACAATGGTTCGAGTCACAGAAGAGTTGGCTTTGTCGCAGGACGAAGTCAACCTCTATTACGCTACCGACCCTTATCTAGGACATCTGCCGGTTCTCGTCTTTCATGGCGCCTCCACGACGACCAATTCGACTCTCAATAGCTCGCGGATTCAAGTCCACGTCTTCACCGCCGCTGGCTTTCAAAGCTACCCGCGTATCACCGTCTCTCCGAATTCCCCATTCTACCAATCGGTCAATCATCTGCCACGCGACAGGCAAGGTGACGAAGTATGTCGAGGGCTCGCGTTTGGATTGCTGAAATACTGCAAGGAATTGCCAGAGGTCGTGAAAGCTGGCTTGATTGTACAAGCTGCCAGTTCAAAGGGCAGAAGACCTGGTTCGGCTCCAACGCTGTTTGGCGAACAACATGCAGCAGATTTGGCGGCATCTATGGTTCGGGTGGAGAATATTGCAGAAGTGGTAGAAGATATTGAGGCAGCCTTGCGGCCTCAAAGCATCAACCATATCGATGTGGATTTGGTCCTACCGCCTGGATCCATTGCTCCTTTCGAAGAACTGGACCCTGATGAGCATATGGACATAGATGACGACGCGCTGCTGGACCCTACTCTAAAGCAATATGGCGCATATGCTCCTCTGGTCAAAATGTTTGGTGATGTGGCATTCCTTCCAACCTCGAAGCTGCGGCGAGCTCCCTCAAAGGCCAACTCTCTCAATCGGTCGAGGTCGTTTCTCAAAGACCAAAAGATGTCACTCCGTCGAGAAATGAGCGAGCTAGTTGATACTGAGGAACGATATGTCATGAAGATGCACGAATTGGTCAACCATATTGCTGATGACTTCCGACACAAAGCCAAGAATCGAGCTTTTGGAAGTTTCTCTCCATCCGAGGACGATCTCCAGAAACTTTTCCCCAAAGCTTTAGATAGAATCTTATCTATAAATTCAGCCTTCCTTGCTGAGATTAAGAAGGTCATGGATGAGACTGAGGAGGATGCCATGCGAGACCTCGAAGCTCCAATCGTCAGCTCGACAGGGTCAAGATATGGTGGTAGTGGACGACTTAAGGATCCTACTGGAGCACTTGCTTTCTCAAAAGTCCTTTTAGAATGGTTCCCTCAGTTTTCGGAATGCTACCAAGAGTACATTCGTGCAAGCCAAGAATTTCCACAGATTATTACACTTTTCGTAAAGCAGCAATCTAGCTTCTCGCAGCGAGTACAACAGACAGGCGAGCAACGACTTCGTTCAGCTGTTATTGAGCCAGTCCAGCGACTTCCGAGATACAGCCTCTTCATTGACAATATTGTCAAATTTCTGCCTGTATTGCACCCAGCTCTTCAGCCCATGCTCAAGGCACGAGACATCATCACGGAAATCTGCTCTTTAGATCCACCCGTTGCCGATAAAGAGCAAGTTGTACACCGACTGCGCCACTTGGTCGACAATTGGCCGCCAACTCTCAAACCACAGGGTCGCTTGATCACTGCAGTAGAATTTGTTGAGCTTCCCGCTCCTTTCCATTGCCCCCCATCGGCAGCATCGGGACCCCCAAGAGAAGGAATGTTTTTACTTTTCGCAGACTGTGTCATCATCCTCAGAAAATCCCGAGAGTGTTCCATTTCAGCAAGAGGGGTCATGGCTGAGGTTGACAAACCTTCTGCAGCAAGCATGATGGCCTCAATCACAGCCAATGCTGGAGGCCAAAAGAAAGTATTCGAGCTTAGCTTCTGTGGCTGGCACGCACTCGGAGACACGCGCTTCACCATGTCCGATGATGGGCGCATTATCTCCCTCGTTTCACTTCATGAATTGAATGATCCTGGAAGTGGTCGAGGCAGCACTGCTCCAACAGCAACAGTGCGCTGCTTCAATTTGCAAGGTACTTACGAAGGCAAGGCCCTGAAGTTCACGGAAGAGATTACCAAGGCTAGAGTCGAAGGTAGATTCTCTGAGCCAGAACGAGAGACTGAGAAGTGGTGTTTGAGGTCGGTTAGATTACCTGCAGCTGAAATCAGCCTTCACACTGCTGTCTTTGAAGAGGGAATTGATACTTTGATCAAAGGTCGAAAGGAGCCAGCACCTATTCGCATCGTGATCGATCACGAGAAAGGCACCAAAGGCGCTCCAGTTGGTCATTACGGCATCGATATTGTTTGTAACGTTGCATCCCTTCCCGGCGGCTTCACATTCAAAATTGAAACGGATGGACTTCATGACAGGATCTTTGTAGATGAAGTGGTCGTTGAACATTTTCTTCCAACTTTTGCGAAGCGAGGTACGTTTGACGTCGTTAGATCGAGATTCTCCGCTAATTAATACAGTGAATGATTTGCTTCGCTCACAATTCCACCCAAGTAATCCGTCATTGACAGTCTCTTTCATCACATTCTATTCGAGAGTCTTAAAAGCAATTCCCATTCTTCGCGAAGGAGACAAGTCAAAATCCTTCAGGCCTGGATCGCCGGTCAAAATGTTATCCAGCTTCCTTTCAGGAGGCTTTAACAGTTCGACCACATCCCTCCATTCCTCAGTCCACGGAAGTTCGTCAAAGCACCCAAGAACCCCGGTCATGGGCAATGTACCCTCCATGCACCCACCAGCACTATCGAGAACAAATAGCAACAAGTCCACCCACTCGATTCAGGATGTCGACCTCAGAGGCAGTCAACGAGCGGGTGAGAGACCTACGAACCCTCTCGTCCGCCTAGAAGAAACCTTTACCGGATACATTGCTGCACTTCAAGCTCGGAAAGGAAATGTTGTCGGACGAGTGTTGAGAAACAGGACCGCCACTGATGAACTGTCGGTCAATGCTGTCTACAATACCTTCATCGAAAATCCTTTCGACCATCGTGCGGCTTCCGAGGTCACAGTCGACGTGCTATTTGTGGCCTTTGAGAAGTACTTGAGGTTAGCATGGAAAGATCAGATGGGCCAGGTCATATCTACGACCACCCTGAATGACCTGCAGGAGAGAGCTTTACGACTCTACCCTAACGATTTCGCAGACTACGTGAAAATGGTATTTGCGGAGCTGGCACCACAGAATAGAAGAGCTTTCATTGCCATCATTAAATTGCTTGCTGATCTACTTGAAGGCTGTGGAAACGATGGCGATCGAGGTGCATTGACAGCTTCCTTTGCCGAGCTGCTTGTGATTGAGGGCGAACCACACGAATACATCAATTTGCTCGACCGGATGGTTGAAGATCAAGAACGGCTCTTTGACGACATTGGGCCTGGTGCTATCACGGGATATGGAAATGGCAACAATTCTGCTTTTGGTTCTGTGTCTGGCGGTCGCACAAATGCTTCTGCTACAGGATCTGTCGCATCAAATACGTCGTCATTCCGAAAACGCTTCGCCGACACGTTGCTGCGACAGAACAGCAAAGGCGATGGCGACAGACCTTCTGTCTGGCGGACATTGAGCAAAACTAGTCGCCACGTTGCTACTGGCGAGCCTGTGACTCCTTCAAGTCTGTCAAAGGCATCCCTTAACAGATCCAGATCTATCGAATCACCAAGACGACCTGGCTCCCGTGACAGACCGACAGTTCTGGGTGCATTTGACGAGCGCCCGGCTAGCTCGCAAGGACCTTCAACAAGACTCAGCACCATCGGAGCTTCGCCACCTCCTGAAGAGCAGAAGGCGACCGAGAAGTCACTGAGGAAGAAGAGGAGGAGCTCTCTGTCAGATTTAAAGAGTTTAATGGCAGCAGCAACTCTTTCAAACTCGCCAATGTCAACGGATGGACGAAAAGGCCCGAAGTTCAACTCATCACCAAGAACGCCATCGCCTACGAAGATCCCAGTTGCAGGAGGAATCATGGATCGGAATCGGTCTGCTATGTATAGCACTGGCTCACCGTCGCAGAAAGAGAATACCCCCATCAGCGGGTCAGCTGCAAGGAATATCGGTAATCTCACCGAGCGTCCTAATAACATCATGTCCTCGGATGTTGTAGTGATTAAGGATCTCTGGTCTGCTGGTGGGTCGAAAGGTCACTCCAAGGCGCTATCCATGTCATCCAACATTCCAACTCTCCGCGGCCGCACTCCATCTGTCTCCCGACCAACCTCGAGCCCAAGTAAGCCCTCGCAAAAGCTCCGTCTTCAAAGTCCACAGAAGCTGCGCGAGCGCCTTCAAAATGAAGCCAAAGCTATCAACGAGGCCGAAGCATCTCTCCAAAACGAACTTTCCAAGATTGGCGAGGAGATGGCAAAGCTCAATACCTCATCTACCGTGCGATCAACTGATCTCACCAAACTGACCACCACCATGAACACCCTTGAATCTCGTATCCCGGAAGTTGTCAAGGAGCTCACAACTCGCAATGATTCCATCAAAGCCGATCTAGAAAAGAGTTTACAGGCAAGTGAGTTCAAGGTCAAGGGCCTAGATCAACTTTACAAGGAGAGTAGCGCAGAGAATGAGCTATTATACGAGAAGTTTAATGCAGAATTGGGCAAAATCGTGAAGGCACTAAGAGGGAAGGGAAAGGAAGACAAGGAGGATCTAATCACTAAACTCAAAGATGCGAGCGAGGAGACTGCTAAGACCAAGAAGGAGAACGCCAGGCTTCGGAGAGAGGTCTTGACTCTCAGGGCACTATTGAAGGGAAATGAGCCATGAGTAGATGGATATGTAGTGATTGTTTATGATGGACTTGACGTATTACACGATGGACTGGGGAGATTGGTGATCATCGGTTCTTGTTTAGGTCATGCCTTTTGTGGGCTCATCGGTTGGCGTTTGGAGCGTGCATTTCATGAAGAACGGCAAGCTCTGTCGAGGAGATACTTCGCTTGTCATCGGTTCATGGCGGAGTACTGTTCTGGATTGTGTCGAGGCGAATGTCTCATGTATAGTACATATGCATTATACCAGCCTGGTGACGGGGACATGAGTGTACACAATCAAAATCAATGATAACGATACGTAGCAACTCTCTTCCTGTCGTTGGTTATCTAGTTTCTGCCCCTTCTCTTCTTGCCAAGAAGTTCTCGGCAGATAGGTATCACGTGGCGTGACTCATGACACTTCAAGTCATTGTATTCCTTCCCCCAGTCTTGAAGCCATTGAATGTCTTTCAATAGGAAAATATATCTTCTCCACACGAAATCCAATTGCGGGTAGTAAGGCAGGCATGCCGGACTCTCAATATCCCATTCCCGAACCCGTCAAGCTCAAGCTCGATAAAGCACAAAATGCAAAACAAAGAATCGTACTCCTAAACTGTGGCAACTCTGGCTCCGGAAAGTCCACCCTCGCACGAAACATCGTGGATCGATATCCCAACTTCGAACGCCTGAGCATTGATAAACATGTCTTCGAGACCCATGGTGTATATGACGTCGACTATCCCGCCTCTCGCTACTCTCAGTTACAAAGCGAAGCAGAGGAAGTCGTCATCCAGCACTTGAAGACATTGTTAAGAGATGGAAAGAAGGATGTGGTGCTGGATCTGAGTTTCTACAGTAAGGAGATGAGGGATGAATACAGGGGTATGATTGAAGAAGATGGAGAGGGTAGGTGTGAGACTATACTAGTGGTGTTTAAGGGAACTGAGGAGGTACTTTGGAGAAGGATTGAAGAAAGGAGGAAGTGGATTGAGGAAAAGTGGAGCCGAGGAGAGGGCAGCGAGGGAATGAGTGTTGGGCGTGAGACGTTGAGGATGTATCTAAGAGGGTTCGAGTGGCCGGGTGAAGATGAGGGCGGAATTTTGATTGAGGTTGTGTAATTTCTCGATGATTCCTCACGCCTTTGGCGTATGGATGAGGTGAGAAGAGATGTTAGTGAGCATGAGGCTTGACCGTCAATCTCCTTGCGGTCTTCTCCGACTGTGAAGATGACAGCCTGAGGATAAAAAGCATATTTTGATTAAGCTTCTGGTGCAGGAATAATTCTTCCGAGAATCTGGGGAAATATAACGCCAAGAGGCATATTTTTAGCTTCTCATTCAGCCACGTTGTGGGAGCATTCTGTATGATTTTCATCTTCTTCTCGAGCCCGTACCTTTTGATTTGTTCCTCGATCCTAGGTAATAACATGGGCCGCAATATCCGTCTGGGACTTGATTATTGCAATTTCGTTGTGCATTTGATGACGATAGCCTGACCGCATGATCATTAACGATGGTTCGTCTCATGGTGAGAGAAGCTGAAGCTTGGCGTTCCTTCTCTAAGATGGTTTCCTTGCTCTCTTCGCTTGTGTAAAAGGGCACGCGGCGGTGCAAGGGGATAAAAGCTTAAGCTACGGCCAAGAAAATTAAAGTCTTAGCACTATGCGGCTCACAATTCCTTCAATCAAGAATCAACACGGTATTTTTTACATGCAATTCTAGACCCCATTTTCATCAACGGCTCATCGTCGTGTTGCGCAAGCAGTCAAAAGTCCGACGATGTTTAGCCAGATTACGTCGGTGCGGCCGAAGGATTGATGGAAACAGCGAGTGTAAGGTTCGCGATGATATTAACCAGCGCCACTTCATTTGATGAGCACCTCAGTCGGCATATTGGTTCTAGTTTTCTCGGTGATCGGCAGCAAGGTTTATAAATAGAAATAACTCTCTTGGGACATCTTTGAAGACAAACAATTGAATATAAATAAGAGTGAACCAAGCACTTGAATTCCAAAATCACCTCATCTCATCTCAAGAAAAAGAACATCCAGCTCAATAAACTCCCAATTCCAACATTCATCATGCGTTTCAATCAAATTCTTCTGGCTATCGCCATTACCTTCTCAGCCACCGCAATGGCACGCGATAACCAGTTCTTTTGCCGGGAACACAGAATCGGAGAATGCTGCAGCGCACTCAGAGATAATGGCGAAGGTCGCGACTGTTAGTTCTGCTAATTCTGCTAATTCTACAGACATCATCTTTTCTCTTTTGAAGATTCCATTAAATTGGTCACTAATTCATGCAACAGGTATCGACGCAAGGCAGCTTGATCGCGGTGCGGACTTCAAGGATGACGAGAACAAATTTGAATGCAGGGATCACGACGACAAGTCTCCGTTCTGTTGCAAACGCTCTGATCATGAGGTAAGTTCTATTCTCTAGGAGTTGGAAATGATAAAGAAGTGAGCTCGGACTAAATTGGATGCAGGAGAACGGTCGTAGAGAGTGGGAGTGCAGAGGAACCGATGCCCACAATCATGGTGCCGTTACTTTCAAAGCATAGAGATCTGGAGAATGATGTGAGGTGATGGAGTCTGTACCCAGAGCAATGTTTTGGAAAAGAAGACGGAAATTTCAAAAGATGCAGGAAAAATGGAGGATCAGCTGTAATGCTGTGCAAAATATCCAGCCAATTCACACGATTTACCACAACTCTGATGTGCCTCTAAAAATGATTGTGTATCAGCGCTAGCAATTTGTTCTCAATCAAATCCAGCAGCCTCTGGGTGTATTTACCTTCCCAGTAAATACTTACGTAAGAGGAAAGTGTTCTTCTGTAAATGAGGGGCAGTCACGGTTATGAAAAAGCCCAGTTGCGCCTTACAATATGTCTTCGACGTCCCTCTCCTGTCTTGACTGATCCTGGTAATTGTCCAGACCTTGAAGATGATCCCTCAACCTGCGTGAAACTGACTACCAGTTGCATGATTTCACAAATTATGACCACCATCCCAGCAGGTCGGCAGTGGGGTGTGAAAACTGGTCAGCGTCTATAACTATGAAAACAACACTCATTGAATTCCAAAATGTCACTATATAAAAAAGTTGGAATGCTAATTTTATAACTACTGACTTTGGGAAGTTTTGCGTTAGGTTGCGGCAATGCATTTTGCACGAACTCATCGAGGTGGATTGAGAGATTGTTGGCATATTTCTCTAGCACACTATTGAGGGGGAGTTCGCGGCAGGTGCGAAGAGACAGCCGGCAAAATAAGTAAAGGATCTTTCGTTCCGTTTCCTAACAGAAGTGATATACCTAGGTACAGTACCTAGCTCCGCGCTAAACTTCACATGACTAGGTTTGCCCTTTCCAGCGAGAGCTGAAAGCAATCCACACCGCCTAATTTTACACCAATTAAATCATTTTGCCTATATAATCCCTGAAGGCGGTGTGGCACTCTTTCAGATCTGGCACGTCGGACGACAACCCTTCAACAATCGGCCGCTATAAGAATAAGACACTCATTGTTCAAACGATATTCAAAGTGACAGGCTCAGCGTCTCCAAACTAGCGCGTATTTCCAACAATTCTATCACCTGTACCGCGTTGAGCTTGGTGGGACTTGGGCGCGGAGGATCCTGTTCGCCGACCACATCGAACTCGGTACCATGTCGAGTGAGTAACTGTTCGCAACCATTGTATGTGCAACTCGGGTGATTAACAATGTCTAGTCTTCTTCTCTACTCATCACCTCGAGTCGGAGACACCTCTTCCAACATCTATAAGTCGCGAGGCAGCAGTCGCATTCCTCCATGACCATACTGCTTTTCAGAATCTCCAACCTCTCGTCACTGGTACGCTAATAAGTGTCCTCGCACTCGCAGATATCGGCTAAAAATTGAAAGGTATATACTAACTCTGCCATCAGACAATAAAGTTATCGCTAGTCCTCCACCGACCGAATGGATTGTTACTGAGGCTGTCGCCGTTAGTTCAGGTGCAGCAATCGATTATCGTTCCATCACGATCTCGGTCCCCTTCGGACCACTTGGAAGTAGCTCGATCACCACTACATCCGCTTCCATCGATACGGATGATGGACTCATCGTTGTATTCCATGCACCGCTAGGTCTCCATGGCCGAAATCAGTACCGAGTCATCGCAACTGAAGATGGCCAAGGACTGGTGTTGCGGGAAGAGGCGAAGTTGACGGGGATCTCACTGTTGATGCCATTCGTCTTGGGTAAAGAGAAGGAATCCCATGCACTGCATAGAGGGAATGTTGCGCAGGAGCTGGAACGTCGTGCGTCGGCAAAGTGATGGTTAAGTGGTATGTATGCAAGATCTGGAGGAATCTCCACGTGACTGCAGGCCTTGAATGCCGAGAAGCTGATTATTCTGCAGCATTTCATCGTTGATCCGGGACGATGTTTTCTACCTATATGCTCATAATTGTTCAAGTGTTCATGTAGAAGTTATATACGATATTGCGGAATACCTTGGGCGTGGTAAGAAGTGGCAGCTGTTTAAATGCATTTCAAGCAGCTTCAGAACATCTCGACTTCCCCGTTGCGTTCACTCAGTGTTGCAAGAAATTCGAAGAACAAGGTTTTCTTTGAGCAAATGAATACGCATCGTCAAGTGATGCTAGCATTAGGTTTAATTAGTATTCATACAATGGGCTTTGTCATGTGAGGCTTGAGAAGTCGATCTTACCTCCAAACGCTCCTCATCTGTTTGTGAGACAATTCGAGGGCTTTCTATGTCCTTTCGATAGTTCCAAAGTCAAGTTTCATCAGTGTGATACGACATTCTTGGCATACTTCCAATCAACGTACTGAAGGGCCCAAGACTGAAAGTATTGGGCCAAGGCAGCGAACAATGCCATGAAGACTCGGATCGCAAACATTTCAGGGATTTAGGACGAAGTATATCTAGCACTTTCGAACCCGTAGTTTCTGATCTGATGAGCATTGGCTTGGTAATGATTTTCTGAATAGTGACACCCACACTAGTCCTCTCGTATCTGCATCAAAATTAGTGCATGAATGTAACCGAAGCGTCTGGAAGTTATGGCAGCTGATCAGTTGTGATATGCCTGGCCTCTATGCCGTCAATATCTTGAACCGAAGCTGTGTTTGTCTTCTGCAGCCATAATCACGCAAGAGCTGTGTGATGAGGCTGAGGCGTGGGCTGGGAAGCGTTGTTCGATGCAACCGCGCCGATACCTGCATGTATGCGGTGTCCATTCTGATCCAACTTCTTGTACCATGTTTATTCGATAATATCCAGTAGTTCTGCACCGTGCTTCGCTGTGGCTTGCCTCGTCTCAAAATGGGAAATGGTGGTGTTGTGAGGCTGCGAATAATGTTGCCAAGTAATGTGCCCTTACGCGCGTCCATGCATATCTGCACACCGAAAGCCTTCCAATAAATTCTGCCGTTGCCTGCGTTATCTCAAACGGGAATTTCAAATGAGCTGTCAAGTCGCCAGGCTCCCCGCGAATGTCATATTCAGAATTTCACGAATCACGGCCCTTGCACAGCTTTGGGATCAGACAGTAACATGCAGCCTCATCCATTTGTGGAGGTCTGATTTTAGCATCTTATTCCCACTATCACTCTCAACTCGGTCGTCTCAATGAGATTTCGAAGTTCTCTGATTGGATCATCTAAAGATACTTGACTCTGGGAAATTAATGATAAGGAAAGCCCACCAAGCGTTAATAAGACTCAGTCCTCATACAAATGAACTGTAGACTTGGCTAGGATTTGCGCATCAGCCAAGCTTTCTCCCATAGCCGTACCCCACCTCGTTAAACCTGGATACATGATAAAAGCGATGCGTCCCTGTTTCGCGCCGTCTTCATGCTCTTCAGGTGTCTCATATAATTCATCATCAACCTCCTTGTACCAATTCTCGTCCGTCCTAGGAGGATCGGAGAAATCATAGATAGCCCGTTGACTCGCGAGTGTTCTTGCAAGCTTGATAACGTTTTCAAACATCAAGGAGACTTTTTGGTCAAGCTCGACGTTCGAAATGTTGTATCCCAACGCATGCAACATACGTTGGAAATTATCAAACAGTTCTTCTCGCTTTTCCAGGGCTTGCTGTTTTGTATCAATAATCGCGTCTATGCTTCGATGCAGTTCCTCGCCAGTGATGTCGTAGCCAAGCATCTGCAACATGTTCTGGAATGTGCCAAACAGCTCTGGTCGTCTATCGGGGATTGCCTGGCTGGGCTCAACATCCATGAGCCGCTGAGCTGTTAGAGTTCGCCATTTGAAAGAATCGGCACAAGCATCTGCCGAATGGTGAGCTGATGTTCTTCGATTTTGAGAAAGAAGGGGCCATTTGCTCACAGGGATCAGGATACAGCAGTCTGTATGCATCATTTGCAAGCTCCCCCGCCTTTCCACGACACCATTTGAAAGGTCGTCCAAAGAGATGATCTTGCAAAAACCTTGCGATCATGCTTGTCAACATCTTTGCGATCATTGCATTGTCCACGTCATCTGTGATGACGAGATGAAACGGTCCTTCCCAGATATGAGATACGAGTCTCTGAGCTAAGTCGTTGTTCTCTGGCTTGCTGGAATGCTTGTTCAAGAATCTGACCAAGACCTTCGTCTTGTTCTTGAGTCTACTTAGATCGTCTAGGATCGCAGTGTCGGTGACAGGCTGAAATCTATCCAGGGTCTGAAGTCTTGATTGTTGAAGCTCTCTCAAATCTTTCTCGACTTTCTCGAGGCGTTTCTTGAGACTTTCTGCCTCGGCTTCTTTCTCCTTCGCAACTTGTTCGGCTTCCTGTCTCCGGGCCTCAATTTCTCGCACTCGCGCTTCAGCCTCATCTCTTTGGCGATATATCATCTCGATTGCATGGATAACATCATCCTTGGGGTATTCATTATTGTGGTTTCGTGGTGCATTCGGACTGGCATAATATACCAAAACTTCAGAGCCAGACTCGTGGAATCCGGACAATGTAGCCCCAGGACGGGGTTGAGAGAAGCTAATTCCACCCATTGAGGTTTGATTAGGCCAGACCGTCGCTTTGGCACTAGCAAGATCTTCTTGGCTTTTGGAGTAACGCGTAGAGCTGACCTAGGAAATCGATTAGAGCGAGACACGACTACGATTTATCACTCACAGTTTTGTTCCCAGTTTTACTGCTCTCCCCCTTCTTATCGTGATTACCCGGACGAGCGTTATTCTTTCCCATTGTCAAACTTTAACAGTATGCAGAGCCTTTCTTATCGAGTTACCATGAATAAAGAAGTAAGATTGATATTGATTGAGGTTCTGATTATAGGATTGAGAGGGATGATCAAACTTTAGTGAGGGGATGCGGGGTCCGACACAGGTTTGGGCTGCCTACAGCCTCGTGTCTCAACACAGACATGCATCGGGCGTAGGGCGTTGCTCAGCCTCCACCATGTCGCTCGGGGAGCCCTGGGCACTCTTGGCTCCCTGGATAAGTAAAGATCGAGACTACGCACACCGAACACGACGCTGGCGCGAGACGGGATTTATTCAGCGCCAGCGCATTCTATCATTGAGTCGCTCCACGCCCCGCCTCTCCATCTGCAACAGGCATTCTTCCCTCCCCTCAGATCTTCACTCTTGCCAACATAAGACCTCAAGCACGACACTATTTGTTCCTCTTTCGAAGCTTGCAAGACAGATAGATGTCAAGATGAGTACCAATAGTACGCTTGTCATAGGGTTGGACTTCGGCACCACATTTAGGTGAGAAATCTTCCATCAATCCTTCTACAAAGAGAGGGCTAATGATATGATCAGTGGAGTCGCTTATTGTGACAGTACACGCAAAACAGAAGGATCAGCAGGCGTCCAGCTCATTCAATCATGGCCTGGCATGGCAGGTATGGCAAACACTGAAAAGGTGCCAAGTCGAATTTCGTACGGAGTTCCCCCTCTTACCCTCTGGGGTAACCAGATCAAGCCAAACACAAAAACCAAAGTTCATTCTCTCATGAAACTGAAACTCGACGAGACACCAAAGAAAGACCGACGGCTCAAATATATATTAGCCTCCATTCTTGGTATCGAAGGACTCAAGATGGATGACACCGATGACGAGGTTGAGGATGCTTCGAAACCTTTGGAGAAAGAGCCCGTCGCAATTGTTGCGGACTACCTGACCCAAATCAGAAAGCATGTATATCTTGAGTTAAGCAAGATCTACGAGGGAGGCCTTTTTGAGAGTCTTCAGAAGGAACTCGTCGTCACAGTGCCCGCCGTGTGGTCCGAGAGAGCAAAAGATCTGACTCTTAAAGCGGTTTCTAAGGCAGACTTTGATGTTGAGAAGATCTTGTTAGTGACAGAACCCGAGGCCGCTGCGATTTACACCTTGAAAGACATGAAAGAAGGACCTGGGCAAGACCAAATTCAGGTATAATCAAATAGTAAAACGAATGAGATCTAGACTGACGACTGTGATACCAGGTCGGAGACTGCTTTGTTCTCTGTGACGCCGGTGGAGGAACTGTCGACTTGATTTCGTATCGCATCACCCAGATATCGCCTGTATTGAAGGTGGAAGAAGCTGCTATTGGATCTGGTGCCAAATGCGGCGCTACCGAGGTTGATAGAGACTTTCTGTCCTGGTTGGAGGAAAAAATAGGTCCAGGCCCTTACAAGCTGATTCCGCCAAACAAGACTTGTCACGGAAGTCCGTTGATGAATGCTTTCGAGACAGCCAAAATGCACTTTCAAGGTCACAAGGAGGAAGTTCAGATTGCATTACCCAAGGAATGTGGCATTGAAGACGACGAAGCACTGGGGATTGAAGACAAGCAACTTACGATCACTGAGTAAGAGCCCCTGGAGTTCACCCCTACTCCATCTCATAGCTCACTAATATGCTATAGCGTGGACCTGAAGACTATGTTTGATCGTTGCGTCAATCAAACATTAGAGCTTATAGACGGCCAAGTCAATGCTGTTCAGAACAATGGTCACGGAAAACCAAAGGCAAATAGCTCATCCAACTCGTGAGACTGGTCGCTGACATATCACTTACAGATGGTTCTTGTTGTTGGCGGGTTCGGACGAAATGAATACCTATACTCTAAAATCGTTGAATATTGCAACGAGCAACATATTAGCACACGAAAACCCCAGTTTCCGTAAGCTGAAATCCTCAAGTAATAAATTTATACTAAGTTATCCAGGTGGTCTGCTGTCGTGAGAGGAGCCGTCTGCCGAGGCCTTGAAGGTCCACAAGCCGGTCTTATCGCTGTCCGTCTGTCTCGTCGACATTGGGGGACATACGCATCACATCCCTGGGACTCACGGAGGCACAATCCAGAAGATATCTACATTGACGAATATTCCGGGGAGAAGTACGCTAAAGGTCAGATGACCTGGTTCGTTGCGAAGGGCGAACGCTTTCCCGAGAGCGCACCTAAGAAAGCTGCAATTGAGCTCTGTCGAGAATTTCACCTCGATGAGGATCGGACTGTTGGTGCCATCCTCGTTGGCTGCGATGAAGACAGCGCACCGTCACGATATGCACATCATTGTGAGTTTAAAAATACAGGTAAAATGATCATCGTCTTGTGCTAACATGATCCGATAGCTGCGTACAATATTTGTAGAGTAAACGCCAATCTGAACGACGTTCCAGAAAGCAAATTCATTCGTGTGAAAACAGGTCTAAACAAAGCAGAACATTACGTGGCAGAATTCAAATTAGAGGCTACATGGTCTGACGATAGAGTTACTTGGAAAGTCATCTTCGATGGGAAGGTATATGGGTCGACGAGTGTCTCTTATGATGCATGAATAGTGAAGAGAATTGTTTTTTTCTGCTCTACTTTTGGAATCTTTGTTCAGAGAATGATCTGCAATTCCGCAATGAGTTTTATAATATGGTTGTAGTTGTTGGTAAGAAGTAGGTACCGAAGTTAGTGACTGGGCGTCGTCTTCGTGTGGGCCCCTTGGCGCCTAATCTGCTGCAATATCTTGAGGGAGGTAAAGCTGTAGGGATTAGTCAGGATCGTAGGGAGAACTAGTGTTCAGCACGTCATTTACCTAGGCTTTAATCTATGCCGGGGCTGTATTTCATATCAGTTATCACCGCTCGAATGAGATCCTTCACTGCAAGGCTGGTTCCTGCATGACTAGAGAGATAACTCGAGATAGTAGACTTTCCACTACCCTGATGCATCTGTCAAGTAGTTGTCTATTATCGAGTTGGAAGCATTTGATCACGCAGCGACGGCCCGCATGTAAGAATCGGCTTGCTATACGAGCTTTAGTTAAAATACAGTTGCAATCTATTCTTTATGTTTTCCTGGAGACAGTCGAGACTCTCAGACAGAGACTATGCGCGAGACCTTCTGCTATCAGTTAGCTCTCTGCTCTATTCGTAACTCTGGGCTTCTTTGTCATTGACCTAGCAAACATTTATGCCATTACGATCATTCGTACGGTGTGGCCTTGATCTCTCCGAATGGGACAATGACGCTAACCACAAATCACCTAGGGTTGTTCTTCTGTGCCATTGGTCAGCCATTCAGAAAGGCAGCAAGAGCCATGCTCACTGTTATGGTGGAGCAATAGCAGGCTAATGCCACTATTGACATGCACATAATCTTGTCCTACATAGAATACGCTGGTGGCACATTGAAGCAAATGCTATTTGTCCTACAATAAGCTGACTATTTTACGTGCAATTCTCCTCGATAGCTTACGAACACGTCCACAGAATCTCGGGCTTGACTGCGATCAGTGAAAATAAGCGATTTCTTTTGGATAAGTATTATCTCACAGGGGTCTAAGAATAGACACCACGTGTTAGAAGCTTCTAATGGAAGGATTCTCTTTAAAGTTGAAATGTTCGTGGTCTGCCGAAATGAAATAGCCGCAAAGAACCATGCCCTTCTCCGCAAGCGGCTATGCAAATCATCCGGTCAGAAATGCATTAACGAGGGGCATACTAGAAGCTCAATAGACCAGGTAGCACAGCACGGCTGAAAAGTGCTCTAGGTCGTGTGTCTAATCACAATGTCGTACAAATTACCAGGCCATGGATCCTTAGCCTCACTAATATCTCATTGAGCAGGATACGAGAAGTCTGCGCCAAATTTTAATAATAGTTTCATTTAGTCGCGCCTAGCGCTGTTGTATCACTATTGCTGTGCGGCCAATTTTCCCCTTTCGAGTTGCTCAATTTCGTGATGAAACCCTCGAAGATAGATATAAAGATCTGCTATTGCAGTCGCAAGTTCTGCATCAATAACACAATCAATATTACCCCTAAAATCAAACTCAAAGTCATTCTTAAAGATTATCAACATGAAATTATCCGCAGCCATCATTTCCTTTTTCGCTTTGGCCGTCGCCAGCAGTGCTCTCCCTCATGCACCCGAGCAAGGATCGTTCACCTGCGCAAAGCCGGATTTCGGAGGTTGCTGCGAGAGATTCCTCGAGAATGGCTCGGGAGTTGGCTGTAGGTTTCCCTCAAATCAAAAATATCCTCAAGTCCAGACTAATTTTCATTATTTGCAGGTGCACGAGCAAGCATTGCCATTGAGGGTGCCAGGGAGAAATTTACCTGTAACGATTCGACCAGTGATAAAGGGGGAGCTGCTTGCTGCCATACTATTCCAACGCCTTCAGGAACTGTATGCCTTTGTCCTTGAGCCATGGATGGTTTATACTAATGATATGTAGAGAATTGGCATTCCTTTGCCTTGCCAGCAAATTTAGGTGCCTGCACATTTTTGGAGGAGAACGAGTCGGATACGTGGACTGGCTTCTGAAGGTTCAGATATTACGGAATATTAGGTTCAAGAGAATGAAATAAAAGCTCAATCTTCTGCATGCGCGTTTTTGCGATAATCCAAATAATGCAAAGTGCATATGGGTGTGTGAACTGTGCAATCTAAATGCATGCTTTGTAGATCACTCCATTCATGAATCAATAACGAACGGCAAGGTAAATAGATGTCGGAGTTAGGAACACCAAAGATATTTTGCTATCTTTTTTTAAATACAAATAGATATTGTGCTTGAGCAATTTAACTCCCATTTTTGTTTTATTATTCATCTTGGAGGAAGAACACGAGCACCCGAGTTAGGATCATTCCCAATCTAATCCTCGTTCGGTCCGACTTTGTGCAGGAGGGAAAGGATGGGGGAGTACTTGACGTTCCTGAACCGAAGGAAAGGTTTCAGATTCGGATGAGATACCGCATATTTGTCATGTGTACACAAGAGGTGTCAGAGGATCAAGTCAATTGACACAGTAGGTGAGCCAGAAGGAGTGGAGGAGAGCAGATCGCTCGAGAGAGTATATACAAAGAAAAGAACGTTGCCGGCCGGCAAATAAAAGAAATCACTAAGTCTGACTAACTTTTCCTCCGAAGAACTGAATCTCACACTACTCCTCGCTTTCCTAACCACTCCTCGCTACAGCCTCTCGTCTTTCCCACGGAATTTCCCTTCCAGCCGCACGTTGAATCCATCGTCCTCCCATCCCCTATCTAGCTAACAGTCTGAGCAGCTTCACCCTCACCACCCCAACCTTCCACTGCAATAATCTGGTAGCTAAGAGTGCCTAGTTTTAAACCGAGGCCTGCCCATGCATTGAAATGATTTGAAACCGTGACAGTACCGCTCTGGCGAGGAGACTGTCGGACCGAGATATACTGATTGAAGGTAGTCGTGCCTTGGATGGAAGGAGCATTAACACGAGTGTTCTCGTAGATGGTATACTCGGATCCGTCACTATAGACGGTACCCTTATAGGTGCCAAAGCTTGGGGGGCTATGGCTGTCCTCG
This sequence comes from Mollisiaceae sp. DMI_Dod_QoI, assembly GCA_009613015.1. Classification (NCBI taxonomy): domain Eukaryota; kingdom Fungi; phylum Ascomycota; class Leotiomycetes; order Helotiales; family Mollisiaceae; species Mollisiaceae sp. DMI_Dod_QoI. The sequence goes on from VXCB01000095.1 coordinate 48,231, forward strand.
ACGATGTAATATTCCACAAGAGGATTTGTGCTCCAACCGTAGACAGAGAGGAGGGCAGTTCCCGAGCCTACACCGAGATTTCCTGAGAAGGTGATGGGACTTGGAGAGGAAGATGTCAGGAAACTGATCTGAAATCAATATCATTAAACTTACTTCTGGGATCCGGTAGTCCATCCGAGTCCGACGACGAAATCGTCTTGAGTGTCCCAAGCAACTTTGAAATAGTTGCCGCTGGGGGTGAAAACAACGTCACCACCTGTTGTGTAATCTTGCTGATAGTTCTGTCGGGCGCGAAGGTTGTTATCACGTCCGAGAATGAAATTGGCAGGGCTAGAGTCCGCTCTCTCAACATTGGCAGTTGGAGAAGCCAATGAGCCAACAATGGCAAGGGCAGTAAGAACGAGGCGAGAGAAGGCCACCATGATGCTAGTGTGATTTGGGGATTGAAACCAAAGAACTGTAATAGTTGAGTAGTGATGACCCTGACTGTTGAATAATTGCTTCACTTCAGCGACTCGCTGCGACTTTATATCTCTATAAGAACGGATCACCGTACTTCGGCGGAACGGATACCCAAGACTGAGGAGAACCAAATAGCGTGATGAAAAGAAGCTTTTGCGTGCCTCCGCACATCACTTTGCTAACACTAGACTGTGAAGCTTGAATAACAGACACACAGGATCAGGTGTCAAAATACTCCGACACGGTTGCTTAAGCTTCCCAATAAGGAAATTCTCTCATCTGAAAAAGTCGGGAGTGCACACTCCGATGTGATATATGATTAAATACTATTATTGCAATATTATAAATTATGTAAATTACAATATTATTACTGGAGATTCGACATTTTGATTCTCCTCTACCTCCCATAATAAAGTTCATCGAAAATTCAAAATGCATTACAAACATCCATATGCTTCTCGATATACAAGAACCTCTAAGCCTTAAAACTTAAATTTGGAATCACATGTATTTACCTCTTAACTTCTACCTCTCCGCTCTTTACAGTCTTAAAGGACTGAGGCTCCGAATGAAGCTTGTTTTCCTTACAAACTCGGCTGCATCCGATCTAATTCAAATTAGCCTAAAAGCTACCCGGAGAAAGTATACAGATTCGGGCACACCCGATCTTGGTATTCATCAGCCTAAAAGCCATGCATGATCCGAGCCGCCGAGGTCCCTTAGTTTTTGCGGGGTTGAATATTCAAAATGTGGGGATGCAAACAACCTCAGCCCTGCTCAAATCCTGACTTGTCAAGATGTACCCCTTATTTACAGCTCCACGGCATATTTGATTGATTCAAGCTTTCAATTAGGTATTTCTCGCTTGGCTAAAGCCCGTCTCGAGCGGGGCTTGGCAAGGGTCTTGGGATCAATTGACCAGGTGATGATCCGCGGGTTGGGCCGTACCTGTTGAGCAAGAATTTATAGAGTCAAATGATCCTGTTTAGGGTTCATGTCCCGAAGAATTCGGCGATCCGGATGTAACACAAAGAGCAAATCTCATGTAGATCAAGGAGCAGACCTACGCTGCGCAACCGACCCGTGGGTGGGTACAACCCTCGGGCCCTACCCTACCCATGGGTAGTTACGTAATCACAACCCTACCCGTGGGTACCCATGGGTAGGGTTCAAAATTCTCGTGGGTACCCATGGGTTTACAACCCTACCCGTGGGTTACTTGGCAACCCGTTCATAACTTTATACTAATTTTTATACTAATTTGCATTAAAACACGTAGAAATATATAAATAGCACGATAAAACACATAGAAAACACGTTTAAGCACGTAAAGTATAATAAAAATATTTTATTATAAGTATTATATTACATATTATATAAGTTTCAAAAGGAGGCACGAGAGGGGAGGGCACGAGAGGGGAGGCACGAAAGGGAGAGGGAGAGGGAGAGGGAGAGGGAGCAGGAAGGGAGAGGGAGAGGGAGGGGGATGGGAGAGGGAGAGGGAGGACGAGAGGAGAGGGAGCAGGAAGGGAGAGGGAGGAGGAAGGGTGAGGGAGAAGGAGGGGAGAGGGGGAAAGAAGGGAGAGGGAGAGGGAGAGGGAAAGGGAGAGGTGAAGAGGGAAGGAGAAGGAAAGGGGAGAAGTAGAAAACGGAGGGAGAAGGGAAAAGGGAGAAGGAAGGTCGGTCGGTATTAATACTTATTTGTAAGCTTCGAGAGCTTCGAGAGCTTCGACAGCTTCGACGTTCGAACGTCGAGCTTTGGTGAGCTGGTGAGAGCTCGAAGCTCGCAGCGAAGCTCGACGTACGAAGTTACGAACTCTTCTCTTCCTTCCTCCTTCTCTCTCCCTCTCCCTTCTCCCTCTCCCTCTCCCTCTCCCTCTCGTGCCTTCCCTCTCGTGCCTTCCCCTCTTATGCCTTCTTTTGAAACTTATATAATATATAATATAATACTTATAATAAAATATTTTTATTATACTTTACGTGCTTAAATATATTTTCTACGTGTTTTTTACGTGTTTTATCGTGTTTTAATGCAAATCAGTATAAATATTAGTATAAAATTATGTACGGGTTGCCAAGTAACCCACAGGGTAGGGTTGTAAACCCACGGGTAACCCACGGGTAGGGTCGAAGAAATTTGAAAAAACCCGTGAGGGTTACCCTACCCACGGGTAGGGTCGAAAAATCCGACGGGTACCCATGGGTAGCCTTTGCGCAGCGTAAGCAGACCATTCACAGGTCTTATCCTGCCGACGGGAATCTGGGGAAACTAAGTTCGTTATCGATCTCTGTAAATTATTTTAAAATGCAGTCCAAACTCGGGTTTACCCTTTATCCGAGCCAATCTAGTCATGCAGGCTTGCAACTCCTATTATTGAAATAGAAAAACGAATAAAGCTTTCCCTTTAGGCATTAAGAGGGGAAGAAAAGAAGGATATCCTAAGACGAGGCCACTAGTGCTGTCGTTTTGTAAAATCAGATTGATTACTGAGAGCCTCTATTAACAACAATTACATAAAAAAAGAGTAATTTAACAGGTAGTAAATTGCTGTTTGGGTGGTTATTTTATTATTACCTTTTTGGTGTAAGGGATTGAGATTGAATTCGATTTAATTTGATTTAGTACTGATGAAGGCCTTGAATATGTGTATGTGTGCGTGAGAGAGAGAGAGAGAGAGAGAGAGATGTGTTTGAGCGGGTATTTGGATATTAGATTCTTGTTTTTGTGCTAAGAACATAGAATGGAATTGGGACCATGGCTATGATTTGGAAAACTGATAGTTGGACGTGGAATAATTTGCTATTTTTGAGGTTCATGAATATAATTTCCTTTGTAATATGAGTAAAAGAAAAGGCAAGAAAAGAGGTAAGTTGATTCTCAACATACACCTCCACTCCTCTCTTCCCAATCCACAAGCTCCATACCTCCACAAGCAACAAGCCGCTCAAAATCATTTCTCCCCACTAACCCTAACACCCAACAACCCCTCCGCATTCCTATACGCAATCATCTCCAACTGATCTTTCGTCACCAACCCACTCCGTTCCAACTCCTCCATCCACTCCAGTCCCCTCTCATTCCTCGCAAACGGATAATCCACACTATACAAAATCCTCTCCACCCTCGTATTCCTCAAAATCGTCGCCATCGGATCTAAACTCCACACCCCACTCGTCGTAATCCACACATTTTCATCCCACACCTGCTTAAACCCTCTTTCCATCTTCCCCCACCTCGGACTCAACTCTTCAATCCGACCCAGCATGAACGGTAACATCTCGCCAAAATGCCCTATGATGATTTTTAATTTCGGGAATTGGTCAAAAAGCCCAGAAGCAAAGAGGCGTAGAATATGTAGCGCGACGTCAGAATGCCAGCCGAAACCCGAGGCGCCGAGACTGAGTTCCGCTCCCTGGGAAAAATTCCCAGAGTAGAGCGGAGCCATAGCCTCGCTGGGCCAGGTGGGGTGGAAGTAGAGCGGGACGTCGAGATCTTGCACTGTTTTGAAGAAGGTGCGGTATTCGACGCCGTCGTAGTATTTGCCGTCGCAGTGGTTGTCGATTAGAGCGCCGACGAACCCGAGGGAGTAGATGCAGTGGGTGAGTTCCGCGGCGGCGGCGGAGGGAGAGCTCATGGGGAGGGTGGCGAAGCCGGCGAAGCGGGTGGGGTGGGTTTGGATGGCGGAGTGGAGTTGCGTGTTGGCGGAGCGGCATTGCGTGGGGGAGTGGCCGAAGGGACCGTGGGAGATTATTTGGAGGGAGATGCGGCCGGCGTCCACTGCACTGGATTAGTACTGTTTTTTCTATAAGGTGAAAGAGTTGAAGAAGATAAGACACGACTGTAGAGTTGCTATACAGTGAAGTCAAGAGGTGAAAACTCAGGGAATGGTTGTTTACTGTTTTGCAGTCGAATAGGGCCCAGGTCCGCCAGTTTTTCAGAAAGGCCTGGAACATGTTTTAATTGTTCAGAGTATTTGCCCGAGAAAGAGGGGAGCGCATCTTGAGAGATAAAATGCTCTTCCAAAGTGATAAGTGGTGGAACCATTGTGACAGGTAGTTGCGATTAAAGAAGCTGTTCTCTATTGGCGAGAGACGTGTAGTCTATCAAATCAGATGTATTATTGTTAAGGTTTTGATGTCTTGGCAGTGTATCTGTGAATAGACGGTAGTGGACGCCTCCACTCTTTCGAGATGTCGTTCATCTTCGCTTAAAAGCTGTAACACAGCGTAGTTCTAGCACAGGGTAAGCGCAGGGTTAACCTTACCCAAATTCAACCCGAAAGTCAGGTGAAGTCGGCAAGTCGGTATCTATGCACGCGAAGTGCCGCCATCGAAATCCAGCACGCAGATGAATGACCCTCAAGATACAAAATGAGCAAGCAGCCGAACCAATCTGAAAGAGACACATAAAATTGAGCGACATCCGCGTGAAGTCTGAGCGACAGCCGCAGGGTGCTGCTATATGAAGCTGTACCTCCGTACGTGAAGTGGTAGGTATGCACGATGACCGAATGCATTTAACTAGGAAAAGCACTACTGTACTGAAGGCAAGACGGGAAGCTCCAAGTAGCGGTCATGCATTGAGTTACCGGTACAGTAGTCTACCTAACTCTGAATCAAGAATGTGGAGTGGAAGATGTGGAAGATGTGGAGGAGGGGCTTTACCCCGCAACGGCCCCACTTTACGGCTCCACGACGCAGGTGGCTGAAAGCGCGGGTGCGGGATCCAGGGATCTAAAATTAATTACCTATATCGATGGATTGATTGAATACTGGGGAGAGGGACGGTACTCAATCTCAGGCAATGGTGTGTCGGTAAGGAAGGGAAGGGGACGAGGGAGAATATTTTCGTAGCGGTCGCATAGCATACGATTGTTGTTTACAAGATCATGGTCAAGTGGCACATGAAAGACAGATATTTTGTGATAAAACATGATTAGGATATTCATCATCCAATGTCTAGAGGACGGGTATAGGTGTTATAAACAGATGTCCATTCGTCCAGTAGGTATAGTCCAATCCAGTCCGATCCGATCCGATCCAATTCAATCCCAATCATTCAATCATTCCATCGCGCATACCAAAATTGAAAACCCTTCACTCATATCAAAAGAAACCTCATCTAAGAAATCTACTTCTCAGAAATCTCATCTCTATCCGTCTGATTCTCGATCTGGACATCACTCCCACTCCCATCCGTAGCCCCATCTCTCTTCTCCGCTCTGGCCCGATCAGCAGCATACATTGCCTCAATGCGATCTGTGTCATTGTTGCTGCTATCGAAGTGATACAACGGCTCCAGAACAGCGTCTTTGCGGCGGAGGACCCAGCGGTGGAAGAAATAGGGGAGAGCCTTGGTAATTTGGTAGCGCATGTGGGTGCGGGTGGGCACGGCGAAGATGTAGTCTAGTTCTTCGAGGGTGCGTTGTTTAGTTTCGGGGACCCAGAGGAAGATCATGACGAGTGCGACCAGGTTGGTTCCGGCGTAGAAACCGAACACACCCTGTGGAGAGTTAGTTATTCATTCGTAAGGTATAGAAGATGGAAGGGAAAGACATACGGTAGGAGTCATGGCAGCAAGCATGAGAGGTAGGAACAGGGTTAAGACGCAGGCCCAGAATAGACAGGTTGCGACAGCCCAGCCCATACCGACTTCACGATGCGATAGAGGGAAGACTTCGGCAGAGTAGGCGAAGGGAACTGGTCCTTCTCCGGGCGAGTAGAACATGGCGAAGATGTAGATGAACATTGCAACGAGGGCCAAATGGATCTTGTAATGGACGTCAATCAATGCACAGAGACCGCCCGCGAGAAGTGACCATGCCATGTTGGGGAAGGTGAAAAGAAGAAGTGCTCGGCGTCCAAAGGTGTCGATGGTCCAGAGAGCTGGGAAGGCGAAGAGGAAGTTGATAAGACCGAAGCCCCATGATGCCCAGAGAGCTTGGTGGGCGTTGAAACCGGAGTTTTTGAAGATGGTTGAAGAGTAGAAGGCGATGATGTTAATACCGCACATCTGTTGGGCAATCATGACAGTGAATGAAGCCAAGGTTGCTCTTCGAACACGTGGAATGGTGAAGAGTTGGACGAAGCGAGTAAGGTAGTTGCTCCTGCCAATAATCTCCTTTTCGATTTCAAGCTGAGAGTGGATATAGTAAAGATCTCGTGCCGCTTGAAGAGGATTGTTACGGAGCTTGAGCAGGGATCTGTATGCCTTTTGATACTTATTCTTCTCTACGATGGTGTTAGCTTGGAATGGGGTTGGAGAAAAGAGTCACTTACTCATGCACCATCTAGGTGATTCTGGGCACATAAAGATGAAAAGGATGAGTGGTATCGCTGGGATCATAGCTGATCCAAGCTGCAATCTCCAGGCAATCTTTCCTGTGTTGACCACGGCGAGATTTGCACAAAAGCCCAAGAAAATACCAAAAGCAGTCCACAATTGCCAAGACATAACCAAAGCTCCTCTGATGGAAGCTGGACTGTTCTCGGCGGCGTAAATTGGTACGGTCGAACCTTTAGCACCCATACCGAATCCAAGCAAGAGACGGCAGATGAACAGTTGGGGCCAGGTTTGAGTGAAAGCAGAGCCGATGACAGGGAGAAAACAGAACACCGCGGCAATGAAGATGGTACCACGACGACCGAAGTAGAAATTCAATGGATCAGAGAGCCAGCAGCCTACGAAGGAGGATCCGATGTATGGAGCAGAGTTGACCAGACCAACGAGAAGAGTGTCATGGGTTGACTCAGTACCGATACCGAAAACCGTTGGGAAAGATAAATTGGCTCCATTGGAACCAGTCTGATCCCAACCTTGGACAGCCGCACCGATTGAGCAAGTGAAGATTGTGACATAGAGAGCCCATGGTTGGCGCCACTTGTGTAGGACTTCGTTTCGGAGGTCATCAACTTCCGTGGCGGTCAATGCGAATGGACCAGTGATATCTTCGTAGTTTTGCGGGTCACTCGCGACGAGAGCTCCCTTTTGGAGGAGTGGCAGAGCGTCCATGAGACCCTTCTCTTGTGCGAATTCTTCAACATCTTTGAGGAGTGTCGCTTGAGGAATGCCGGCCAAAGGGTTCTTGATCCTTCAATCGTTTAGCAGAGCGAATCAGAAGAAATATAGCTGCTGGGATTCTTACTTCGCTTCAGCATTGGAATTCAAGTTGATGTGACCTGTGTTGTAGTGGCCATGCTCGCTGTGTACAAAGTCAGAACTGTATGTGAATTGATCTCGCACGAATGCGCATTTATATTACGCGACGCGCAGAGATGAGAGAAACGTACTGGTAACCATCCGGCCCCGTGTTCACGGCCATTGACTTTGGCTCCGCCATTTTGAAGTCGTCGCGTGTGTAAATAAATAATGTTCAAGCTTCAATGGCGGGGGAGACAAGAAATTGGCGATGAGCTTGGTTCGAGTTCCTCAAGCTTGGTCTTCCTCTCCAATTGCTTGTGTGAGGATGCAGAAAGCTTGGAATGCTGATCGACATTCTGGCTGGGGGAAGGAGCAATATATGTGATCTTCCTGGTCTGACCTCGGGCACACCTTGGACGATCTTGACCTCTTTCTTCCCCTCACCTCCAGCTCCCCCCAATCTCCACTTTCTGCCACTCCATCATCTCCATGTCTCTCCAGTCGACTCCAGTCCCCGCTGACTCCAGGCAACGATTTTTGTACCCTGTCGCGCGCGATGGTTGAGCAGTGAGGTTCGCGACCGGATCCTATCATCCTGCTCTCCTGCAGACGCCGGCGACCGCTTAGATCGATCTTGGTCTTGGGAGAGCGAGACGAGCGGGAAGGGGTTTACCGCATCAGGAAGGAATCAGCAAATGCCGTGAGACCGGCGCGGGACTAAGGAACCACGAGGAAGGGTTGGAAGGGTTCTCTTAACCTCTCTCGCTGCGGGCGTGGAACCGGCTGGCACTGAGGGGGGCATCAAAATACGATTTTACGAATGAGACTGCCCACCACTGTCCAGATGGCGTGCAGAGGGGCTGCCAACGAGCTCGTCGGCCGCACTAGCTGCTTTCCATTGACCTTCTCTGGCGCCAGGCCATCGCTGATCGTCGGGACCCCTTTGCCATCTCGTGCGCCAGCAGCCACTATTGGGCCAAGCTGCGCTCCGTGTCTGTTGGGAACGTGGGATCTGACCTGTTGGACGGTGTGTCTGGGGCATCGCATCCTCCGTATTGGGATGGACCTCGTTGCCACGCTGCACGCGACCTGATGTTTCTCCGCAGTATTCCCGTCGGCGGATGGTCGGAATCCCCACAGGTCGAGGAGGTCAAGAGGTCAAGAGGTCAATCCAGATTCGACGTCCCTGACACCCGATCCGTGGTCCGTCCTCAATCGCCTCAACGACGCCCCAAAAACGCCTCAAACGCCCCATTCAAGCCACCTCCAAGATCCGAAGGAGAATTAAATGGTTGCCTGGAGTCCTTGCAGCACAATCGGGCAGAAATGGATACTCTTTATGCAAAACCACCATTTAAATAACTCAATAACTGACTCGCGATGGGTCGAGACTCCCAATGAGGCTTTTTGCGAAGCCAAAATCGCACGATTCTGCCCGTGGTATCGCTTCCAATCTTCCACTTTTGCCCCAAAGTCCCAGATGTGCCCCAGAGGTGAGGCACTTCCCAGTTTTCGTGGCGTTGTGGAGGAAAAACCTGGAGGAACGATTGTTCCGGGGGGTACCCTGGCCGTGAGAGCTTGGCGGCCAGCACTTCATTTACTGAGATAAGAGCACACTCCGCGATTTTCTCACCTCACTCGAAGTCCCCGCATACGGTGTGGTACGATGACCGCATCGATAGGCGTCGGAGGTTCCGAATGCAGGGGTGGCTTTCTTTTCTCGTTTCTCGCAACACACGCGCGGGTTTCTTTATGACGTCTTGAACAAGAATACACGGTTGTGTTTCAATTGTTTTGTTCGTCGCGGGTGTGGAATCAATCACATGGCACGATATCTTGGGATGGAGTCGAGGCGATGTGGAGCACGCAAAAGTTTGCATTCGGGCCGCTGCTAAGTCCACTGGCCAGACACTCGCTGGGACCCGTTATTTTGATCTTATCTCTGGAATCCAGACGGCTCAGGGGCTTTCAATGGTCCAGTCGAACTTCCAGACCCGGAGCATTTTGAGCAGGCGTGGCCAGTGTTTGGCGTTTGGTGTTGGTATTCTGCGATACATCTCCATCCAAAACGCCACGCCCACAAAATCAGAAAGTCCAGACAACAACTCCACAACTCCACAACTCCACAAAAACTCCATCTATTGATTTCCTCCTCTCTCACCATGCTTTTGTGCATTTCGCTTCTAATTAGTACTTTATCAAACCATTCATTCCAGACTGCGATATCAAACAGCTGCCATCACAGCCGCATCTGGAACAAGATAAGGATCGTAAATGCAACCCACCATCAATCCCCAATTTCCGCACACATTTCTTCTAAGTCCTCGCTGTTTCGGTCTTACAGTACTATAGCAGATACCCTCTTCCATCGAGCATCTAGAGAATATTTCGGCGAAGCTTTACGCTCGGCTCAACCACTTTTGCGTCGCTCCCTGAGTTTCGTTAGTTGCGATTCTACGAACTTCGTAGATTCCTAAAGAGACGAAATAGAGAGGTTGCATTTAAGTATAGTGAGTTGATGTCCCACGTTGTAACACTGTGCGTTCATTCGTGATGTGGGATTGTTGCTGTTGCTGTCGTTTTGACATATGAATTCTCAAGATGCTAATATAGAGTCTTGAGGTGAGTCGAGGCAGCGAGAGTCGTGCTAAAGGTAAGTGCCTAGAGGAATACCACTACTACGAGCTTCAGATTAGCAGGTTTGAAAATGAATGATGGAGAATTCTGAGGTTCTCACGATAAAGGAAAAGTCGTCGCTCTCAGATATGATCACGTGACTTTCTCCTTCAGAGAAACTGATGTGATCCTAGATCTTGATGGGGATAAGCTCAGGAAATTCCTACAGTGAGTGCGTGGAGGGATTCGTAGGCATGGCTAATAGGAGGAGTGTTTTTCTTGGCCCTCCTAGTCCGGTTGAGGATGGAGAGTAGAATTAGTGTAGGATGAAGATGAGGCCGAAGAAATTGAGGAAGAAGAGACTGAGGGAGAGGACAGTGAGTGCGTGTGATGAGGTCTAGGGATATAGAATGTCGCCCTAGGTTAAGGAGAGTTTGAGGAGGAGACGAAGAGGAGGAAGCTGGGGTAGTCGATTGATTTCGAGGAAGTTTTCGGTGAGAAAATAGGGTTTGAAAGAGTTTTGCGAAGAGGATGACGTTGATGAATCTGATTCCTACGATGGAGAGTTTGAGAGAGAGGATCGCTAGGCGTTACAATAAACAAGGACACCGCCGATCAGGAGCCTGGGGCCCTGATATTGAATCAGAGAAGTGGAAGCCTTGAAAGGCGAGAAGACGTACTAGCTACCGGGCCGATAGCCCAGACCATGCTAATGGTAGAGCAGTGATTGTCCTTCGCGTAGCGGGACGAGGTCGATGATGATTCTCTCACTTAAGGTTATGTGTTCTTCTACTCCGCTTCCTTAGACACATCGTCTAGCAAGTATAACGGTGAAGTTGATCGAGACTCTACACGTGAGTACATCGATGATGAGTATGAGAGTGAACAGTTTGAGTGCGAAGAGGAGGCGGGGCGCGACCGAAGACATCTGAGAATGCGACAAAATTTTACCCCTAGGCTGTACACGCAAGGAAAAACGATGTACCGATTCAGAGGATAAAATTGCTGTTCCGTGAGAGCCTTCGACATTGCCTATTAATACTGCTCAGACATGACATCCGGGACTGAGATAAAAGGCAGGACCTCATTAGGAGTGCAGTGGCGATGAATGTCGCATCTAATGCACAAGCAAAATTACACTTCCAACGGAATTAAACGCTGCTAACAAACAACAGCTAGGCTTGAATGTCTCAACAAGAGTTTCAATTAGGGTAGACATGACTTCTAACTCTTGAATGAAAATATATAAAAATGCTTTAAAAAAGACGTGTGAAAGGAAAATGGCAAGAGAAAAATTATTCGAGAGAACAATTGAAATTGGCGTAGCAACTGTCAGGAGATGGTTCAATTATGGTTCTTCCGGACGTGAGAAACGGATATCTCAATTCAGTTTACCTCGTCGAAATGCGGAAACTTTTCCATGTTCCTCTCAGGACTCTCAGACTCTCAGACTCTCCAAACCATGCTTAAAAGCGCGAAGTCTTCTCTGCAGACTATGAAATGTATTGATGACAATTGCAGACGCTAATGCTCGAGTATCGAATTTCATAAAGAGAGAGGAAGCAATGTCGCGAGAGGTGCAAGCACATACTCCTCGTCTGCTTACCAATATCCGCTCGCCTCGGGTTTCATGGTCCCTTTTCCGTCAATGCTTTTCCGTCCTCCCTTTCATCCCTCCGTCTCACTCTCAACAAAACTCCATCTCCACATTTCCTCAAATGTGGAACGACGCTTCTCGTGCCTCCTTGAGGTACTTAGCAATTGCGGCAACATGTGAAAAAACCGAACGGTAGAGCTTCATCGATGCCCGATGTGAACAGATATCCGAACATGCAGAAGCAAAGAGTATCACGTGCGTGCGATACCTGCAAGCGGTAGTGTTAAGCCCTAAGACCAGAGAATATGATGTGGCGCTGCTAATGACTGAATAGGAGAAAGATCCGCTGCACGGGGAAACTGCCTTGTGCACACTGCATCAAGAATAATAAGACATGCGAGTTCAAGGCAGCATACACTCGGGGAGCTGTGCCAGAAGTTCAGTCCGCACCAGTAGAAGATCAAGAAAAGTACCTGGAAGAAGTAGGTTACAAGCGACGACAGGTCTGGAGACCGTCCCCATCGAGAAAGAATTCGAGTCACGTGCAAGCAGAACGGGAGGATGAAGATGTCGAAGAGGAGGGAGAGAATGTAGAATACGATGAGCCAACTGGAAATGGCCAAATTTACACTCCTCCAAACCAAACACTTCCTAGCCGTCACACTCGACCGCCATCCCCTCGACATTCTGGGCCCTCTTTATCAAACGCCCAACATGCGCGAAGAAGTACCCACCACAGAGAGTCAAACTGTTCAGCAAGCGCGTCTTTCTATGAACGGACTCAAATGAACGTAAACAGGCTAGATTACCATCAGAAGAATCCAGTTTCTGCTTATGGAGATCCTCCACTCCCAGAAATCGATGGATCCTTTCTCATCTTCCCTTCAGCAAACGCCGCACAAGCTCTCCTCGGGAAGTATTTTGACTTTGTTTCAGCGACTAACAGACTCCTTCATCGGCCTACGGTGCAGTCGTGGATTTGTGAATTCTTAGGGAGTATCCGGGGTATGCGAACCGCAGCAGCAGAAAACAGTCATCGTGCTGTTGTCTTGATGCTATTTGCTTCAACGCATGAATATATGGATGATGAACCCGTTGACTGGGATACAGGCACTAGGTAACGCTTCTCTTTCTTTAAGTTCACAAGCTGACTTGGTCTTAGCTTTCGCTACTTTCAGGCAGCTGAAAACCAGTTAGCCAAGGAGACTGGCGAGATCCGGCTTGCTACTATCCAGGCGCGACTGATGCAATGCTTATACCTCATTTCAAGGTCACGGATCAACCAATGCAACAGCACCTTCGGCACTGTTGTCAACTTTATTTTTACCTTGGGAATCCACAGAGAACGAAGACCATCAAGTGTGAGCGATTTGCTTGAAATTGAAATGCAGAAAAGAGTATTCTGGTCTGCATATGTCTTAGATAAGTACCTCAGCTCTGCCCTGGGCCGACCGCAAATGTTCCATGATGAGGACATTGATCAGCCACTGCCTCTTTTCGTAGAAGATGAGAACATATCTTCCAGCTCTTTAAAAACAACGAACAAGGATGCTCAAACCCCCATGAAAGCAGCAATCTATCAGATCATGTAAAGCAAAATTCTTTCTATCTTTAGAAAATAACTGACATTTCTATCAGGCTCGCCAAGATCCAGGGCAACATCTTGCGTGAATTGTATTCCATCGAAAACATCTCAATAGAGACTCGATTTGCTTCAGCAGCGAAATTGACCGCTGCTCTACGGCAATGGCGAACGGAGATCGCACATTTCATCGATCTCGACCCATCGCTCTTGTCACCACTATATATGCGTCAAAGTATGGCATTGCGGCTCTCGTATGCACACGCTCTCATCATTCTCCACCGTCCATTTCTCCTCGATAGCTTTGATGGTCATCTCGATATTGCCCTTCCCGTACTGAGAGCAAAGCTTGAAGAGAATATGAATGGATGCCTGGAAGCTGCTCTCGATGTGATAGAGACGATCGACACCATGTATAAGACGGAAAAGTCATTCAATGCTTCTTGGGTGAGTACACACTCTAGTTTTCCACCATGATCTCGGGGGCAACTCACTGACAGACTCAGTTCGCACACTACTGCGCTTACTGTGCAATCCTGGCCGTATACATCTACGTTATTAGACGCGCTTCCGCATCCTGCGAAGCCTCCAACAGCAATCCTTCCTCATCCTGGATGCCACATTTCGAAGCGGCATCCAAGTGCCAAGAACAGATCAAGAATTCCTCTACGACGTTGAAAGAGAGCTTCGCGCAGAAATGTAGCATCGTGCTCGAGGAGTCGCGAGCTGAGGCTATGGTTAAGATACGGCAAGTACAGAGTAAGGAAAGGAATGGTTGGGGTCAGAGCGGAGACGATGAAAGCGGGCCATCTAGTGACATGCAAGAGGAGAGACAGGAGCTCTCAATGGGTGCGAGACCACAGGTGCAGATGGAGGAGACGAGTTTCTTTGGTGGGGAGTGGAATGATATGAACTTTGTAAGCAAATTTCCAAACCCCACACCTTCAATTCTCACTTTCCTCCTGTATTTCTTTGCTTCTTATTTTCAGTTACCAAATCTGTTTTATGATGATCTTCCTTCTGATAGATCACAAGGACCAATCTGCTCCTGGCGGTGGCGTATTATACTCTATATTCAATGGCGTGGACGGAATCCGCGTTCGCAACGCGTCTGGGAGTTTGGTGGACCGAATTGATAGGTGGGGCTTCTCGAGCTTGACTGGGTATTGATGATTTCTCTTAAGTCTATAATCATGTTGAGAGACTTTCTGGGCAATATGGCGTTTGGGAAAGGTAAATGCTGGGTGTATAAAACGTAGCACTTGTTCGGCATGGATAATGGGTGAGTTTGAGAACGGATTAGTAATGAATTCTCATTGGTATTTATGATGGTATTGAGCAAATACTGCAGGGTCTTGTAATTCAACTGTGAATGAGTATCGTATGCTCACTGACTTGAGGCTTGATAAAGCCTTACCTGCAAGGAAACAGGTCGTACTTGTCCGGTCAGCTCGTTCATGTGGAGTATATGGATAAACGTGTACTTGACATTCTGATTTCACGGTTATTCAAGTTGGATAGAATCTAAACCATAGCAAAGCGTCGCTATCTAGAAACTTCACTCCGATTCCAAGATGATATCTCCAGACTCTGAATCGACTATCTTGTCGAGGTCTGAAACCCAGATTCTGGACCCAACATCCCAACCTCTTGTCCCTACCGAAGCTTTGAATTTCACTGGCCGATACCTCAACTTCCAGATGTATTCACCATCTAAACTTGCAGGAGCCGTGTTATGCCCACTAGCACCCCTCATCATTTCCTCTTGATCTGTTCGTGGACTGTCCAGCACCTAAACGTACCCCGGCAATGCTCTCATAATCGGCACTGGCTGATGCCTATCGTTTATAGCGTATGGCGCAAGGTCAAGTGGATGCTTCTCACCCTGATCTTGCCCGAATTCTTCGTTGGAAAGGCCCTACAAGACTTCACTCGAGCTAAGAAATCCGCCACATATCTTAAAGATGTCGCCAGCAACTCTGGAATTATCTGGACTGCAACACACGGATTTTATGCCGACATGGGAGGGTTTGTGCTGAAGGCTAGGCAAGAAAGCGATGGCGAGAACGTCCCAGCTCCTATATTTCTCAACTGCACATCTCTACAATTTGCCTGTACTGGAAATACACGAGGAGATAAGTTGATAGAAAAGATTCCGGATATCTCAGAAAAAGAGATTCAAGACAAGAGTAAAGGAGACTTTTTCGTCAAGGCTACGGCAGTGATTCAGGCCTCTTGGATGATTGTGCAGACCATTGTTCGTGGAGCAAAGGGTCTCGCCGTCTCTCAACTCGAAATAGCTGTGCTAGCCTATTCTGCTTGCACCATTATCACCTACATTCTGTGCTTGGACAAGCCACAAAATGTACAAGTACCAACAGTCATACCAGTGAAAAAGGAATTCGGTGGCGTGAAACTCAGTACGCAGCATCGAGAAGCAATACGAGACTGTCGCCCGCGGTCGTGGTTCGCTCTGTCTCTAAGACTTTTCCGTTATACCGATCTTGGTAAGGATGATAGGGACGCATTGGGTCCTATTCCTAATGATGCGCGGTACGATGACGTGAAGTCTTTGATCTTTGGCAAAAATTCATTTATGACACGCATGGACGACGGATTCGTGATAGCAGGACTTGTGTTTGGGAGTCTGCATTGCGTCGCTTGGAACTTTGATTTCCCTACTCCGGTGGAACAACTTCTTTGGAGAATATCCAGCGTGGTCATGCTTCCACTGTACTATGCTGTTCTCCTTTGCGATATTCATGTTCATCTCGCGTGGCTACGGTTGCCATTGATGCTTACTGTGCCCTTGCTTGCTCTGGCATATCTACTTGCTAGGTTGTTCCTTATGGCCGAGGTGTTTCGATCGTTGTTTTTTCTCCCGCCTTCTGCGTTCATCACGACTTGGTCATCTCAAATCCCTCATGTCAGTTGATAAAAGTTTGGAATTTGGAGGATGTTTCGCCTTCGAGAAAGAATGCTAGAGGGTAGGGATAGTTATATGGATATGATGCGGAAAGGAGAGATTCGAAGGAAGATAAATGCAAGCACTTAAACGACAATTATAACACGCAATTCTCCTAACCGTAGTTATATTCGCTACCAATTAGCCATCTTCAGTGCATGCAACTCGTTCTCCAAATACTCCAAAACACTCTCCTTAACCGGCTTAAACCCCAATTTCTTCGCCCTATCATTCTTGAACAACATACTGCCCGCCTGCAGATTCGGCAATTCACCCTCACCAGCTTCCTCCAACTTCACACTCCTCGGTTTAGGACTAGCGATCACACCTTGCGCATGCAGCAACTTCGCGAACGCCGTGCTAGTTTCCTTCCATGACGTTGGTTGACTCGAGACAATGTAGCATCTGGAATACACGCTGCCTTCGGGCTCGTCCGTCTTCAGTGCTTCGTCCACAACTTTCAGGACGAATGGAGGGAAATCTTCGACGTGGAGAGATTGGAAGAGTGAGCTGCCTTCCCCGACGTAAGGTACGAAACCAAGTTGTTCGGCTTGGAGTTTGTAAAGGAGTTGGATTACGCCAGGAGCGTTGCCGGCTTTGGGACCTAGAGAGGCGCCGTAGACGCCGGATGGGAAGACGATGTAGGTGTTTAGTTTCTTGGTTTTACCTGCTTCCAGGACCCTGATCACGTTTTCTGTTAGCTGATGTCCCTTTTGTGAAAGTAGGAGGTAGGAATACTACTTACTCTACGTCGGGCCCACCGTTGAGCATACCCGTATTGATCAACTTCATATCCTCTTCATCATCGTCCTATACAAAGACTCCTCGTTAGTTGTCTAATTCCCAGCTCTCGATTTTGCACACCGTGCGGGAATAACTTACATTCCAGACCTTGCTATCCCCCGCTCCTGGACCCGCATATTTCCCATCCTTCTTTCCATCTACAAAATTGCCCGTCCCAGAAACATGAATCAAGCTTCCCTTCCCCTTCCCTTCCTCAAACTTCGTCGTCAAGCCTTTAATAATGGCCTTCGTAAGCGGCACATCCCACGAACTGCCAGAGTTGATAACTAGATCGTGCTCAGCAGCCAATTTCGAAATCTTGTCAAGCTCGCTGAAATCTCCGTTGACGATTCTGTCTACGCCGACGGTGGAGGTGAGATATTCTTGTAAAGGTGCAGAGGTGTCACGGACGTAGACTGTGAGTGCGAGGTGTGAATGTGTCTTTTTAAGAGCAGCTATGAGGTGAGAGCCCATGAGGCCGGTGCCACCGAAGACGAGGACTGATGCCGACATTTTTAGAGTGAGGATTTGCTTCTTGAATATTTGTTTGTGGTACCTCAATGAATAAATTGAAGTAGGTGATGAGGGAAGAAGGTTATTGAGGGTGGGTTTCTGGTAGCTTAAATATAATGAATATATCTGAACTTGAGCGATACCGAATCCTCCATCCCTTGGGCGTCAACTTCATTATATATACCATAAAGTTACCTTCTTTCCCCTTCCTCGATTATCAACAATCAATCTATCTTCATCCATCGTGCGTTTATTGCTAAGCAAGATGCGTTTCCCCTACGAGGGAAGAATGAAGCTGCGATACTCTCATGCGACACTGGTGCTCGTTTTTTGAAGTTTTTGATCCTTCGCGCGTATGTGGCGTTTTGGCTGGCTTGGACATCAGCCACGAATTGCCGTAATTGGGAAAAGCCGGGGTCAGCAGTGTTTTCTGCCACGCCTATGCAGTCTTCAATGTCCGCTTGTGGCAGTCTAGAAGCAAAGAGTTGGGGGAAGGTATTGTAGAAGTGTGTTACCTTGGACTAGGTACGCAGGGCAGATTATCGACAGGGAAGGAGAAATGACGAATGGGAATCCTCGAATGTATGCAGCGCTTATTCAGCGATATTAAAAGAAGTCACACGGAGTCGCACAAATATTTCAAGCTTCTTCGGTGACTAAGAGATACGATAAGTGCATATTGGACACGAAATTTTACGTAGGTCAAATTTTCGATCATCGGGTGGATGGAAGTACCGAGACTGCAAGAGGAAGAGTGCAGAACTGTGAGACACCGCTCAAGCTTGCAATTAGGAAACGTGCAGCCCAGTCCGCGACCCAAACTTATCAATCAACTTAATTCAACTCATGAATACGTTCAATTGAATTGAGTTAAGTCGTCGAGCATTTAGAAAACCCGCATAATTTCAAGTGCATTTGAGTTCCTTTGCTGTGCGTATGAGTATTTTCAGTTTGAGTTGCGCGCTTGAGCATTCGGGAAAATTGTACCTAGGCAGTTTGCATCGTGAGAGAGTTCGCTTTTTAGTACGTTCCTTTCAAACATTATCATTGATAGCTACTATCTAGCAAGTACTATACGCACCCCTCCAGTAAGATCCACGAATTCAGATCTATTAGAGGCAAGAGGGCCAGAGAGGTGATGACTAGGTGGATGTTGGAAGTGGTGGAACAGTGCTGCAAGTTGACAGCGTAGTCCATGGTAGCGTAGCTGTGGTGGGGATATTGCCTTCGATCGTCTCTGCTTTGACGAGAACGGGGATCACTGCTCCGGTGTTGAGAGAGAAGGATCGATGCCCGAGGACTGTTTAATCGTCAGCATGTAGTTCTATTCTACTACGCATCTTCCACATCTTTCTCGCGGCCGAGGACGACAAAGGACGAAAAAGTGGGGAAAAGTGGAAGGAAATGGAAAGCAACATACCCCTCAAAAGACTACCAATCTCTCCGGAATGGCTCGTGATCGAGATATAAGTACTATCATCACTCCCAAACACATCATCCAGCACCTTCTTGCTTCGAATATCCTGATCTGTGCTCACCTCGCCCAACAACGGTTTCCACAACAGATCCGTCTCGGAAAACCCATCTTCAATTGTATACCCCGGATAAGCATCATGTATATACGTCTTCGTGCCTCGTCGATCGCAAGTATGTCCACTGATACCCTCTCTGAACAATTCTTTCACGGTAGGAATGAAAGGTTGTCTACTCGGCAAATCAAGCCCGAAGAACGTGATGTTTGCCGTCTGAAGACATCTGGTGAGAGGAGATGTGTAGTATGTTTCCGGAACGGGGATCTTCTGAAGCGCGATGCGAGAAGCCCAGAATGCGTTTGCTTTTTGAGCTTGTGCGACGCCGTTGGGCGTGATGCGTGCATCAGCCCACGTGACTGTTGCGTTTCCGTCTTTTTCGGACCAGTAGCACTGTTCTAGCATGAGTGACTGATCGATATTGGGAGATGGATGATTGGGGAGAGAGACGAACGTTCCAGGCTGGAGTTCCGTAGTAGGATTCAGCAGCGTTGTGGTAACCTTCTCCATGGCGTCCCATGTACAAGACTTTGTACTGCACGAAGCGTCCACTGCCGCGGTTGAGGCGCCATACATAGTGCTCGAATTTCTGCCATTGAGTCCATGACGGGTCAACTTCGTCATCTGTAGGATATGTGCGATTCAGAAGTCCGAAGTTCGTAGTAGTCTAGCATGTGTTAGCATCTTCATTCTTTGGGGGATTTAGGGTGACTTTACATAGTCGAACGTGCTCGGATCTGTCGCAGGATCATCTTGAGCAAAGAATCCTGTGAGAGTAGTGTAATTGGTCCATTCATCACTGCTGTGTCTCGGAAGCACTGCTTGGTGAGTTGGGAGAGGAGCAGCGGCGCCGGAGCACGTGGATGCGAGGATGCTGGCGGCAAGGATGCTTTTGAGCTGCATCACGAAAGCAATTTCGGTTGAATTGACTCAACTTGGGAGAAATGTTCCTGCGGAAGAAATATGAGTCTTCTTATACCTCATGTTTTCGATGCCAAGACGGAAAATTGAATATTGATTCTCGAGGAGAACATTAGAATTGCCAGTTGTTGTAGCACGTGTGACTGACGGCCATTTCGGTCCACCTGCCTGATTGGGTGGAGGAGGCCTGGTCACATGATGTCATATTAGCTTGGCATTCTCCTTTTAAGATTTATCTTAAGGTTGTGCATGGTTTCGTCTCATGAGGCTCTGAACCTCGTGGAGGTGAAGGTTGGGACTCCGACAGTCGGATTATCCCGCATAAGCGAACTGGTGGGGTGGAATTCCGAGCTATCTCGAGGAGGTTGTCTCAGATAACCTTATATTTGAGATAATGGTTCATAATGATTTGTAGCGACGAAGTTCGAAGGATCTTTATAACGGTAGAAGATTTGAAGTAAATCGCCAGTCTCGAAAGAGGGAAGTACTGTGACAAAATCATATGGATGTCAATATAATAACCGTAAAGGAAGAGTTTGTTGCAACAGCTGAAATCGAAAAGCTTGGGTCCGAGATCAAGGTTAAAATCTTGCGCTTTGATCTCAGACCAAAATTGCTGATCAGATAAGAGAGTAGTAAGACATGAACATCGTTCTAGCTTCGTTACCTAAAAGTAAAAGCTGCCGTAAGTCATTAGACAAGTGGTCTATATATATCCCGAATTGACCAGGCCCACCAAGCGCCATCATCACCAATACAACATGTAATCTTACTTTCCTAGCGGTCCCAACTATGAGAAATTCCCATCCATCATCCCATTCGTTGGCATAGCATTAATCGACTGGGCAGCGACCTCGATTTGACCTATATCGATACTGTTATCAGCACTGGAATCTTACTATGACAAAGAAATGAAGAAATGAACGTACCAGACATCCCACCCAACGCCTCGTAAGCAGTTGAATAATTCTTCAATGCAGTCAAAATCATCTGCAATCCCTCACTTAGCTGCCCCATCAACTTCATCGCCTGTGCGTCCTTGCTCTCCACTACCGCGCCCATAAACTTCATGGCCTTCATCTTATAACTCAACATGATGAAAGCGTAACTGCTCTGCATCGCACAACACGCAAAGACGGGAATCATTCTCGGCGCCTTGGTATCGGTCCTCATTTCGGGGAAGAATGATAGAGGATCGTTAGGCCGAATAGGTTGCGGGTACGGGAGCGATTGGAAGGAGAGCGCGATGTTGAAGGCGGATTTGAGGCATACTTTTGCGGAATAGTGGCTGCTGTAAGGGAGGATGCCGCAGCCGATGGGTGGGCTAGACATAGTGGACATAGGCGAGTTGGATAGGTCGGCGGCAGTGGGGAGGTTGTGGAAGGTATTGCTGCAGCCGCAAGATGGGGCGGCTGGTGTTCCGCTGCCTGGAGAGGAGACTTCGGATGAGGAACGGAGGTCGCAGTGCTTCTTGGAGAAAACTGGGACGTCTGAGAATGCGCAATACCTGTGCAGCTTTATCCTTGCGCTGGTCGTTATTAGCGAGGGAAAAGGAATATAGGGGAGTCAGCTGACCTGTTGAGTTTGATACGTGCCATTCCTCGAAGAGCTTGCCCGACAACGAGCTCTGACTGGTCAAGGTCAGGCTGGGGGTTTGTTGATAAAGTCCAAGTATCGGCTTGGTTGATGAGTGGCTCGATGATTGATTCAAGCTCCAGCATGCGGTCCCAAATCGCTGTCGAGTTGGTGCCTTGCTTCAATGTCGCGTCGAGATCTATGACAAACTGGGTAGAAGAGGTGATAGCCTGCTGCGATTGAAGGAATACTGTCCAAGCCTACGAAAATCAGCATATGTGTTGCCGCTTCTATAGGATAAGCTTACCATGGGATCTCCTATGTATGTTGGCCCAGCAGTTGTGAAGCGAGGATCGTAAAGGAGAATAGGAGGTGTCTGGAAGCGAGTCAGTGGGTGAAACTCCGGGGTCAAAAGTGAACACATACCGAATTGCTAAGAATCGCGCCTTGGCATACGAGAATGTACTTGAAATTCGTCAGTATTTACCTCCCTGGACGGATTGGACAACTAACAGTCATCCACCAGGTTCTCCTGTTCGCTTCTGCGTAGTACCCCTCCTCATTTCCTTTTGCATGCAGACCAAGATTCATAGCAGCATTTACAGCTTGTCCAGCTCGATTCCTCATTTTCGCAATATTTCCGCGTTGCGCATATTCATATGTACTCAGCATAAGTAGCGCTACGATACTCTCGTTTTCTAGTGGAAGCTGAGGGTGGAATGGTTTCCGCGTCAGGGGTGCGGGGTCGCTGCTTAGGGCCTCCCCTGGCTCTGTCCCTGATTCTACCAACTCCGATTCGATTTCGATACTCTCGAACGCGGATTGAGCGAATGCCTGGGCTTGCTCTCTTCTGAGATGGACTGATTCGATACTGGATGGGTTGGGATCATCAGGATGAGGAATTAGAGATAGTGACGCTGAGATGGCAAGACTTAAAGGCGTCGAAGGCTCGAAGTCTGGGTTCGTCTGGCTACTGAAAATTGCATCTGGAGCTCGCCGGACGCCAAAATCTGGATTGTCGATCACCTGATGCGGTTCTGGAGGTGGCAGTACGGGGAAATAGGGATGAATATAAACATAATAAGCGTTGAGTCTATTTCATGGATTAGTTCTTCATCCATCTTCCAACAAAACATAACCTGGTCTGAGATGCAACTCACATGTCCTCGTCTGTCTGATATACTCGAATATAGGACTTCGGCTGATCAATTTCCGAAAGCGTAGCTGCATGCTCGGAGGTCTCATATCCGCTGTCCAAGCTATCTCCCTGAGCCGAAAAGATGGAGTCGAAAATAAAGTCGGTGTCATCGAGCGAGAAATCCAATTGCTTCAGTCCGCCGCCCGGCGCCACGAGGCGCAATGGACCGCTGAATGAATCCCCCACTTTCAAAATCAGTACAAATGCTGATAGTACTGTGGAATGAAATTCAATCATTTACCTTCATCGATTGGGGGAAGGATGGAAAGAGCGCATTGATTCAGCTCATTATTGTTGGTTGTCGGTGGTTTCTCATCGTCGCTGGAGGCTCGTCTCCGCCGAATCCTCGACCCTCCCCTCTTGCTCTGGGTGTAAACGCATGTCTTGCCCCGGTTGATGCACTGAGACCAAATCAGCTCAATTGCGCCCGTGTATCTTCAATTGACCCCAGTCCTCACATTTGAGCATTCTGTCTTTCCGTCGCATCGAGTTCGAGAAGCGCGACCATCGGGCTGTCAGCAGCAGACGTGGGCAGCATCGGCGATTTGCTCACCATTCCAAGCACGCGACTTTGACAGGCGGAACCAAGAATTTCTTCCTGATTGGCTTTTCGGGTTTCACGGACGATGCGATCTTCGTGCTGTCGAAATAAGCGTCAGCTGGAATGTCGAATTCCATCATGGCGACAATTTTGTGTAGTTGGGGAGGTTGTTTCTGGGGTTCGCGGGTATATGTACGCGTTCTGCGTCAACTCACATCTTCCTTCCCTTAGCCATGCTTCTGCCTCGCAACACTGACTTGGATTTGTGGCGTGTTCACACGTTTGAGAGCGACCTGCAGGCGTACCAGGCGGCAGAGCTGGGGTGATAAGGAAAAGGCTCATGGCGGCGGACATGGGGGTTGTGTGGCCAACTGGCCCCGGTGAATGCCTGAGAAAAGAAGGAATCTTCCCGGGGCGACCTGATTCGTGCAGCGTCGACTTCGTGGAGGGCCAAACCCCTCGGGATTTGAACCATTCTCAAGCGACTGAGGGCGACGACATGCATACTTTTCACTTCACATCTGGTGCACTCGAGGACTTCACAACCGTTGCACGACAAGACATCAAGAAGCAGGCTTTCGATAATCTGTATTCGATCGCCCGATGAGTTCCGATAGTTCTACGGAGTTAGCACAGATGCACAGATGCACAGATGCACAATGTCTCTCTTTCAGCCTTTCAAGCCTTTATCACCCAGACCTGCAAGCTGACTGTGCAGCACGCAGAAGCTTCTCCTGGTTGGGCAGCTTTTGGTCACATTTGAAGCGAATCCTGGCGATCAATTCATGTGGGCTTTTTGTCATCTCGATCGGTTCTAGATCACGAATCATTTCTTCTTAGTTTTCGTTCTATACATATTCTTTGCATATGAAATATCCGACGAGTCTAAGGAGATATTCTAAGGAACGCCAAATCAATATATACCCCACGTTGAATTATAGCGCCTTGGTACTATTGGTCCCAGTCACAAGCTGGACGGACCTCAACCCCGCACCATCAAACGCCTGCTGGAAGTCATGGATGATATCTTCGATGTTCTCCAGTCCTAGACTGACCCTGATTAAGTCTGGCGTCACTCCGGCTTGGATCTTCTCTTCATCTGGCAGCTGCTGATGAGTCGTTCTCCACGGATGGATGATTAAGGTTTTAGCATCTCCGCTATATCACGGGAACGTCAGCAAACTCTTCATATGCGGATGACTCGAGACGGAAAACATCGGGAAAACTTACACATTTGCCAAGTGGCTGCAGAGCTTCAGATTGTCAACCACGGCGCTGACCTCATCAATGTTTCCATCGACTCCAAATGTCAGCACACCACCGTATCCGTTCTTGAGATTCTTGCTCGCATATTCGTGATCCGGATGCGATTTCAGTCCAGGGTACAATACCCATTTGACCAAAGGATGAGCCTCAAGCCATTCCGCAAACGCAAGCGCGTTCTCGCAATGTCTCGCGCCCCGCAGACTCAATGTCTCAAGTCCCATCAGGAACAACCAGGCGTTGAAGGGACTCATGCAAGGTCCGAGATCTCGCATGGCATCCATTCGGAGTTTGGCGGACAATGCTTTGTATCCGTATGCGTCCCAGAATTTCATCCCATGGTATCCATCTGCTTCCTCAGTGAAGCCTGGGAACTTGCCACTCTTGGACCAGTCGAATCTTCCTCCGTCAATCACGATTCCGCCCATGCTCGTGCCGTGGCCGCCAATCCATTTGGTGACTGAGTGGGTGATGATATCGGCACCAAGCTTGAATGGCTGTTGGACATATCCACCCATGCCGAAGGTGTTGTCAACGATCAGAGGGATTCCAGCATCGTGGGCGACTTTTGCGATGGCAGCAATATCTGGGACATTGTGCTTCGGGTTGCCGATTGTCTCGAGATAGACGGCCCGGGTGTTCTCATCGATGGCAGCAGCGATGGCTTTGGGATCCTGGCCCTCAACCCACTTGACGTGGATGTTGAACTTTTTCAAATAAACGCGAAACTGATTATAGGTGCCGCCGTAAAGCCAGCTGGTGCTGACGAAGTTGTGTCCAGATTCCATGACAGAAGTGAGGGCCATGAACTAGGTCACGTGTTAGCACCCGATCACCCCCTATTAGACGATGGAGCGCCTCTCACCTGAGCAGCATGTCCAGAAGCTGTAGCTACAGCTCCAACACCACCCTCAAGCATGGTCAATCTCTGTTCCAAGACCGAGATGGTCGGGTTCCCCATTCGAGTATACACGTATCCATCTTTTGCCCATGCAAACTTGCTTGCACCATCTGCTGCGTCCATGAAATTGTATGAGCATGTTTGAAAGAGAGGGACTGCTCGAGAGCCGTTGACTGGGTCCGGTTCTTGTCCAGCATGTAGCTGCAGCGTGTCGAAGCCAGGCTCCCTGGTTGGCCTTGTCAGTACAGAATCGGATCATTGAGGGTCAGGTCAGCTCTCACTTTGTCACCCCCCTGAGGGATCCTGATGCAGGCATGATGAAAATTCGAATCTAAGTCGTTGTGAGAGAAAGAAGCGCGGAGATAGCAAGTTCTGTTCAAGACTTGATTGAAGGTGTTCTGGATGTTTCTGAAAAATCTCTTTCATGTACCAACACTTGAAGCACTTTATACACCATCTTCGGAGTAGTCCTTCCTCCCACTATACAATCCAATCCCCTTCTTTCAGAGTCAGCTCCTCGGCGTATTCAGCAACTCAGCATTTTGAATCCCGCTGCCCGCTGCTCCACGGCCTCATCTCAATTCCCCAATTCCGAACTTCTCATCCCTAAACATCTCCTTCCCTAGCACATACATCCCTTTTCGGACATTCAGCACTCAGATGCCGGGTTAAAAAACCACAAACCACAAAACCCGGCCTTATCAGCTCATATGTGACCTCACGTCGTTCGCTTCCGTCAGCGGCTATCTAGGCAAAGATAAGGAATCAACAGGGGTTTCTTAGAGGATGCTCATTCACTGACCCCCGGGATTTGGTTTTAGATGTCGTCTGAGCTAGGGAGATGTGGATTGTGGGGTGATTTGCGGGTTCTAAAACGTTCCCGTATTGATGTTGTGGGGGTGGGGAATCCGTCTTCTCCTTGAGGTTTTTGATGTGGCGGGGAGAGTGAAAGATAAGCTCACGTGATCAGTGTCATTTTCATCCCTTAGGCACGGAGAGGATTTCTGTAGCGCTGGCTAGTGGCCATTGAATTCGAGTATTCTGGTAATTGGAGAATTATGGGACGAGAAAGTTTTTGAGCTAAGTGCTTGAGATTTGCTCGTTCATCGCGTTTCATTGTTTGAAGATGTGCCTTGCAAGAACAAAATTATTGTGAAGAAGCATTTTATTTGAACTATTCTCTTGTTCCAAACTTTTAATAATCTAAGGTATTTACAAGTATTTCAGCGCGTATATATAGGTGCCCTCTTTTTATCTAACAAATTCTACGACATCAATACAACCAAGGTCCTATTCATAGTCAGCAATCGACTTTATTTCAACGCTAGGAGCATTTACCTTTCATCATACTGTTTTGCAGAATAGGAATATGTGTCTTAATCCGTGGAATACCTAGGACATTCGTATGAATAATATCCAAAGCGACCAATGCATCTTCTTCCTTGATCACAAGCCTGGAATAGTTAGCGAGTCGCTGGGATTTCAAGTACGGCACAACTTACGAGATATTGATTTCACTTGCTCCTTGTCCGATCAAGTAGATATTTACCCCTCCGCTCGCAAGTGTTGAGAAAATCTGACCTGCACAAGACGTATTAGCTCGGGAGTTGCAGGAGAGAGAAGGAAGACTTCTTACCAGCAATACCAACCATGTTCCTCATCTTATGCCCAATCACACTTATGATCGTCATACCCCTCTGCACCTCCACCTTCCCACACATCTCCAAGCCCATTACCACCCTACTGATACCCTCCTCTTCTCCGTCTCCAACATCCACACCCGACAATGCCAAACTCACACTCTGTTCACTACTCGTTATCAAATCCGCCATAACATCCAAACGATCCAGCGCATCAAACACCTTCGCCAGAAACCCATGCGACTTCGTCTGCCGATTTGACTGCACATTCACCAACACAATCTTTTCCTTGGACGTCAACGCTGTGGGCGCTCTCCTGGTCTGACTCGCTCCTGTTCCATAATAGCCATTCGCAGCCATGAATCCACTAGCTGGGGAATTGGACCTCGTCGATACCGCCGACCCACCAGAACTTGAGTCCTCAGACTCAGAACCAGAAAGAGAAACAGGCGTGCTTGTCCCGCTGTTTGCTCCATTCTCCAAGGTAGGCCAAATCACCGTTCCTCTCCCACCCGGCTTCCTCACATTCAACACCCTCACCCTCACCGCACCTCTTCTCACCACATCCCCCACACCGGGATGTAAAACTTCAGAACCAAAGAATGTCAATTCACTTGCTTCTTCCAATGTAACTGTTTGCAGTAATCTCGCTGAGGGGACTTTCCTCGGATCAGCGGTGAAGATCCCATCGACTTCCTTCCAGATCTGTAGCTCTGTCGCCGAAAGAGCAACCGCAACGAGAGCAGCGCAAAGATCCGTATATCCCCTCCCAATCGTTTGGATCAGAGAAGGGAGGACAGGGCCAAAGAATCCTGTAATCACTGGTACTGCTCCATTAGGTAGAGAGGACAACCGGACGCGGAGTTCAGACGCAATGCTATTGAAGAAAGTAGCATTGAGAGCGTGGTTTGCTTCCCCATTCTTGGAGGGTAAAGGGACGATGTTGTGTAGAGAGACGAGTTCAGCAGGGACGTTTTTGCTTCGCAGAGCAGCGACGACGAGGAGGCAGGAGAGTTTTTCGCCGGTAAAGAGGACGCGGTCTTTTGAGCGGGGAGAGAGTTCGCCGATTGTTTGTGCAGCAGACAAGAAAGCTTTGAGCTCATTACACTCTTTGCTCACGTCTCTCTCGACCGCCGTGAAGAGCTTTTCGTGCCCGGTCTCAGATTGGAGACGCAGAGCTTTGATGGCTTTGAAATGTTCTTGTTGGATGATGTCGATGATACCGTTGAGTTCAGTTTGTCGATTGGCAGTGATGGCGCAGTCGATGGCGGCTAGCAGGAGACTGGTTGTCCCTTTCGCTTTTTCAGTCCCGGAGATGGCGGAGCAGACGACGGCGACTTTATTGTTTGGGAGGTAAGAGGGGATGATGGTTTCTGTTATTTGAGGGAGGAGCTTTCCGAGAGATGTGCCGCCGTATTTTTGGACAATCCATTGTCGGTCGTCTTGAGGGAGAAGGAGAGGCATGTTGAGATGCTTGGCGCTAGACTAAGTTGAGAAGTGATGAGATGAAGATCAGAAGATGTGGTTAGAGATAAGGAATCCATTTTGGGACGATGGAGAGGTATCATATACACTTGTCTCGGTGTTCAACTGTTGCGATGATGTGATGTGAGATCCAAGTTGTCGGTCGTGAGGATGTGGTGAGCATAATTGTCGGCGTCTGGTCGGGGTTTGATACTAAGGGAGTCGCTTAAGCGAGACTCCCTACGGCCATCTTTGACCCCCAATATTTCCGGCGGTAAAGTGATTTCCCGGGAAGAGCGGGATTCTCTGATATGGGGTGCTTTTAGAGTGATGATAGTGTGCGGGAGTCGCCTGCAAAGTACATGGTTTGTGTTGGAGGGGGTGGAGGCAAAAAAACTCGATGTGCGGGGCCGACAGTATATACACAGAAATTTGAATACTGCATTGGCAAGGCGAGATGAATCATTTTAGTAAATTGAACAAATAATTGAGATCTAGCTAAACTCCAGAGACTACTCTAACAAGTTACGATACGCTGAAATTATCACCACCCAGACTCTACTTCACCAAAAACACTATCTCTGACTTCTATCGGGGAATCATCAACAACCAATGGCGCACCTTCATAAATCAAAGGACATTGCTTTCGTAGATGTTGCTCAATTAGTGGTCCCAGGGTCTCGAATTCAAGCAGAAAACCATCATGCCCCTCTGGAGAAGGAATCATTACCAAGGATGCTTCTGGCAGAGCATCTGCAATCTCTGCTTGCTGCTCAGGTCTGAAGAGCACATCTGAATCAATCCCGACCACAAGCGCGTTTTTTGGTGCTTTGGCGAAGAGCTTTCGTAGTACCTCTTGTCTAGATAGATCATCCAGATCCTCGTGGGAGAAGCGGCTGGAGGTGACATCGTGATGATCCATTTTCTGTGTGAGGTGGATGAAGCAATTAGCATCGAAGCGTTTGACAAACTTCTCGCCTTGGTATCGAAGGTAGCTATGAGCTTTGAAGTCTTTGACTATAGTGCTTGAGACGCCGTTGCCATTCCTGTCCCTCTTAGACTTGAGAATCCCATTGATTAGACTGCCATTGGTCACGGCAGTATCGGGTTTCTTGACCGGAGGCGCTCCTTCACCACGTCCGAACCTGCGATTGAATGATGGTGACGAACGGTAGGTAAGCATCCCAACCATTCTGGCAGCCGCAAGGCCGGCAGCAGGTTGTGTCTCTGGGGTGGGAAGGTAGTAGCCTCCATCGAACCCTGGATCTGCAAATACACATTGTCGCTGTGCTTCGGCCCAAGCGATACTCCACGCATCATGGTCCACTGAGGTTGAGATGGGAACTATGTTCTTCACATAACCCTCCGGTGTGCACAATGACCATTCGAGCACGGTCATTCCTCCCATTGAACCACCAACTACTGCCGCGATGCTTGAGACTCCAAGAGTGTCGAGGAGAATTTTATGCAACCTAACAAAATGTTAGCTTCTGCGTATAGAAGGAAGATGAGGGGGGACTTACCGAACATCATCTCGAACCGTTGTTTGAGGAAATTCAGGGCCATAAGGTCGTCCACTTCGTGGGTTTATACTCAGCGGGGATGTGCTACCATACGGAGAACCAAGAACGTTGGGACAGATGATAAAATATCTCGATGTATCGAACGCATTGCCATTCCCAAGTAATGGTCCCCACCAGTCTGCAATATCACTACTACCAGTGAGTGCGTGACAGACAACGAGACAATTGTCACGCTTCGAGTTCAATTTCCCCCATGTCTTGTAGGCAACGACGACCTCTTCTAAAACCTCCCCAGACTCTAACTCGAAAGACTCAAGGTATGCGTATTTCTGATTTGTGACGAACTTGTGGTATTCGTCCAGACGCTGCGGCAGATGGTTGAGAACTATACATGTTAGTCGTCTGTCTCAGTCCAGAAGAGATACATACTCATTGCCATGATGTGGTTGAGCACTGATTTACAACGGTATCACTCTTCAAAGCTATGATAAGAATACGTGTCACTAGATAAGCTATAAAGGCTGACTGCATCGCATTGAGTGGATGATAATCGCATGATTATTCAAATCCCGATCATCTTTGCTCGGGAATCTTGGGATGGTGACCGGGCACTACCGCAAAGCGTCAATTGCCGATCAAAGAACGCGGAATTGGTAGAGGGATTCAACAGATCCAGTCATCGTATTTTGTACAGACAAAAGAACTTGATCGGCCACACTATCTGAACTGCGATAAGGTACGACTGTATGCTTCGTCCATCATCAAACCTGCATTATCTACCATGACGCGAGCTAAGCAAGTCAAAGTTGCTGCCGTACAGGCTGCCCCAGTCGCATTCAATCTCGAAGAAAGTCTCAAGAAAGTCGAAAAGTTGACTGCGGAGGCAGCAAAGCAAGGCGCAGAACTTGTTGCCTTCCCGTAAGATTGACCTCCAACACATTGTCTAGCTTAGCATTGACAATTTTGATAGCGAAGGCTTTCTTTCAGCCTATCCTTGGAGATATGCCTTTGATGCAACTATAGGAGCACGTGAACCCAGAGGTACGAAGTACCTATAGTTACTCTTCTTACCCAAACCAACCTTCTAATCAAACATAGGTCGCAAGTGGTATGCAAAGTACTATGAATCTTCAGTCGCGATACCATCACCAGAATTCGAAATCCTTCAGGACATCGCAAGAGATAATGCAATCAATCTTTCCATAGGAATAATTGAGAAGGATGGGGCGACATTGTATTGCACAGCAATCTTGATTGGCAAGGATGGTACTTTGCTCAGTCGACATAGAAAGGTACCTAGCAAACACACTCCGCAGAGAATATTATTGATCGTTAGTATAGCTTGTCCCGACAGCTGTTGAGCGTCTGGTATGGGGCAGAGGGTCTGGAGAATCATTGAAAGTGGTCGACGCTGGTTTTGGAAAGATTGGAGGTCTTATATGGTAACATTCCTCCACTCCTCAACGAAACACTCTGACTGTTTAGTTGGGAAAATTATATGCCAGCAGCTCGTCTGGCACTATACCAGCTTGGTGTCGAGTAAAACAATCCCCCTTGGAGTCTCAATGTCATGGTTTTCTAATAGCATGGCAGAATATATATTGCTCCTAATGCAGATGATCTACCTTCCTGGGTCGCGTCCATGCAACACATTGCTAAAGAGGGACGGTGCTTTGTGATATCCGTCAACCAATTCTGTAAAGTACGTGGAACATACCATATTCGTGCCCATACTTACTTGCAAAAGGTCTCCGACTTTCCATCTGACTATCCCCCTTTCGCTCCTGGTCACCACGACCGCAACCCCGCAGGAGAGCCATGGGCTAAGGACGATATTTTAAATCATGGTGGATCATGCATTGTTGGACCACTTGGAACGTTCCTTGCTGAGCCTGTGTGGGATAAAGAGGATATCATATATGCAACGCTGAACCTGTCAGACCTAGCAGAAGCAAGAGTATGACGATTCGCGCCGGTGGATCAAGGAAATGCTAACAATAACCACAGATGGATTTCGACGCGGTTGGAAGCTATTCCAGGCCCGACATCTTGTGAGTGACCTGATCTCGCTCTTCGATCGCGCTGACATTCTTTCTAAAGCTCATTGACTGTCAATACGAAACCAGCAGATAATGTGTCGTTCGAATGAACATGCATATTTGCGGATCAAGGATAGAATGGTCGATTCGCGAAAGTGCCATATTTGCACTCATAGAATTGTCGGTGGTGGTCGCTGAGGTTTGCTTTTTCATAGAAGCGATTTAATCATAAATATATAAAATTCGATGAAGGCGCGTGTTTCATTGTCGTTGAATAGTCATAGAGTAAGTGTAGCAAGGAGTAGGAGCAAATAAAATTTAAGATTAGCACCGAAAAAATGGTGTTCTGAATGATACGCTTTAGTGAGATATATATGCGTATATATGAGAATGAAAAGGTAGCTCGCTTGGCTCCGTGGCCCCTCAGCAAACTTCCCGTTCTTCTCTTTTTCAATATTCACACAATCCTCGACATCTCCGAAGTTCGTATTCATGCTGAGGTTTCAGCGAACGACAACGACTTGCCAGATGATTTGTCTTCGCATGATTCTCGATTAACAACGAATGAGCAGTGACCAGTCCGACCTCGCAGCGCACGCAACGCGGTAGGTATTTAGGCATTTGCTAGAACTAACTATTCCGAGGCAGTACATTGAAGATCCGCACATTTCGCGTCACCCAACCCACTTGGTAAGCTACATCACCCAGGGATATTTCTCACGATGGAGACGGTGAGCATGACTTTGGTAAGAGCGAAAGCGGGGCTAAGTTTCATTTCCTTCTCTCATTCTCTTTTGTTGCTGTGCTATTTCTGCCCAACGAAGCAACATCCTCCTCAATTTGACGAATTCAGCAACAAGAAGATGGGTATTCTCGACAGGACAGAAGAGGAAGTACGCCGGCCGTCTGCTTCTGCGGAGCAGGGCTTGTCAGAGAAAGACATTGAGCAGCAAGGCGAACCTACCCCGCAATATGGATTGCCTACGGCCCCACGATTCGATCGAGAACTAGAGAAACGAGTGGTTAGGAAGACTGATTTACATCTCATACCTCTTGTGATGGTTCTATGTGGGTGGCAGATTTGAATAGGCAGAAGTTTTTGCTAACGCGACAAATGGCAGACCTCCTGGCGTATCTTGATCGCTCGAACATAGGGTAAACATTATCCAGACTGATCATACGGACAATAACTGATTTTACGATGTAGAAATGCGGAGATTGCAGGCATGCAAAAGGCCCTCCACCTCGATTCTTCTAGCTACGCATGGCTCCTTACGATTTTCTACATTTCCTACATTGTCTTCGAGCCATTGGCCTTGATGTACAAAGTTATATCACCCCATATTTGGGGGTCATTTTGTGTGATGGGATTTGCTGTTTGTGGAACATTGCAAGCCGCGACGTTCAATTGGTCGGGAATGATGGCTGTGCGGTTCTTCTTGGGGGCTTTCGAAGCTTCTTTCGCACCTGGTAGGCATTATCTCGTTACACGTCCCTGCGCAACTAACCTGGTACAATTTTGCAGGCATTCCCTACTTGCTATCCTTCTTCTATCTTCGCAACGAACTGGGCCTTCGATGCGGACTCTACCTTAGCGCGGCTCCTCTCGCAACCTGTTTCGCCGGGGCATTAGCATACGGGATCACATCTGGGCATCCAAAGGGGATATCTTCTTGGCGGCTCTTGTTTCTCGTGGAAGGACTGCCATCTGTGATAGCAGCTGTTGCTGCGTGGTTCCTTATGCCAGATAGCGCAGAGACAGCTAGGTTTCTCACGGAGGAAGAGAAAGTCGTAGCCAAAGCACGTTCTGTCCGCCAAGTTGGCAAAGATCAGAATGCTAGAATACACGGTATCAACTGGCGGGATGTCGGTGTTGCCTTGGTTGATTACAAGGTAATCCTTTCATCTCAATGGTAGAGTGACGCCTACTAACAGCTTCTAAGCCTTGGATCAACGCTTTCATGTACTTTTCCTGCAATGTCTCCTTCGCTAGTCTCCCAGTCTTCCTGCCAACTATCCTTGCAGCCATGGGATATTCCAATATCAACGCTCAAGGTCTCTCTGCGCCTCCTTACTTCCTGGCTTTCCTCATGGTTCTATTCACATGCTGGTTTGCAGACAAGACCTCCCAGCGTGGCTATATGCTACTGTTCTTGTCCCTTCTCGGTGCCGCGGGATATATCATGCTCGCAGTTTCGAGCCGCACAGGTGTAAGGTACGCTGGCGTCTTCCTCGCTGCTGCCGGCGTTTTCCCATGCATTGGAAATATTCTTCCGTGGGTGATGAACAATCAGGGCAGTGACACCAGGAGAGGAACTGGCATTGCCATCATAAACCTAGTTGGCCAATGTGGACCGCTACTTGGTACAAGATTATACCCGGCCAGCGAAAAACCATATTACAGGAAAGGGATGTGGGTATGCGCTGCATTCATGCTGTTCAATGGCTTTCTTGCCATTTTATTGCGGACCCTACTGGCATGGGAGAACAAGAAATTAGATCAAAAGTATGGCCCGAAGGTACATCGAAAAGGTGATGAGCTTGAAGAAGGCGAAGAAAACGAAGGTCCACAATTTCGGTATATTCTCTGATATGAGTTATGGATTACGACTTTATATGAGATTATATACTCCGCAGTCTCTATATCTATGCATTTTCCATTAAGTTCTATGTTTATATGTCGTATCAGTATCCCGAACGGCGAGTCTATGTCGCTGTATTCCCCTTCTATCACTTATCCCAAGTCTATACTCTCTCCCGCTCGTCTACAAAGCAAAAGCAAACTTCCCCTTCATCCTCAATTTCTCCCCGTGCATCCAGAATAAAACTGGGAATGGAACCATAGCCACGGACAAAAATGCCAACAGGCTAGTCGCCCAAGCAACTCCCAGATTTTCATACATGTACGTCGCGAACAGCGGGAACCCCGCTGCCATCAACGCCCTCGCACAAGCCATCGCTGCTAGGGCTGAATTCGCATTCAACAAATACGTATCGACGACATAAATCTGGCTCGGCAAGAATACCAGGAAGATCCCGCATCCTGTACATATACCCGACACAACCTGTGGCGCCCAATGGATATGTGGATTACTCGTCCATGCGAACCAGAACAGACCGACGGGTAGCAGGATCGAGCCTACGATCATGGGAGGTAGTCGAGCTTCAGGGATGAAAGGCTTTTTAGACGCAACGAGCAAAGGATTAAAGCGTACCTTGGTGTCGATTGCGATGTAGATGCAGCACACGATGATGCCGAGGAAGAGGCCGAGGAAAGGGAGAGAAGAGATACCGGCTTCCCAGCCGCGGATTTGTTGGAAGGAGTATGGGTAGGCGAAGAAGATTAGGTAGAGGATTGAGTAGACGAAGGAGGAATGGACGGTCATTGCCATCAACTATGAATACGAGTCAGTACGTCTTGCTCACTGGCTTCACTTGAAGGTGATGATAGGAGACAGCAAATGATGAGGATAAGGCTTACAATTGGTTCCTGGGCCAACATAATCCACGGCTTCGAAAAGTACTTCTCGAAGAGAGACCGGATATGAATCGGCTGCTCATCTAGCTGCGAATGAATCGCCCAGTTCTTCGTCTCATGCCTTATCTTCTCCGCTTTCCTCTTCAACAACACAGGCGCATACGTTTCCGGAAACGTAAACAATGCAATCACGCCGAAGAATGCAGCCATGATCAATGTGATCCAAGCCGTCCATCTCCATCCTAAATAACTCCTCGTTATAAATTCTCCCACGATAGGCCCTGCGATGGGTCCAAGGAACGTGGCTCCAGCAAATCCAGCTGTTGCAATTCCGCGGTCCATAGCATCCCAGAAATCAACGTAGGTCCCACCCACGATTGAGATAGGTGCGGCACCGAAGGAACCGGCGAGGAAACGACAGATCATAATGGTGTAGACGTTTTGAGCGACGGCGACGGGGATGTTGAATAGGGCGAAAATGAAGAAGCCGATGAAGATCGGTCGTGTGCGGCCGTAGACTTCGGAGATAGGGCCCCAGAATAGAGGTCCTGGATTCATCGTCAGTCATTGTCTTTGTCTTTGACTTGAGAGGAGATGAGGAGAAGAGTGGGACGATGCATACCGAAAGCAAATCCAAGCACATATAAACTAACACCTAGAATCATGACCTCAAGACTAACATTGAACTCGATAGCCGTGACTGTAGTAGCAGTTGAGAACACACTGCTTGCGAAACTGACGCAGAATGTGATAGCAGCTGTTATCATCGTGATGATCCATTTCTTGGATCGAGGGAAGTTCATCGGGTTGTGAGGGTCGTCTGGGCCGTCCCAGCCAACGATGTGGGTTACGGGATCAACGCAGCCATGGATCTTGTCGTTCCGAGCTGCGACTTCGGTAATACGCTTCTCTGCTGCGACGCCATCTTCGAGATCTTCGGAGTCGTTGGCGTGTATAGAGGGTACTCGAGAGGGAGCTGCTGTGTTGACTGCTGTTTCTGGAGGTGATTCAAATTCCTTGCTCGTGGACATGCGGGCCGTGGTCTTAGGTTCTTCAAACAGAACCATCTTGACGGCGCTGCTATAAAAACGAGAGTGTGACTTGGAAGGTAATAAGAAGATGGATAACGACGACAAGAAAGGAACCTCAATAACAAAGGAATGGGAAGCGGGAGGTAAATATCTATATCTCCCGTTGCCACATCCCACGCCTAACTGAGAAGATCCACACTCGCGCCTCATATTGTCAAAGACCGTCTCATCACACCTCATCTCGTCCCATTTCGTCCCATCAAACAAGAATCTCAGCCTCTAAACCTCGGTATCTCTCCTTGGGGCTGAAGACTCACAACCCTAGAAAGGCCCACTCACTTGCCAAGGAACATGCACGGCGATAGTCCAGAAACCAAAGGGACAGAGCCTCGTGGCGGAAATCTCCATCGACCACTTGATGGCGAACATGCCGGCCCATTCAAAAACTTTAAATAAGAAAATCAAACCAGATCCACACCGCCAGTCCAATAGCCATCAACTGGAGGGCTGCCAAAGCTGAGAATGCCGAGGTACAAACTTACCTAGTGACTGATGAGAGAGGTGAAGATAAGGCTCTGACCCGCTTGGATCCCAGCTCGTTGCGTGGTTATCTCTCTCGCCCGCAGTGGAAAATCTATTATTGATAAAGGATGGTGAAAGTCGGACCGGGTAGGGTGACTTTTATGGGCCGAGTGGAGGCCCCTAATGTTAAGCGAGAGCCGAAGTAAGACATTTTGGGAAAAACGGATTGAAAAGGAGATGTGCCTCGGCATCTTGAGATATTGCAGGGTTGAACGACTTCAATGGCGTCATTTGGAAATCCGGTTCAGTGTTCGGTAGCTTCTGACACCCGAGACGATATCCCTTCGCCGGCGTACTGGATTTTCGTCTCTTTAGTGCTCGTGCCACTTTCGGATATTACCCATATTACCCATCCTTCTCCGTACCTCATCTAACATCCAAGTTTCAGCATGTTGCGACAACTACCACATACGACCATAGATTGAAGAGAACTGGGTTATTTCAATACATTCAAGTCTAGCCGCAGAAGCTGAAAAAGCATCCACGATGAAGTATCTCGAAGACTGAAATCATGCTCAGATGTCGGGAGTGCCAGCTTATATGTATCCATGCTCGCTAAATAAGCCAAGAGCAATGGGGGCTTCAGAGAATACATCCAAAGTCCTTATTCATGGCCTCCGGAGATACTCCAAACCCGAATCCAATTCCAAGCTTGACATTTCACCCCAAACCCTCATTCACTTCCAACAACATCGTTCCCCTGAATGTCCTTGCTTTCTCCCTTGCTTTCATCCTTCATTTTCATTGCATTCTTCTCCTGCTCACGCTCTTTGTTGGCCTTGCTCATCTCCCTAAGTCCCTTCTCTAACGAATCACACTTTATCTCTAAAGCGTCGAAGACCGATTTCATCTCATCAAACAAAATCTCCTTGCACTCGTATCTCTCCTTCTCGGCATTCTCGTCCATTTCTCCATAGTAAACCAGACTAGCCTCTAGATATCGGTTGAAGAGACCTTCCCAAACATCATCTTTGAGTTCATCGAACATGGCTCTCGCCCGTTGAAATGCGATACGATGTGGTGGAGTGTCGATGGAACTTACTGAGATGCTGGACTGCTGGACTTGATCAGAAGCCGCATTGTGACCATTATTCGAGCCCTGGTTCCGCACAAAGGTTCGGGTGGGAGAAGTCACGCTAGTCTCGTTGTCAGAATCTGAGTCTCTGTCCAATGCCCAAGCAGATGTCAAGGTCCCGTCCTCGGTCCAAAGAACCCAATTGTAGGGGCCGACGAACTTGTATTTACTTGACTCTGCTTGCGTAGCAGAAGATCCTTCTGGGGCTATCGGCAGATTAGAGACTGGCTCCATGATTTGAATTGTTGAGACTGCTGAGAGTTGTGTCATAGGCCACTTAAGGGGGCAGCTGATTAAATAGCATTACTTTCTAAGAAGGACATCGATGGGAATAATGAGAGCAGGATACAATACTGTTACAGCATGAGATAGGCTTTTGTTACGTACTTAACCCAATCTTTCATGCATGCGCTCTTCTGTTGGTTTGTCTCTTTCTATGCAAAGTTCTTGGACATTGCACAAAAGTTTTCTTCCATTTCTTTATAGTAATGCATATCTCTGTTTCGAAGTTTGTAAAAGACCTAGTGGACCTTAGATAAAAGACCTCTGGAATGTCTCCTCTTAGAATTATCAATCATTTCAGATATTAATACTTGGAGTTACAGCCGAGCTCAAAATAGGGATATCTGATATCACAGAGCAAAGAGAATTAGCCATCTCAATACTAAAATGACTCTTGCTTCACGCTTTCGAGGTGTGCATTTTTCTTATAGGAGATGAGACTTGATTATCTTATAGGCTAGGGTCAGAGATCCGAGACAAAGGCTCCAAGCCCCGTCTCAGAAGTCAGTGGCATTTTAAGACAGTCTTTGTCATCCACCTCCCACCTGTCTTACCCTTCCTCATCTGCCTCCTTAAGAGCATCGCATATGCTAGACGATTCCTATTACTTGTTCTCCTTCGAGCTGTTTGATCTCAGCTTTGTCGTAATTATCTGCTTTGCCACACTTGATTAAGTGCAAACATTATTTTTAGTGAGGAAGGTCTGCATCACAGGAGCAACGCAGCCAGTGCATGCGCACATCTGTTATAAACTGGTTAGCTTGATTCTACCAGCAATATACGCATTGTCCCACCTTGTCTTTCGGTGTTCCCGCCCCATCTGTGCCAGCTAGACAATTCAGTATAGAATTCTTGTTTCCACCTGACATGTACTCATTAAAGCAAGCGCTGGCGTTGATAACCGCCCTGCATGAATCGGAATTGGGATCGCAAGGTCCAGCCGCAAGCGCAGAAGACACCGA
This sequence comes from Mollisiaceae sp. DMI_Dod_QoI, assembly GCA_009613015.1. Lineage (NCBI taxonomy): Eukaryota > Fungi > Ascomycota > Leotiomycetes > Helotiales > Mollisiaceae > Mollisiaceae sp. DMI_Dod_QoI. The sequence goes on from VXCB01000095.1 coordinate 87,894, forward strand.
GATGGCGAAAAGAGCAAGTAGTATGCGCATCGCAAACTTCGATTTTGAGGCTCAAATTTGGAGAAGATTTGGCTTGAGTTTGTGGTGAGTGCATGCACTCTCGAGGGGGATAAGCATTTAAGCACCTGATGTGACAAATGAAATGGTCATCTTTGGAGTTGATGCAAGGTGGCCACGTGGATTGCTAGAATGCAACTTCTCGAATTCCAAGGTACAGGACAATAATCTATTACATCCTATCAATGATGAGCATTCGGAGTTTATGTGTAACCTTATCTATATATGTTATCCTATATCGAAAAGTACAATTTATTTTTGATTATTTTGCTGTACCCCACATCACTACGAGATGGATACACGTCTTAGTATCTTCGGCAATTCAATATTGCTTGGAAACCTTAATTTGACCCCGCAATTTTATCTCTTCCGTAATGATGATTGGCACTTCATCTCCTGAGTTCAGCCTTGAATTTAGCCTACACCGGCACTCGTGTCGAAGTTTCCTGTTTCATGAGGTACTCACTTGGTATTTACTTCAGTGCCTTGTACTTAGGTACCTTGCCAATCTCCATGTCTTTAAATTCTTCGTTTAAGAATATGGAATAATTATACGCATAGGTCGGGCATATCCTGAATGGTCTTCTAAATGAAATAAAGATGATTATAGCCTAGGCCTACTAAGTTAGAAAGTCGACCGTCAAATGATAATGGTAGATGTTACTTCAATGACCGAACATCATCCAGAAGACCAAATGCATTGCCGACAGGCTACCGAACGATGGAGTTCATAGAGCAATCGAAAACACTTGGCATACTTAATATATAGAATAGCTTTGATTCACCACGTAAATAATATTGGGAATGAACTCCCGAGCAGGTTTATGGGTTCGGTAGTTCGATGGTCATTCACGATAAAGACACCTTCAATCAACATGGGCGTCCGAGTGTTGTTTTTGCTCCAGCCTGAATCATTTTTCGATAGTCGCGCTGCCACTTGTTTGTGCCGCAGAGATTCCCGATGGATGGACTCGGCGCTATGCTGCCAAATCGATCAAAAGAAGCTCCGCGTCCTCCCTCCGGGTTTCCCCCAATACACATTATTCTTTTCACTCTGTATTGCTCGCCAAAAATCAATCAAGGCGCCAGTTGGTAGATACTAGACAGAATGCAGCAGCCTACGCTCCTCATCCTAGCACTCGTTTCATTGAGTAGTGCGCTACTTCGATTTCAATGCTCCCAATTAGTAACTCAAAGGCTCGACCCATTGGTGGATCCAGGAGTCGTTCCATCTTCCCATGTTCATCAAATAGTCGGCGGTGTACGTAAAGGACTGTTAATTCTTATTATGTAGCTAATATGAATAGAATTCGTTTAATGCTACGATGGATCCTAAAAAGGATATGCCCGGAGAATCGACTTGTACAACATGCTCGATGAGCGAAGATTTCTCTAACTACTGGACTGCCGTACTCTATTTCCGCGCAAGGAATGGCACCTACAAACGCGTCCCACAGATGTCCCAAATCAGTGGAGCTACAGGTGGTATCACCGTCTATTACATGACTGATGCCCTCTACGACACAGCGCAGAAATCCAAAGTCACGGCATTCAAAACCGTAAGTCAAAATGAGCATCAATAAAATCTTCTAATTGGAGATGTTAATACAATGAATAGGGTTTCCGTATGTTTGTTGGGGATGTCAATGCCCGTACCAAAGAAGCCGTCTCTAACTTCCGTCAATTGACTTATACGTGTATGAAAGATGCATCGACCAGGGCCCCGGAGAGTTTGGATTTTCCCAATAGCCCTTGTCCTTATGGTATCATGGCTAATGTGCGCTTTCCAACCTGTTGGGACGGTGTGAACCTCGACAGCCCCGACCATATGGCACACATGTCATATCCTGCAAACGGAACCTTTGAGAGTGGTGGTCCCTGCCCATCTACGCATCCCGTGCGCACTCCTCAAGTCCTATTTGAGGTCATCTGGGATACCAAGGCTTTCAACAATAAAGCTGATTGGCCCACGGATGGAAGCCAGCCTTTCGTTTGGGCGTTTGGTGATACGACTGGTTATGCTAACCACGCCGATTACGTTTTCGGCTGGAAGGGTGACGCTCTTCAAAAGCTCATGGATACGCCTTGCGTTGTTAACTGCCCTGGTGCTAAGACGCAATCGACTGCCAATATGAATAAGTGCACACAGAAGGCGATTGTAAATGAAGATATCAATGGATGTGAGTCACGAGCATCGAGCATCATGCTTCATCTTTCTTTAATGCTCGGCCAATTTTTTATACCAGTATCGTACTTGAGACTTTGGAAATATTGGCTAACCTTGTATCTTCGCCATCTTAGGGATGCCAACCCTGCCTGGCGGACCCATGGCTCAGTAATTCTAAACACGATACAGAGCCTATGAGACAGTCGGGAGTCACCCTCGAAGACTTATGCCTGAGGGTAATTAAGAGAGCGTTTGGTTGGTTTTGTTTCAGCAAGGAAGTTGAGGTAGGAGGTCAATCAGATTAACTGTTAAGGAATTATATAAGTTGTGGGAGCTACTACCATTTTAATCTTATCCAAATACGTATCTAAGTTCGCTTCAACTTGTAGCAACAACTTTCGTGTAGACATCCTTCCCAGTCTTTGAATTAGGGTCTTCAGACTCGCCAGCAACAGTCTCCCTTCCATCTTCACTAATTGCATCAGCATCGCCGTGAATTTCTCGCGCGAAAGCAAGACGCTTTGGTCTGTGGATGTCAATATCGTTAGGTAAACTCTTATATTCATGGATTTGAGGGGTTGCGCACAGCATATAACGGACGTCAATATAACGAAGGACGCAAGTCATGATCATGACCAAAATCCAGAGTGCGAGAGCAGATTGCCAGCCGTATTTGTCTGAATAATCATACGTCAATGAAAAATATCCAAGCAAGGGATTTCGGGGAGAGTACAGTATGGTGCTTGAGAAGCTGGCCAGACGAGAACCTGTGACCAAGCCGAGATCGCGTAATATCCAGCGATGGCTACACCGACAATTAATGATCGAGCCTCTGGATCTTGTGGAATGCTGAGGAGTATTAGTAGGTCTTTCTTTAGATAGGTTCAAAGAACTCACATGTCTGACAGCCACGACATGATCAGCGGCGCTGTCCCTAAGCAGATATATGAAATGAAGTAACTAGCATAAACAGCTGAGAGAGCCACAGAGGCGGGGTGCCGAGTCCAGATGCTCATGATGATTGTTGGAATGAGCCCAATCACAGCTTGGGCAATGATAAGTGTCCATCGAGTGGCGAAGAAGTCTGACAGTAATGCCCAAGTCCACACTGTAGTAACGATCAGCTCTGTAGTGTTGCTTGAAGGGTTAGACACCTACCAAAGACAACCTGAATTGCCCCACCACCAATGGGAATAGCATTGACTTGTGAAGTCGTCCAAGTCTTTGTTCCATTGGCGTTCTTCAGACTCTTCAAGAACAAATTGAAGTAAGCGTATCCATACGACGCCAATACTGTTCCGATATATAACACAGCAATGAAATACACGACCCAACTGGAGAATGTGCGTCTAGAAAGCATCAGTTATTGATTACGTGGTCAGGGCATGAAGAAGCTGAATACCTGACACCAGCCCAAGTCATCTTCTTTGGTTCAGCACGATTATGTCGTTCAAGTCTTTCCATTGCCATCCTAGCATGTTCTTTTGTGAACCAGAATGACCTTGGGTTGGGACGATTGGGCAGATCTGGGATCATGAAGAAGCCGAGGAATCCCCAGATCACTGTGATGATGGCGTTGATCACAAAGAGCCAGCTGAGAAGGGTCAATATTTGTGCCGTACAGAAGGTTCGTTCGGCTTACCGCCATCCAGCGAGTCCATGCGCACCATCCAGAGTGTTGGTGATAGCAACTTGAAGAGCTCCAGACATCATGCCGCCCACAGCTTGGCAAGAATGGTAGAAGCCCATACGCTTCGCGAGCCTAGAAGATATAAAAGTCAGTAATTCCCTCTTCAGTATAACATTGTCGTAGGCGGAGTAAACAAAGTTGAAGTGTCTTGTCCAGGAATGCGTAGGACCGGGGAAGGATCGGTCTCGGAGATTATGTAACTTAAGGAGCCCAGTTCCCTTACTCAGTGGGTGTATACCAGTGCACTGTTCCCAGTCAGCTTCACATGTTCCTGGCATTCATTTGGGCTCCATCTCTTACTAAACAGAGTCATCATGCCTGGCCATGCACTACTCTCGCACATTCCAAGAAATGCTCGAAGAACATAGACTTGCTTTGCATTATGGGTAGTCGCAATGAGACCAGTCATAAGACCCCAGAGAATCTCAAGTCCAGGTAACCATAAACTTGGTCGCACATAAGTGAGGATGATCTGAGATGGGATCAAGAAGATGCAATAAGCGACATTGAACCAAGTTGTGAAACTGGGCGATGTTGTTAGTAAACTAGCATTGTTGAGTTTGGAAATAGGCATACTAGTTTAACTCATTGCCATAGAGCTTGAGGTCCTCTTTCATACCTGAGACGTATGCATTGCTGATGTTCTGCTGATCGAGATACCTGCAGTTGGTCAGTTGGTTGGTGCTTACATCCCCCCTCCACGAAGCTCACTTGATGACTATTCGAGCAATAGTTAGCATTGATTCAATCGCTCGAATGGGCATCAATGATACCTTGAGAAATACACCCAAAGGTCATTAAAAATATGTCTAGTCGCAGAACTAGGCTCTTTTCCGCGGGCGTCCTTTCATGCTTCTGCAGCACGGTCGGGCGACCGAAGCTCTTCCAAGATATCATTTTAACCTGTGCCTCAACTGCCTTCACTCAATATCTTCAAGATGTCGAGTTGGAGAAGAAATTCAGAATAACGATATGAAATAAGCACAGAATCAGAAGACATGGAGAGTTCGTCTCATCTTATCGCACTTGCCCACTTCTCTGCATCATAAAACCAATGTTTGCAAAGCCCGAGAACGCGAAGTGCTTCCATGCCATTGCCCTTGCGAGGATCACGATAAGACAACGTAGCATTGCACTAGCACCATCCAAAAGCATGATAAATGAGGGGTGTTTGCAGGGTCAGCGATCGGGCAATGCAATGGTGGGGTATGGTGTTGATCTTTACGTGCTGGGATCCCTCCCACTCTTGGCGATGAAGATGCAAGGAAGAGTGGTGCCATTGTACGACAGCGACAATGAATACCGGAAGACTTTCCATACTCAAAGCCCGTGGTAGTGATAGCACAAGAAAAAGAGGAAGGTTGAAACGTCCGAAATCTGCAGGTGTTCTCGACCCGTTGTGCTGAAGCTTTCAGACCCACGGCGGCGCCTGCACCCGTTATTTCTAAATCCATTCTCGTTCGGAAGTCGCATTCAACTTTCGGAATCAATGAGCAGAGATCATGATTGCATCAAATGAGGATCTCAGAGGATCACTGACTCCTTCAGCGCCTCTTCCAAAGCCATGCCTGAGCTACTGGCAACGAACCACGCGAGCATATCCGCACCTCAACGTCAACAGATCGACTCCTATTCCAACATCAAGGAAATACGTGATCATCGGATCTGGTATCTCGGGTGCACTCACAGCTTTTGAGCTGACAGAGAATGGAATAGATGGGAAAGATATTGTGATCCTTGAGGCAAGGGAAGCCGCGAGTGGAGCGAGTTCGAGAAACGCTGGGCACGTGAGACCAGGTACGAGCTACCCAACCCACTAAACAGATTATGTTTCCTCCACCTGTTATTTTAGAATTCTAGGCTCACGCTGTAAAGATGCATTTCGAGGCTTTAAGCACTACTCCTCGCTCCACGGCCCCGATCAAGCTCTGAAAATCATCGCTAACGAGCGTCTTGTCCTCGAAAAGGTCGATGAACTCGTCAAAAGATACAACATACTCTGCGATTTCCACCTTTCATCAACCTTCGATGTCTGTATGACCTCTAAGTTTGCAGAATATGAAGCCGAGAACTTCGAAGCTTTCAAGAAAGCTAGTGGAGACGTTTCTCACGTGTCTTTCTACAAAGGCAGCGAAGCTCGGGAACGAACGGGTGTCAAAGATGCATTTACTGCTTATGAATGGCCTGCGGGATCAAGTCATCCTGCGAAATTGGCGCAGTGGTTGCTGAATGCTTGTATCAAGCGAGGAGTGACGCTCTTCACTCACTGTCCTGTTTCTAAAGTCACGAAGTCAGAGACCGAAGATAAGTCGTGGAAAATTCATACACCTCGTGGAATTTTGACAAGTCCGACAGTCATTCATTGCACAAATGCATATGCGTCTCTGCTTTTGCCTCAATTAGAGCCTCACTTAACGCCAAATCGAGCACAGGCTCAGTCGCTCATCGCTCCACCAGCTTTCTCGGGAGAGAATGCACTAACGAAGACATTCTCGCTGAGATATAGTTTGCAACATTTTTACTCATTGATTCAGAGACGTGGAGACGGGACGTTGATTCTGGGTGTCTCAAGATCGAATCCCACGCTGGGTACTGAGACGAGAAAAGGCGTCGTCACGTACGATGATGGGAAGTTCAACGAGGAGATTTTGGATGATGCTCTCAAGCAGTGGAACGTGTTATTCCCTGGGGAGGACTCGAATGTCGCTGGGAGTGATGTTCATGGTGAGGGTTTAGATCATGCTTGGACGGGAATTATTGGCATGACGGGTGATTGGGTGCCTTTCGTTGGGGCTGTTGAGGGCATGGAAGGGCAGTGGGTGTGCGCTGGCTTTGGTGGTCATGGTAAGTCTCCCATCTTCCTCCTAAGATGCAAGATGTTGATGCTCGGTAGGCATGGCACGCATCTTTACCTGTGCGCCTGGTCTGGTGAAGCTGGTCCTCGGACGGGACTGGAGTGAGACCGGACTTCCCGAATGTTTTCAGTTTACGGAGAAAAGGGCTGCCAAGATGAATGCGGTAAAATAGTCACCAGCGTGATAACCAATTTTGAAGTTGTCCTATGATCATTGTTCTTTGAGAATTCTTATGAACCACTCCCGAGCTTTGCTGAAATCAAACGCTACAACACAATACAAGAGCCTGGAGAGAGAAATTTCGAATTACAATGGTAAAAATGCTTCTTGTTCGTTCTCATATAGATTATGCAAGGCGCGTGAAGCGAGAATGAGGCGCAAGAACACCGCACTAGTTCTTCATCTTAAGTGTTTGGAAGTAGATTTTAAAAGCCTGCCAATACATTTTTCAAGAAAAGTCCCTTGCTCATGATTCTGTCGCTCCAACCATCTTCAAAGAATCGTTCCACAGTCTCGCTTCCTTATCCTTGTCGAAAATATGAGGGCTGTATCCATCCTTCTCCTCATCTGTCCACGGCTTTTCGACATCGCAATCAACCAGATACAGCCTACCCTTCTTTTCAAACACATTACCAACAGCTGCATACACCGAAGTAGCAGCGCCTTGCTCAGTACTCTTCAAGACCTTATCAACACCCGGTCGCGTCTTCCATTCAGCCATTGTTTCTGGAGGTACAAATTTCTGCAACCCAGTCCATATTCCACCCGGATGCAACGAGATCCCATGAAGCCCCTGCTCAGCATAGCGATTCTCAATCTCATTTGTCATATAAATATTCGCCGTCTTCGACTGCCCATATCCTTTCCATGGGGTATAATCTTTACCATTACTAAAGTCATAATTTCCGAACTGCACTTCGCCGGCAGCATGTCCACTTGAAGAAACAGTCACAACCCTCGAATTGAAGTTCGGCGTTGTCGATTTGAGCATCGTATCCTTCAACAAGCTGAAAAGCAAGAAATGAGACAAGTGATTCGTTTGAAACTGACTTTCAAATCCATCTTTCGTCTTCACATATGGTGCTGCCATAATCCCCGCATTGCAAACCAGAACATTTAGCCTGTCACTCTTACTCAAAAAGTTCTTCGCAACCTTTCTGACACTGTCCAAATCTTGATTGTCCATCTCTAATAACTCAACTCGACCAGGCTCGAGAAAAGCTTTGCATGCTTCTTCACCTTTCCTCATGTCCCGAACAGTCATGAACACTTTTCCGCCTGTGGCTGCGAGTGCGCGGCCGGTTTCTGGACCAATTCCTGCAGAAGTGCCTGTGACGAGGAAAACCTTGTCCGTCATTTTCCCCTCGAGTCCTTCATCGCGGATGATTTGAAGGGCGGTGGGACGGGCATCGCCTGGGCCATTTTGGTTGTCGGGCCCATGGAACTGGGCGTATTTTCCGGGCATAGTTGTGGTTGTTGAGAGGTGATTTTTGAGGAAGCCGATTCTTGATATGGATCTCGTGTTTTTAGCGAGTTTAGAGGTAGCAAGAAATGTTACCCCGGTCATGGGCGAAGGAAATCGAGTTGGATTGAGAGAAACACTTACTCGACTTACCAGACAGTACTTTATATCTTTGAAGAGTCGTTAGATTTAACTCCGCAGAAGTCTTAATTCCCTTCACCTGCATAGCAGACAATGCTCTAGTCCAACATGTCAGCACTATCTTACAAAATCTTCCTCTTTCATACTAGTGCACGCCATCGCCTTTCACTAATTTGCCCGCTAAAATTGAGGCTTTAGGGGGCAGAATTAGCGAATAGTTCCCCTGAAAAAGCGGGGTCAAACCAACCCCTCCGAATAGAGTCGTTCGTATTATCACCCAGTGAGATTGATATTTATTATCCGATGTCAAGATGGCTATTTAATTATGTTAATGAGCTATTCTAAATTACTTCGACTTCCACGCACCAAAGCAAATTTGTCATCGGTATACTTCACTACAATTGTGGTTAGAGAGCTGTTTCACCGTGCCGTTTTATGATGTAAGCACGCATCAATCTGCACCTTCCTTTTTTCAACGACAAACATCTCGAATGATGCTGTGATCCCCAGTCATAGTCAACTATGTGGCATTTAATGGATCTGGGCCCCTCGGATGTGGCAGCAGTCATCTGCCTGTCTGCTCTTCTTGGCGTTGGCTCGCATCTTGGATACTTCATTCATGGCGAACATCACATGCAATCGGTGCGGCTAGCCACCCTACTATTCACTACACCTATATTGCTTTTTGCAGTCATACGCAACACCGACCCATTCGTCTCGACTTGGAGTGCTGTTAGACTCACCTCAATTATAGTATCGTCCTACTTGGTGTCGTTGACGACCAGCATTTTGATCTACAGGGTGTTCTTCCACCCGTTGAGAAAATTTCCTGGTCCTTTGAGTGCGAAACTAACGAAGATCACCCATGTGCTTCGCCTTATAGAGAAGTCGGACAACTATCTGCAGGCTGATAGGCTGCATAGGAAATATGGGGAAATTGTCAGGTGAATGGTATCTTGCCCTTGGTGCACGTAACAGAATGCTGACCCTCACCATAGAGTTGGTCCGAACGAGCTCACAATCACTATGCCTGATGCCGTCCCTCTCATATATGGACCTGGTTCGAAATGTACGAAGACTGCTTGGTATGATGTTGTCGGGCTTCCAAACAAGTCGTTACAGCTTGAGCGAGATCCAGGAATTCACGCAAAGCGCAGAAAAGTTTGGGATCGCGCTTTCAGTGCGAAGGGTAAGGTTCAGTCCAGGGTCTAGATTCTGAGGCTGATATGCGATTACAGCTCTCCGTGACTATGAATCTCGAGTAGTTGAGCACGCGGATCAGCTGATCAAACAGCTCCAAGAACGTTCTGGAGAATCTGTTGACTGCTCTCTATGGATGAACTTTTACTCATTTGATGTTATGGGTGATCTTGCATTTGGCCGAACATTTGATATGCTCACGAGCGGAAAGAAGGCAAGAGAAGATGATATATCTCATCAGGATGTACTGAACTGATTTTGCATAGCATCATGGATTGCAGGCACTGCAAGATGGAATGGCTCCACTGGGAATTGCAACACCATTCCCGTGGGCGATTCCAATCTTTCAAGCGCTGCCTCAACCAGCTGGTATCGATCAGTGGATTGATTTCTGTGATACGCAGATCTTAGCTCGGAAGAAGGTTGGTTTCCTGCCCTTGAGAAATATTTGAGACTTATGATTTGCTGTGCAGTATAATCCAGAAAGATCCGACATTATGACTTGGTTGATTGAAGCCGAAAGAGAAAATCCCGATCCCGTCGTCAGCGATCCAAGGTATGTTGTACTCCAGTTCTACAGCAAATTTTGACAGCTACCAACACATTAGGTGGCTCTGGGGAGACACCCGCCTTGTGATCGTAGCAGGCAGTGACACTTCATCATCAGCACTGACTCACATTGTCTACCATCTTGCCAAAGAACCTCACATAATCAGGAAGCTTCGAGAAGAACTCGCGCCAATCTACAAACCAGGCTCGGACACTGAAGTACGAGATATTCAAGATGCGAAGTATCTTAATGGAGTCATTAATGAGGCGCTCCGCTTACATCCTCCTGTACCCGGTGGAGTGCTGAGGCATACACCCCCACAAGGTATTATGATCGGTGATATCTTCATTCCTGGAGGCGTCAATGTTTCCGCTCCTTCGTGGACTATGGGCAGACGTAGGTCAAATCGGTCACAGAGAGATCTCAAAGTATTGCTGACGCAGAACAGTAGAATCGTGCTTCAAGGATGCCGAGGAATTCTTGCCCGAGCGTTGGGGGGACATGCCCGAGCTAGTCCTCAATAAGAATGTCTTCATACCATTTGCTTCTGGTCTGTTCCTCGGGATCCCATGAGATCTTCAAATATTGCTAACAGTCCGATAGGAGCATATTCATGCATTGGCAAGCAGCTTGCTTTAATGGAACTTCGTATTGTTACTGCTAGGCTAGTCACCGAATTCGATATTGCCTTCGCGCCAGGCGAATGTGGAAAAGACTTGTTGGAGAAAGCCAAAGATGTATTTACGATGGAAGTAGCGCCTTTAATGATGGTGTTTACAAGGAGATCAACAAGAACAACCTGATCACAATTTCAAGCCAAAGAATGAACTATGGAAAGACGATAAAGAAGTGTTGTATTAGACCTATACATGTGGAACTATTTGCAGGTGAGTTTGACATTAGCAACTCCTCATATTCTCTGATCACGTGTTTGTTGGCAGTGACCGGCTCGGACAACTCATACTTTTATCTTTACGCCAGGTAAGCGGAAAATTGATCTGAATATCGGCAACCTATTTATCGGAGCTTGTATAAGACCGTCGAAGAAATGGGCGAGAATTTGAAGTTCGTGGCCTCTTAGCGTGTCTCCACCTGAGCTGCTTCCGCATTTGCTCCAATTTATCAGACCGCAGCCCTTTCTGGCGCCACTCACGCGGTTTCATGAAATGCAACACTGAGCTTTGTATTCTAAATGCCAATTGACACCACTAAACCAAACACATCCTTAGGCATGGACATACTCTATCCAGTGCAGAAGAGCAGGCGGTTGTTGTACTGTCATGATCTCGTTCTCGGATATCCTTCGCAAGATTCATCTTGCTAATAGCACCTTCCATTTTTGGCTCTGTTTTAGATAGTTTCTTGCCCTCCGACCACAATCCGATCTCTCTGTGTCAACATTTTTATGTTAACACGACCCAACAAAACAACATTGCTAGCCCAGTCGCTGTTCCACATCATGGCGACACGTCGGTGGGACAAGCTTGACGAGATGATAAAGTTGTTCCGGAGAAGTACTTTTCCTTTTATGGCAATGCCCAAATTACTAACATATTTATTTACCTACGCACAGCTTCTCCCTTTGAGTCTCCTCGGGCTTATTTACCGCTCACTACGCACAAACACGAACCTCCACAGGTACCAGTGGAGGTGTGGGAAATTGTTTGTAGCTACCTAGAGCTAAAGGATATCATATCAATCCGTCTCGCATCAAGAATTTGGAGTGACATTGGGGCGCGATTTTTGTGCAAGCCCTTCGTCTTTCGAGCAGACCGTGACGACTTCGCTCTTTTCAACACTATCTCACAAAAGTCTGATGTGGTTGTCCGGTCAATCAACAGTCTCCGATTCGAGCTCGGCACTCTGCCCATGGTGTATGCTGCCCACAACATTGGATATGCAGTATGGAAAGATATTCGAGACTCCTATTATGGAAACCTTTTTATGATAACAGCCTTATCACAACCGGCCCTTAGGGCAGTAGAGGAATATTCTGCTTGGAATGTCAATTGGCACAAAGTGAACCAAACATATCGAGACTTCACGCGCATCGAAAGCATCTTCGGCAAGGTTGGAGCCCTCAACCGTATAGATATTTCGTATAAATCATGTCCCCTCAAGGCCAAGTTAGGGATGGATGCTTGGATGCAGGGCACCCAGAGCCATAACTTCAAGAAGACCAATAAGGAGCTGATCACAATTTTATGTGCTCTCAAAAGGACGCTCCATAAGCTCAACCACTTTACCCACGACCAACTTCCAGTTTCCTTCTTCATGCAGCCACCTGAAAAACTTTTAAATATTACGAAGCCTTTGCAAAACGTCAAGACCCTTCATTTGACTTTCGATAGCACAGCGCCACCTCATACGGCCTTCTGGAAGGGTCTAGGTCTGTTCTTGCAGAATTTACCAGAGATCAAGGACCTGAGTCTTGGTTTCTGTCCATTCCAGGCTGGGGTCGCCAATAAAGGGACTTGGAAGGACTCTTCCGCTAAGTGGTGGTATGTACCATTGTGGAAGATGCTCGGAGACCATACCTGGAAGTCACTAGAGACTTTGCGATTGGATGGACTGGTTCTGTGCGAATCCGGGTTGGTGGAGTTCTTCGAAAGACACTCAGAGACTCTGAGGTCTATTGAGCTCTCGAACCTCGGTCTCTGGCTGGGCAGCTTTCAGGTGCTGTTGACATATCTTGCTGGGATTCATCTGCAAAATTTCAAGATATCTGGTTACTGCGAAGCGTTTCACTCCAGCAGCGAAATATGGAGGTTCGGACCATGCTTTGATGCTATCAAAGAGTATTGGTCAGCGGAGTTCAAGGCACACGTTGAGATGCAAAGTCACGAAGATGAAAGGATGTGGGCAGTCAAATCTCGTTTTAACCCCGCAGTTGACCATGAGCGACTTGAGACATTTGTTCTGGGAGGAATAAATTGGTGGGGTACTCCCTACGAGTGGCCGTTGGACGAAGATAACAGTCTGGGTCAATCCAGTTCATCCAAACGTCAGCATCCGAATTGCCAAGGTTGCGCCATGACCAAGGAAGCAGTTGAAATACAATGGAAAGATGGGCTCTCAAAAACTTTCAGGCGGAACCGGGACTACAGGGTTTCCAGCGTTCCTGGTATTGGCGAGGACTTGATCATTGGTTTCTACGACACAGAAGGTTATGACGAATTTGGATTTGATCATAATGGATTTGACAGCTTTGGCATACACATGCTTTTAAGATTCAATCCCCAACTGGCCGCATTGCATCGTCTTGTGCGAGAGCGGATCTTGAGTCACATCTCACGATATTCCGAGCATGAGAATAGTTCCAGCATGATTGTCTTTAGAGGCAAAAAGCCCAAAAGAGGAAATTGTCGGGCTCCTCTAAGGGAGACGGACTACAACATCTAGAACGTTTGAGGCCAGAGCGATAGCTTCAGAAAAGACTTGGGCGATGCGAGTCAAGCTTGCATTAAATTTAATGAATAACAGTCAGGATAAGAGCGAAATCAAAAATTGCTTTAAGTTAACCAAAATCTTGGCCTTTATGTTCGTTGGGCTGCACAGCCGTGTCTGCTTGACGATGTTAGGTCGAGCCCACGCTTTCTCTATGACATAGATGTGCTTCACATAGCCTTCAAGCACCCAAAGCAAGCTATCGCTCTTCCCTGCCAGGGCCCTTAAGAAATAATTCGTTTAAATATTTCTCGCTTAAGAAGTATATCTTCATATTTCTACGTATCAGTAACGCCAAGGCTGCAACCGTTGACCTGAGTTCCAAATCAATTCGAAATTACCATATAGCCTAATCGATATGTTTTCCGCTGTTCAATGGGCCTTGGATGCTCAAAGCTAACTTTCTCAGTACAGTACAATGCCTCCGCAATTGTCCAAAGGGCTGCAATCGAAGCACCTGGTTTCCAACAGAATATATTGCAAACATTCACAGTCCTAACTTGCCTGTTAATTCTCACAATAAAGTCGTATTTTCAATCTTCGCTGTTGGGCAGATCCTGTTTGGTCTGATGATGAAGGCGACGAGCTTCAACATTTGCACCATGCTTTCGTTTGCTATTGACCCGCACATCCTCGCCTGGGGTTGAAGGATGACTGCCATGCTGTAACCAGTTATTTGTCGCTGTCGCTCTTATCCGGATCGTGTTCAAGTTCACGTGATATAAAAACGGTCTACATTGATGATAAGTAATTAGGAACTGATTTTGTGTCTCTTATGTTCTCATAAGCTTGCCGACCTTTCTATGATCCTAATCAAACTCCGCTCAGTTAACTCACTTCAGTGCCTTGAGTAAGATTTATCAAATCGTCTCATAATTTAAGATAGTGCAGAGGGCTATAGAGCTACGAGTCCCTCTTAAGTAGATACGAGCTTTGGGGATCATAATCTAATGCTTGTCACTACGGCACGCTGTTGGCCTCACCCAGTAATATCAACTGTACGCACTTAACGGGGCCCAATTGAACTTGTAGAGATTACTTCTACTACTAGGCAGGGTGATAGTGATAATTTCGTTCTACTAAGAAACTATAAGTAATACAATCCATTAACTTCTCTTCTGTCTAACGAGATTATGCTTTCAGTGAGTGTGTGCCAGTATGGCTTATCCTCCTAAGATAACCTGCTCGTAAAAGCCGAATTCTTGCATAAACCGACCTAAGGTAACATATCATTCCCGGGAAGAGTAGGTATCCCTATAAAGTAGTTAGTTGGATAAAGCCCAATAAAACTCCCTAAACAGTTAGAAAATGAAACTCACATCCATCGACATCATCTTTGACAGCTGGCTGTTTAGTGCACTTCATCGCATCCTCCGTACTCTGGCTCTTTAGTACCTTGCAAGTGTCACCAGTACAGCGGTTATCCATAGCCTTCTGGAGAGCATCGTCTTTCCAGCCGAAGACGTAGTCCCCGTGTTGCGAGTATCCTTTCCTGCACGTTGTTTTAGAATCGCGCCCCACTTGCAAGCTATGCTAGAGAGGGGAAGAGACTTACTTGTCGCCAGTGCTCCAGAAGAATGGTTGCGAGTTATCCGTCGGCCATAACTCCTTGTTATTAAAGGGTGTGGTCTGTGATATGCACTGAATTAGTAATGGACTTTATATAATGTCTTAGAAGGAAGACAGGAAAATTGGAATGATGAAAAATAACACTTACGTCCCACATGACTTCGTACATTACTTGAGGTATCACCACAGGATGGGTTGATGGACAGGTACCAGTCGGACCTACATCGTTGGCTGCTGAACCCGTACCGTAGGCTACGTGGCTTTCATGGTCCGGACTATCCAGGTTCTTGCCATCCCAACAGGTGGGGAAAGTAATAACCGAACGTATGCCACCTTGACACATGCCCGTGGGAAGGGCTTGGGAGTCTGGGGCTCCGCAATTGATATTGCTTGGTTCTCCTGATTTGGGCATACAACGATGGCAGACCTTGTGCACCTTGCTTGCTGATTGTAGTGCTGCATCTCCAACAAGCATACGGAAACCTTTCTTGAAAGCGGTGACATTTTGTTTCGCATTGGTCGAAGGAATATAATACACCGTGATGCCACCGTTACCCTTCAGACCTTCGCTCGTGAACTGAGGTACACGCTTAAATGTTCCATTGCGAGCTCGGAAATATAGAACTGCGGTCCAGTAGTTCGAAAAATCTTCCGAGAACGTGCAGCTGGTGCATGTCGACACTGTAGGGAGATCGTGCGTTGCTGGGTCCATAGAAGCATTAAAAGAATTACCTCCGACAATCTGGTGAAGATGTGGCGATGGCAAAACGCCGGGATTAACTAGAGGGTCCAAACGGTCGATGACAAGCTGCGAGCATTCGAATCGTAACATTGGCGTCGTGCCTTGGCTAGAGACATGCTGCACAAGAAGTGCTACGGCGAGAGCCTTCCACTGCATCTTGGACGATATGGCTACTGCCGTCAGTGCGAAGCAAAATCGTGTAGCAGAAATGGAAGAAACTTGCGTCCTGGGTTGTAACTCCTGATGTAATTCTGCTACCACCTCTCGGGATGGAGCCCATCTTATATGCCGTTGGGCGCCACTCTCAACAATGTAATTTAATCTCAATCCATACACTTATATATTAAAGAAAATGAGGCAGGGGTTAGCAAGTACCGGTGCGTTGCTTACCAGAATCACAGGTGAACTGAAGGTCGCTCGGCTATTACAGTAAACATCTCATCCTAATTTGTTTAATTCATCCCGATTCATCCAGCTCACATCATAAGACCTTTAAAGCAGCGAAGCTTGGCCAGCCCCGAAGAAACGCCGATCGTAAATCGCATAATATCCCCAGCTACAGGTCTAATTAGGATTATCATGACCAACGGTGCAGCTGGGAATAGGCAAGTTTGAGGTCACGTGATAGTACCCTAAGCTTGGAGAAGAGTCCCCTTTCCTAGTTTAGAGTCTCACGATTTCCCCCTAGATGA
Source organism: Mollisiaceae sp. DMI_Dod_QoI (assembly GCA_009613015.1). Classification (NCBI taxonomy): domain Eukaryota; kingdom Fungi; phylum Ascomycota; class Leotiomycetes; order Helotiales; family Mollisiaceae; species Mollisiaceae sp. DMI_Dod_QoI. The sequence continues at coordinate 104,466 of VXCB01000095.1, forward strand.
TTTATGTGAGCGAAATATAACTTTTCTGTTATCTAGGGCAAGAGTATTGCGTGTTTGAGTAAAATAAATAGCTGTCGCGCCGAGGCTGCTACTAGCGAAATATTTCCAATCATGCGGGCAGAATTTTGTTACAAGTTCTGAGGGATTAAATAAACGGATACTTACTGATAGTGAGGCTTTGCTTATAAGAAGATCACGAGCTTTTGTGTTTTTCTAAATAGCCAAAGTAGTGATATTAATAAAATTCTCTTTCAAATCTCTATTGTGTACAGATCTTTGCACAAGATACATGTTAACGACAGTGAATTCTGGTAAAATATGCCGATTAAGCTTTTTTAATTTCAAAATCTGAAATTACCTAGACTTACAGTTTGGTATAGATGCTACATCCTCCAGAGTCTCCTGAAGAAAATCGCAAAATATGCAGCACTGCAAGTTGAATAACTAGACAAGGAGGAGAAGTCACCACAACCTGTTTAGAATGCTTCGGCCTAGGATATTGAGACATGGACTTTGAAGCTGATGGTATTGGTGGTTTACTGGTCCTAAATGTACTGGATAACCATACACGCCTTTGCCCTGCGGGCCGCTGTCAACCAGTAGATCGGCATGCACATGAAGAATGGAATAAGCCTGTAAATAGCGCAAACTGAGCCCTACAGCTTTACCACATAAATACAGCGTAAGCATAAACCCATCTCATCTGATAAAGCTATTCCTAGTGCCTAGGGTTTGAATCAAGGCTACGTATCAGCTGCCTTCGCAACCGCAGGGTCTACAAACCCCAACTTCCTATCCCCCACAGCGTTCAATCCCCAAGCTGTACTGCTCCCATCATGCACTGTAGTCCTCCTCATATCTCTCGGAAACTTACCTTCAAAACTGCCGCCTGTAGCTCGATGCATCACACATGTATTATCCCAAATCACCAAATCACCCGCTTGTTCCCACCCCACACTACATACATACTTCTCCTGCGTCGCAAATTTGATCAAGTGATCAAGCAACTCATCAGACTTTTCAGGAGAAAGACCTTCGATATGATGCGCGTGTCGTGCTATGTAGAGATTCTTACGTCCGGATGGTTCGTGCGTTTGCAAGAGCTTGTGGCGCGACATTTTGTACTCGAGGGGGTTGAGGTCTTTGAAATATTCGGGAGAACCCATTTTACGAGAATGGAAAAGGGAATGGGCTACGACGTAGTCGTTCTCTTCAAGTTGGGATTTCAAATCTTGGGGTAGATCATCGAACGCGGTTCGAGTATCGGCGAAATGCGTCTCACCGCCAGTATCTTGGGGCGGGATGGTGTGTGCGAGGAGGAGCGAGTAAGAGGCGCGACGGGGGTTGAATGAGGAGTCAACGTGCCAGAGTCCATTACCCTTGGCGTCGTTAGCGTAAGAGTTTACCTGAGAGATGGGAAGTGGCAGAGGAAATGCAAACCTTGTTGTAATGCGTTCTCGGACTGTCGACTGGAATAACGTTCCCGGCATCATCTAGGTTACCAGCATCAAACAGCTCATAGTATGGGAAGCGAGGCTTCCGGCCATTGGTGAGGTACGGCTTGATGTCATCCAAGTCTCCAAGCAATTTCGAGAACTCGACATGCCGAGTATCATCCAGTCCTGTGTTACGGAACACGCAGATGCCGTACTATATATTTTGTCAGGCGAGATTCTTGAAAGATAATTTGCAAGACAGACTTTAGCTAAAGCATCTTTGATCTCCTGAAATACCTCCGGCTCGATGGGCTTTGAGAAATCGACGCCTTGAACCTCGGCCACGAACGTGGGGGCTAGTTCCTTAACAGTGATATGTTGGTATGGCGTTTCTGAAATAAGCCCTGGCATTTTTAATTTTTATGAAGTCGTTTAAAGTCTGAGAATGTTTCGATTCGCTAAAGTTTATCCAGACGAGATTGTTCCGACTTCGACATACATCTTATCTGGAGATAGAATGTGGGGAAGCCCCACATGGATGCCCTTGGATCCCACGAGAGCAGTTGCGGGGTACGGATCAGGCGGCTGTCTGTATCCTTAGCTTTGTCTAATCCGTATTCTTGGAGGTGGAAAGATGATTCGGCATGATTATTACCGATTCGCGAGGAAAGAGGAGCGAAGCGAAGAAAAGGGGGTTATAGGGGTATTTACCGAGGTATTGCTGAGGCCAAGGCTTCACCGCAGGCAGCAGCAACACCATTTGTCTTCAACAATGTGGAGCCAATCGAATGCATTTTGTATCGGGCGCTTGTTTCATCTTGCGCCTTTCCTGTCAGCAGTCGCGATGTTACACCGATTGTCATTACAAAGGCGCAGCGATGCAAACTTTGCAAGATAAATAGAAAAAAACCTTTGCGTCTCGAGCAAAAATGAAGTTGGTAATACCGACGAGAACCTCATGGAATTCATCATGACCGAGCTTCTGAATTTGCATCCGTGTTGCGATCCTTCGTCTCCCAGCCCAATATGGGAAGGGACTTCAACAGGTACTGTTATCGAAATCTCAGGCATCGACACCTACATTGTGAAATCACCTATTCGTCCAGCAACGTCTACTCAGAATGAGGATTCAGAGACAAAGCCGAAAAGAGTGATACTCTTCCTCACAGAAGCTCATGGCATCTATCTCCCCAACGCTCAACTGCTAGCAGACTCCTTCGCCTCCCAGCTCAAATGCGATGTTATCATGCCCGATCAATTCGCCGGCCAAGCCCGGCTACCCAAAGACATCGTCCCCAGTCTCTTTCACGAAAAAACAATTCCGTGGACTGAGGATAAAGAAGATCCAAACTATGAGAATCGAGGTCTTGCCGTACCGTTAAAAGAAAACGCCGAGAAGTCGGATGCATGGCGATTCCAGAAACCACCTTGGTGGAAAGAGGAGTCGGAAGCAGAATTTGAGAAGTGGAAAACGAGGCATGAGCCTGAGGTTACGGATCCTATTCTCGCAAAGATCGTGAGGTGGGTTCGTGATACTTATGGAAAAGACGTGAAGATCGGTGGAGTGGGGTATTGCTTTGGGGGTCGATATGTGATTCGACTGATGGGTGCCGGAGTCATTGATGTAGGGGTGATCAATCATCCAAGCTTTTATACTATGGATGAAGTTGGGATGCTGGTTGAAGACAAGAGGCTCGCGATCTTTGCTGCGGAGGTGGATGACATATTGCCGAAGGAGAAGAGGAGAGAAACTGAGGATGTGTTAATGAGGACAGGGGCAACCTGGATGAGTACGGTGTTTAGTGGAACAGAGCACGGATTTAGTGTCAGAGGAGATTTGACTGTTAAAAAAGTGAGATTGGCGAAGGAGAATGCTTTTCGAGGAGCAGTACAGTGGTTTAGCGACTGGCTGTGAGAGATTTGAAAGCTACCGGTAGTTGATGCCAAAGTTCCGCTGCGAAAAGAGACTTGAATGAAAACAACTCAAAGCTCGCAATTTTGCACGACAACGGGGTCTCTGGACGAGGGTAGTGTAAGAAAAGGTAAGATGGGTCGTAGTCGTAAAGTGACGAAGAAGCTCATCAAGGAGATCGAGGAAGTGAGGAAAAGGGAGCAGGCCATGGCTGATGGTAGAGGGGTGTTGGCAGGAGGAATGCCCGATATTCGAGAGACGTCCACGGATATATAATCGTGAAGGAAGCCAATTATCAGTTTGACTATCTCGCGACTTCGTGAGTGAGAGTTGTGAATCGTACCAACCTGGAAGCTAAATCGCGTTGGCTTTCTGGGGTTCACTTGAGGTGAGTTTAGCTGCGCGGTGTGTGCCCGTATCACAATAATCTCCTGAGGCATGGGTTTACCACCATAACGTCGTCCTCTTTGCATTAAGCCAATCTATTTTCAGATTTCATCAGCTATAGCAATAATATTTGTATTGATTTGTGCTTCCTCAGTTTGCCTCAATTGTCCTCCGTTTTAAGAGAGTGGAAATGGTCACGTGGGAAGTACCTGCCAATAAAGATGGAGGGATTATCAACTAGGGCCAGCTGTATGAAGCTGTTCGTATAGGCGATGTGCAAGGCAAGAAAGACCCACGATCGAGATGATCTATTGCTTGTCTTGCATCTCAAGATACGCGCAAGTGCTTATTTTCGATGAGATAAAGGCATCAAGTTTGTCAAGGGTGGGGCAGCCGGATCCGCGAGCCCGAACGGGCAGCGACATCCTGAACTTACCAACGTCAACCACCAGTGTTTCTTTCCTGCAAACACGTTAAATTTTGTACACCATTACCTAGGTAGCGAGGTGCTGCTATTTTCGAGGTGTCGAATTTACTATTTTCTCCTTCGTCCTCAAGATCTCATAGGTTGCGTCAAGTAGTACCCCGCACGTGGATCGGCTGCTAAGACGCCCCAAACGTACAAAGAAAGATTAAGCAAGATATCCTCGTTTGCTCGAACTTGAATGGAAGAGTTGAAGTTACAACAATGGATTTCCTTTGGGGCGGCTTGGCCATCTTGGTCGCTATTATCTCATACTTGGGTCTCCATGGGCAGAAGTCAACAACCTCATCTAGAAAGGCTCAGCAGGCAAAGGCTATGAAGGAGGCGTTCAAGTCTATGAACGGCCGGACTTCATCTACATCTGAAAATGGTGTCAAAGTGAGAATTTGATTCCTTCAGTCAAGCAAGCCGGCACTGATTCCAACGTCAGAAGAGCACAAATTCAATGCAGATTACCCAGGTCAGCAAGCATTACCACCCCAAAGCTCAATGCTCACTTCAAAATAGCTATGGCTTTATCCTATCAAATCCATCCGAGGCTGCTCTGTACCCTCCGCCATGTTAACCAAAGAAGGTTTCTACCTCGACCGCCGCTTCATGCTCCTCAAAGATCACCAACAAACACCCGAAAAGCTCGAAAACATGCACGTGACACACTTTCCCAGCATGTGTCTCTTCCACACCTCTATCCAGGACAATACATTGACTGTCACCTACCAAGCACCGGGAAGTATGTTTGCCGAGGCCGAGACTCTTGATATTCCATTGGATCCCGAAAGTTTCGAGCATCTGAAAACAGTCAACGTCAACATGCATGGCAGCCCCACAACAGCTTACAACATGGGCGATAAATACGACGAGTTCTTCTCTCGGTGCTTTGGATTCAAGGTTATCCTAGCATTCTGGGGACTTAACCCTCGTCCCGTGCTAGGAAATCTTCCCGGTCGACCCGCAAATCAAGGCCCGAAGCCGCAAACAGCAATCACGAAGATTCTCACTTCACTTCCGATCATTGGTCCTATGCTAGAAGACGATGACGGGAAAATAGCATTCAATGATTGCGCTCCTTACCTCGTCATCAGTGAATCTTCGGTCGCAGACGTCTCAACGCGTCTCCCAGAAGATGTCTCCATGGACTTGACCAAGTTCCGAGCAAACATCATCCTGAAAACCTCCGAGCCGGCGTATTCAGAAGACTTCTGGTCAGAACTTTCCTTTTCAAACGATGCGAAGATCTTGTTGACAGGTAATTGTGGAAGATGCGCAAGTTTGAATGTGGATTACGCGACAGGGAAGAGTGGGGCAGGAAGAGATGGGGAGGTATTGAAGTTATTGCAGAAAGATAGAAGAGTTGATCCGGGGATGAAGTATAGTCCTATCTTTGGACGGTATGGGTTTGTGGGAAAAGGAGGTGAGGGGAGAGTGGTTAAGGTGGGTGATGATGTGTGGGTAAGTGGGAGGAATGAGGAGAGGACGAGATTTTGTGAGTCCTCCAGCGAAATGGTCGTCAACAAGACTGACAAAAAATACAGATTGGCCGGGCCTTTCTACATGAGTTTCATTCTTGTTGATGCATTGACTTTCGTGGTTTTGTATTCCGGCGTACCGCGAGCTTCTGTTTTGACGGTCTTTGGTCAGATGGCAAAGAGTCAAGAACTCTGCATTGCATATGTTTACGGTCGCCAGGATGTTCATCAAGAAAGACCTGTCCTATTGGAGTTTACAATCAATTATTCATGATCAACCAACCGGCATACTGACTCGTAACGTGATACAAGCGCGGGATCAATTCCGCGCCAACCCCTCGATGCGGGGTAGCTCCGTCATTCCGTCACCTCGATTTGCTGTTGTCAATATTTTCTTTGCGTAAGCCGATAATATCCCAAAGCCTTCAACTGCTGTCAGTGGAATTATGGGAAATGGGTGTGCTGCAGGAACAGTACCCCGCAAACTCCGCCATCCTTCGTTATGAGTTCCTCACGAACGGTAGGTGATGTCTCCTCCCTCAAGAACCCCATCTCCCACTCCGTCAAATCCAAACCTATACACTCGACTCTCTCCCATTCTCTCCTCCAAAAGCCAAAGCTCCATTATTCCACTAAGTCTCTGTCCATCCAATACATCTCTTCATTCCTCCCGCAGCACATTCAATAGCAAACTCACAATGGCCACACCCGAACAGCCACACCTCCTCCTACACACCTACTTCCGCTCCTCCTGCACCGCACGCGTCCGCACTACCCTCCACCTCAAATCCCTCTCCTTCGAACCCTCTCCCATCCACCTCCTTAAAAAAGACCATCAATCCCCCACCTACACCTCTCTCAACCCATGCGCCAGCGTCCCAACCCTCACCGTCACACCCAAAGCCGGCTCTCCGATCGTGATCCGCCAATCTATCGCCATCCTCGAATTCCTAGATGAATATTTTCCTGAGAGTAGGCAATTGTTGCCCTCGAGAGAAGATCCGGTCGCGAGGGCGAGGGTTAGGGAGTTGGTGGATGTGATTGCGTGTGATGTGCAACCTCCTACGAACTTGCGTATCTTGCGACGGGTGAAGAAGATTTCGAATGGTGATGAAGAGGTTGTTAATACTTGGGCGAAAGAGGTTATGGAGAGTGGGTTGAAGGCTTTTGATACTCTTGCGAGGCAATATGGGGAGGCGGATGAGAAAGAGGGAAATGGAGGAGGAAGGTATAGTGTGGGGAATGAGATTACGATGGCAGATGTGGTGCTTGCGCCTGCGGTGGAAGGGGCGTTGAGGTATGGTGTTGATGTGAAGGGGATGGAGACGGTGTGGGGGATTTATGAGGGGATTAGGGGGTTGGAGGCGTTTAAGAAGGGTGGGTGGAGGGCGCAGGAGGATACGCCGGAAGAGTTCAGGGAGAAGGAATGAGTGGATGGATGGTTATTGAGTGAGGCAAGGACACAATTTGAGGGCGGGCAGTGTATATTATGACGTTTGATTGTAACATGAGGTATATAATAATGTTATACATAGGAAATGACATAATTGAAATGACAATAAGGTTGTCTTACATCTGTTGCTGAGCTTGCCGCTCGGCAGCATCGGCTTGCTGATTAGCGATAACCATCTCTTCATCGGACGGCATGTTCACTACCATCAAATAGAGGACATTCTAGCAGTGTTGTTAGCAAAAAGTATGATCGCTCCTGATAAGGACGAGACTTACCTTCCCAAAAACCTTCTTAACCCCTTTCTTCAAAAGATCAGGGGCATTGAAGCCGCCTAGTCCGCCTAGTCCGCCAAGACCACCACCATATGGGCCATATGGAGCTGGGGCATTCATCTGTCGTCCACTATATGCGTTAAAATTTGGGTCCAAGTACTCAGATCTTTCTCTTCCATCCATAGATTTTCTTTGCTCGGGCGTAGTAGACGACTGTCTGCTGCCATCATACTGTTGATATTCCCTTTCATCCATGGATCTTCTTGACGCATTTGGATCCAGCATCTGGCTTCTTCCATCGTACTGCTGGTATTGATTGCCCCCATACCCAAACATCTGGCCCCTTCCACCAACGCCAAGTCCCCCTCCAAGTCTTCCGCCATACTGGTGATAAGGGTCCTGGCCCATCATCCCAGCTCTGCTTCCGAAGCCACCGCCCATCATCATATCTCGCCTCCCAGCGATTGCACCAAGCCCTCCTCCAAAGCCCCCGAACCCGCTTCGTCCTTGCTGCATCATCATGTCTCGCCTGGACGGTGGGTTAAAATGTCCCCCAGTGACCAAAGAAAACAAGTTGCCACTGCTGGCGGGATGATTTGGATCCGCATATCTGCTTGTGAACTCCGGTTTTGGGCCTTGCGCAAGCATACTATCCGGATTCTTTGCCGCATATTTCGCTTGGGCCCTCCTATCCCAATATGCGTCAACGAACTGTCCCTTCTTTTTCAATTTGTCTCTTGTCTTCATTGCATGTTCTCCTTCTTCAGACGCAAGGGCTTCGAGAGCGGGGAATATCAGAGGTGCTGTTTCGGGGAACTCGAGCTCGCCGTAAGTATTACCTGATGAGGATTGAAACTTGTGGCGGAGTTTTTGGGTCGTGGATGATGAGGTCGGCGTTGAAGAGGTGAGAGATGAGGTTATGGTCGAGTTGAGGTTCACAGTGTTTTGTGTGTCTCCCGATTCGGGGTTCCACGTCAGCACGAGACAGAACAGGCCTCGAGGACGGAAGAATTCGGCGTTAAGGTGGTCGAGGAAAGTGTTGGTCCTGAGCTTTTAGTCAGGGCTAGTCATTGAGGGATGGAATATACTTCTTACCGGCTTCGACTCTGCATTTCCATGGCGACTTTCACTGAGATAGAGATTGCAACGCTGATAGCCATGGAGATACCTGCGGGTAAGAATGAAAATGCAAATCCGGCTAGATTGATGGCATTCAGCCAAGGTGATGCTTGACTAGCTTTGTCGAAGAGCTCGAGGTAGTCGAGGAACATTGCTTGGTCGATACCGGCATTCATCAATACAGGTGCGTAAGCTCGAATGAAGCCTCTTGAACGAGTCTTCGGTCGACGTTGGGGAAGTACGACGGGGTATGGCAATCGTGGAACTGGTGGCAAATCGGCGTAATTCGGTAGAGGGTATGTTTGTATGAAGATGTCAACTAGAATTTTGACATCTCTGATTGGCTTTTCGGGCGAACCTGGGGTTGTTGGAGGAGAATGAGCAGGAAGAAGCTCGTCCTGAGCATCATCAAGAGCCCAGTGATCTTCGTCGTTCTCTTCGATGGGGGGTGTCTTGTCATCGTTTGAAGAGGAACGGCTCAGCTCTGTTGGGTTTGTGCTTTGCTCTCCTCTGGTCTGCGACTTTGCGCGCTTATTGTTTTTGTGTGCTGTGATACTTTCAGAGGCAAGTCCAATACCTGAAGCCACGCCTTTCACGGCAAATTTGATAAGCAGATCTGCCATTGTGAGAGCTGATTCTGATGATTGTGAATAATCGAGACGACGAAAAGGAGATAGGAATTTTCAAAAGGAACAAGATAAAATGGGGAATAATTGAGGGGCAACTCTTTGGTACTTGTACCTAGCTATCAGACACCTTGTAACGCTGAATCAGGCCTGCCCCTCGTTGATGACGAGGATCCTTGTATTACTTCGCGATCACTAGTCGCGTTATCGTTACTCAAGAGGCACAGCCCTGTGTTAGCACGAATATCAAACATGCCCCTCGACGATTGGGCTCACAGCTGAAGCTTGCGATGTGCATCACGATTACTAGAACAGTTTCGCATTCGTTCCACGAAGGGGAAAGCGTGGCTGCGGTCAAAGCGAGTCCAATCACGGCTTGCTGTGGCTGAATCGTGTTCCTGCACTTCCAACGGGACCTGACGCCTTGCCTTTTACGGAGCGAAAACGAGCTCGGACAGGAAAAGCGCTGAGCATTCTAGTGTCCCGCATCGCTCCTCTCCGCCTTCTTCGTCAACAATTCCATCCAGGTTTCTGCTTGTGCAACCTCTATTCAATCACTGTTTCGTATACGAGAGGGATCTTCTTCAGATAAGCTCATTCTGTGTCTTCAATTGGCAAACAGGATGTTGTTCTTGGGTCGTGGCCCCCGTCTGACCCCAGGCAAGGTTGATCGTCCATGATAGCAAGTGCTGCGCCGCTTCCATTTCATTTTAAAGCATCGTGGCTGAAAATGTTCATTGCTATTTCCTGAAAGTATACGTTCTTCCAACATATAACATCTCCTGCATCTCCCTACTCGATATCAGTACCGTGTTTTCAGCTTTTGCCTTTAAAAACGTAAACGTTGTCTGCCTTCTCTGTGTCTCTTCCCATACTTACAAGGACAATCCAACAAAAGCCATTTGAGTTTATTGGCCTAGAAACGATCCGAATTGATCAAGCTTAGTTCTCACCGACAATCTCACCGCAATGTCTGTTGCTCTACCAGTTGCAACCCTAATCATCTACATCATTCTCATACAACCCATCACATTCTGTCTCTTCAAACATGGTCGGCATGGTATTCTTGGATGGTTGACAATTCAGATATTCTGCGGCATCCGCATAGTAGGAAGCATCATTCAAATACACCAAGAGAACACCCACTCCACAGACACCACCACCGTATTACTTCTCAACAACATCGGCCTATCGCCCTTGCTTCTCGCAGCTCTTGGGATCCTCCATGAAGCGTATGTATCGCCTTTTTTAAATTAGGCGCAACTAACCCAACCATAGACGCGTAGCTCGGAACCCGACCATCAACTCGAAGCTCGAATGGTTCAAAGTCATCAACTTGCATGGCTTGGTCATGGCAGCCATGGCATTGATCATTGTTGGTGTCTTCCAGGAGATTAACGGGAAAGAAACCAAGCCAGGTGGCCTCATGAAAGCCGGTGTCATCATGTTGCTGCTCGCATTTTTAATCCTAGCTGCGTGGGTCATCGTATCGATACGAAAGCGAGAGCAAGAATTCACGATGGTGCCTCTGGTGGCGCCTAACACGATGGAACCAGCTTATGGGAAAATACCTGCTTATACTGAAGCTACTATGGTAAGTTATCGATAGAGAGATAGAGAGATGTGCGGATGGCGTACTGATGCTGTATAGCTGCTATATGGAGTTGCTCTTGTGCTACCCTTCGTCGGATGCCGAGATGTTTATGCATCACTCAGTATCTTCCTCACCTCAACAACGTTCAAAAACAGCTTGGTAACAAAGGTCGTGCTTAGTGTCGCGCCAGAGATGATTGTGACAACGGTTCTAGCCATAGTTGGCATCAAGACCCGACACATTTCCAAGCTGCGGAAGATCTAGGATGCTTGAGCAGAAGATGATAGTAATATGACATGAGCTTGTTGTCTCGTTGAGTTCGCCATTCTGCGAATACGAAGTCGACACCATGTTTTTGCTTCATTTGCTGAGATTTTTGCAAATGATGTATAGTTAAACCTGTCTTTTGATGTACTCGATTTCTTGATCGGATGATATGGTGCGGCGAAACAATGGTGTCGGTGCTATCTAGGAAGGAGGAGAAGTCGCAATAATTAAGTTCAAACTCCTAGTTTCACATCAGCAACGAGGTCATGGTTGTGGGGTTTTACCGCATGCAAGTTCTAGCCATGAAGGGGACAGAATATGATCATTCGACATGTGGACAAGTTGATGAGGATGGCCATCAATAACGTCAGGCGTTGTCACTTTGCTGTATAGTGTGCTGGAGAAGTGGCTCTGCATTTAGTCCATATAACTCATTTCCTACTCTCCTATCCTCGCTGCTTGATCGAGTTGAGAATTGACATGAAGAGGAGGAAAACTTACAGCATGGAGGCTGAGGGCAGGGGTCGTGTTAACGACGAGAGTGTGGCATTCTCTGGAACGACATCGACGTCTCTCTGCATCCAGCACCAGCTCATTCTTTTATTCCCTTCCGTGGCTCGCCTTTTACTGCATAGGTAGGTACTGATCATTAGATATCCGGAGTCCGGGTCATCTCCGGATCTAGCGAGTACGAATACGGCAGTCCTCGGCGCCATCCCGGCGAAGGAATCATCGATCTGATCCAGTGATCCAACTATTGTGAGGCCCGTCCATTAATTCATCATGCCTTCATCGTCCTTTCATACCAATACTTACATCCCACCTGCTTCGCTGCATCATTGCAAGGCATCGTTGCATACATTCATCCAATTCCCTTCACCGGTATCAAATGAGGCAGGACACACACTTAAACGCGACGCAACCAAATTCATGTTTATTATTACCTGCAAGCAAACCCATGCCCCCAAGGAAGCCTCGTTGGGAGATTATAACGCGAACACGAGGTATGTTGGAATAGGAATCTACTTATTCTTTCCCCGAGAGACCTGCGCTGTTCATCGGTCTGCAAGGAGATGGATATCGCTCTTCTAGCTCATTCAACCAAGTGGCTGTGTTCGTAGGGCGTATTTGCACCTTCCAGTTTGAAATCTCAGACCCCAAAAATGTTTCTTGATTTAAGCACAAGCAAAGCACAAGCCTATAGCTCAAAAAATAATATTAAGCAAGGTATTATTCTTCATAAGAAGGTGCTGCTTTTAGCGAAGTGCGTATATTCCCCTTCATACACGATAGAATCGGAATAGATTGATTCATCGAGTCAAAATCAAAATCAAAATCAAAAGAAAAACGGATAACCGGCAGCGCCCGCTCCCGCCAAGCGAGGGTAAGTCGGTGTTTGTACCGTGGCGCTTAGGTTCAAGGTTACAGATTAAAGATACGATTCTCTGCAAGGCACTGGATCTGGGTTATAGGTTAGGTTACAAGTTCAGATGAGTGTGGGAATTGATCAGCTTCGACGTACAGTACAGTATGTATAGGCTAGACAGGAAAATATGAAGAGGGGGGGAGGGGGGATAGGTATGTATGTACGTACTATGTAGGAGCAGACGCCGGTGACGGATTGGGAATTTAGGTTGATGTGCGTCATGCAGGTGTGGGTGGGTGGATATATGCATATATATTTTTCGAGAGAGAGTCGATATTCTCGGCGTTACATGCCTTCCTAGGTATGGATAGCAAGGCAGGGAGGGCAGGGCTTCGCGCGCGGCACGGTACCAAAAATGACAATGTGTCTGTATTGGGACAGGGCTGTGATGGGCTGTTAGGCTGAGGTCAGCGAGGTTGCATGTTTTGAACGATTGATTGAACGAGTGAGGGACTCTGAGACTGAGACTGAGACTGAGATGATGAGGCTGAGCGCATGCTGCCGATGTGGAGGTGGGAAATCTCGGGGTCGGATGAGGGCCCGGGTTCGGAGGAGGCGAGAGGTGAAGTGAACGCTTTGGTTGTAGGGACGCAAGGCGGTACGAGAATCGAAGCCGAGAGAGAGTGCGGGGCCGAGTGTCATGCCATGCCAGTGCGTTTATAAACTACCGTCTAATCTTTGGTGGCTTTGGAGGATGATTGTGGGTCATGAGATCTAAAATTCGTATGAAGCTTCAAGTTATTACTAAAGTCAAATTTTCATCGCCTACGAACCTACTAGAGATAGAAGTCATCTTGAAAGTATTCTCCTCTATCATGGAGAGATGGTGGCATTGTACATTCTGAGACATTGTTGGATCTATGCAGCAAGCATCCTTCAGACAAGCTTGATGTGTGAATGCTGACTGCCGAAAATAAAGTTGCGGGAAGGAGAGTAGAAGTATAGCAGAATGAAATATAGATCCCAAATCAAGAGATCTCTTGGCCGGTTCGTGCTCAATTGGATACTAGCTCGAGAGATACGAGGCTCGACGTGCATCAGGAGATTTTTGTCCGACGCCGCAACGTGGGTATCGGACAGAAAGACTAGGTAGCAACTGTCGCCCATCGTCGGTCAGAGCGGTCCTTGGTTGTTTTCGGCTCGGTCTGGAATCTATAGCAGACTTAGAACTAGCCCAACCTCACGCCTAGAACTCGGGGTAATTTTAGGCTTCGAAATATTGTACAGGACTCATACTGTACAGGACTCGTAACGAGAGAAGCGATGCAACCGATAGAGCCTATAATTATTAATGCTTCACGAACGGCAACGGCAAGCATGCGCAATGCATGAGATCTTGTAAGTTAGCATAGATGGCGGGGTCGGTGGCATGGCCCTCAATTCGCCAGACTATGAGCCAACAACGTCGTTGTCGTCGTCGTCCATATCCAGCAATCTTCTGGGCGTCTACCACCCGCATTCTCATTGGTACGCTCGACGGGGCCATATGCAGGCTGTCGCAACCCCCCTGCGTGTGCATGCGGCACATTTAAGCATATTGACCTTTCCTCTTTCGTCACCGGTCAGTAGATGACCCCCCTCAATCGGCAGCGGGGCCGCCGTTCGACCTGAGCGCTCCCTGCAGCGGGAACGGCCCCCAAAGCCCGAATCGCAGGGCTTGGGTGGTGGAGGGAACGACAGGAAAAGCCAGGAAAACCTCCCAAGGCCACAGCGGGGGCGCAGGCTGGCGCAACGACCGCTCTGAGTGGCTGACCAGATGCTGTCAGCTCCACTTCTCGAAGTGGTGCATGGGGGGTGGTACATGGTGGGTGGTGCGTGCAACACAACGATCCAACAACCGAGCCATCAACATCCCGAGTCCGCTTCGCTTCCTTACTCTGTACTGAGGCCAGGCTCCCCATCGCCGTACCTCCTCTGTACATATAATCATATAAGCCGGCAAAGATGTCTGACTCTGAGGAGGATAACCGTGAAGCAGCCGCCGCCAGCAGCGACCCCGACGACGACGGGAAGGGCGAGGATAAGGAGCAAGAGAAAGAGAAAGAGAAAGAGAAAGAGAAAGAGAAAGGAAAAGAGAAAGGGAAAGAAGCTGAAGTCATGGACACGATGTTTGTGGGCTGGGTGCCGGGCAGCCAGAACGAACCCCGCAAGACGGCCCCGCGATTGCACCACAAGAAGAGTCGGACGGGGTGCCAGCAGTGTCGAGCGAGGAGAGTCAAGGTACGTTCGCTCGCTCATTCGGTCTCGCTTTCGTTCCCGCGAATCTTCCGCACCTCAACCTCAACCTCAACCTCTGCATCTTTGCTTCTTTCATCTTGGTTCGAGTGCCAGACGAGCAGGTTTTCACCGCTGCACCAAGATTATATATATTGCGACCGATTTCCACCAGTATCCACTCCAGCAAGACGCCTCTGGCGTTCCTCTATGCCATTAGGGGAACGGGGACGAGAGCGAGAGCGAGAGTGGGCAGTCTCCAAGATCCAGATCTCTAACACCAACGCAGTGCAACGAAGTCCATCCAGTATGCGGTTCCTGCGCCCGCCACCAAACAACCTGCATCTGGGGCCGTCCAGGCCAATCTCCAGGACGCTCCAACTCACCCAACTCTTCAAGCTCGAACATAAAACCCAAACCCTACACCATCCGGCCAAAGCTCCCACCACACCTCACGTCTGGACCATTCGCTGAATGGGATGACCCTCCCGAATCCCACTCCCGCCGCCTCACCGAGCTCCATCTCCTGCACCACTACATGGCCATCACGTCCCTCACGATGAACGTTCCCGGCGACCGCAAGATATCAGAATGGAGCGTGTCGGTCCCAAAACTAGCATTCAAACACAACAGCCTCCTCTACAGCATCTTCACCTTCACCGCCATGCACATCGCACGCCTCGAGCCCACCAACGCCGAGAACAACGCCGCCTACCAACGCTACCTCGGCCTCACACTCCGCGAACATAGAGACGAAGTCGGGGTCCTCAGCCGCGCCAACGCCGACGCCGCCTGCCTCACCTCCAGCTTCCTCCGCGTCATCAACTTCGCCCTCCTGCAAGACCGCACCATGGATCCGTACACGCCGCCCACCGAATGGCTCCACATGTCGTCGTCCACGGGCCGCGGCCTGAACGTCGAAGCGTGGAAATTCATCGCCGATGATGGGAACAGCATCATGCGCGGCATGATCCGGGATGCGCCGGGTATCAAGCCCGGAGGCTGGCTTCGCGACGATTCAGTCTTGTTCCGGGAGAGTAATCGTCAGGATCTTCTGCATTTGTTGCGTAGGACCGAGGAAGATCTTGTTGAGGAGCCGTGGAATGATGAGATTCAGAATGCGTATGAGACTACAACTTCTTATATTGGTTCGATTCAGATGAGTATTAAAGCGAAGGAACATGCGGGGACGGTTTTTCGGAGGTTGATTCTCTTTCCGACGATTGTGCAGACGGAGTTTATTGAGTTGGTTAAGCAGCAGAGGCCGAGGGCGTTGGTTATACTGGCGCATTTCTTTGCGTTCTTGGCGGATTATAGGGGCTTTTGGTGGATTGGTGATACGGGACGCAGGGAGGTGAGGGCGATTGAGAGGGTGGTGGGGGAGGCGGAGAATGAGGTGTGGAGGGAGTTGATGAGTTGGCCGTTGCAGGCGGTGGAGGATGTTTTTGTTTCTGCTTAGAGGGTTGGTGCGACGGAACGGAGCGAAAGGGGGGGAGACGGAATGGAGCGGAAGGGGTGAGTGGCCCGGACCGGAGCGAAGCGAATCTGGAAAAGGGGGAGTCAGATAACTGGGCAGGAACGGACGTGGAAGATGGAATTTAGAGAGCGGAAAGCGGGATGGACCCAAACTTCTTCCTTTTTATCAATGAAGATTAATCGATAGAATTTTCAATGAATAACACATCCTATCTGAAAAGCGAGATTAGCGCGTATAGTTATTCATGATTATGATCCCTAAACTTCGGTTATATATATATACTCCCCGCACGCGTTAAAAGTAGTCGATAGATAAAAATAAAGTTATTTTAGTAGGCGGATTTGAAGGCGTAAAGAGTGGTGGTTAATTGATTGATTCATTATCTCTTTTATTACTTAAACGATCGTAAACGATGTAAGTTTGAAGTGGATTAAATTTAGTACTTCGATTTGCTTATAGGTTATACTATACCGATGCGTAAGTCGCTGTAGATTAATTTATATCGGTAAGAAAATGATTTTCGGTTATTTAAGTAATGGAAGGAATAGATAAAGTATAGAGTAAGTAAAGTAGTTATAAATAAATCTAAGAGTAAGAGTATAGTTTTCTAAAAAAGTAAAACGAAGTTGATTACTTAGTGTTGGCATAGGTTAGCATAGACGGAAGTCACGTGGGTAGTTAAGCGAACGGGCTAGCCGTATTAGGATTAGTGTGGGCGAGCGCAAAAGGAGTATATCTTCATGCTCCTTTCCCCCCCTAGCTAGACTTGTTCCTTAGACATCAACAATAGAAGTAAATTACCCTTACTTCTGGTGTTTCGGGCCGTATTACATGTGATACGGTATCCTTGGTGTGGATACCAACACTTAGTTTATAGGGAGAAGCACTTTATAAGTAAGGTATCGGTATGCTTCGAACTACCTACGGTAGATGATGAAGCTCGGTGGTACCACGTGACCCAGACCAAATAAGGACAATGCACGTGATCTGCAAAACGCCAGCTTTCTGCTAAAAGTACTTTAGGGTAGACTGAAGTAATCATAACATAAGTAGCTTCTTCATAAGTTTCGTTCAGGGACTTTAAACTGCTACCTTAAACCACCAGTGTCAAGAGTCACGTGCTTGGCAGATATTCTGATACTTTCAACAAAAGGAACCTTCTTCTTCGTCCCAATTAAAGCATAATCAGTTGCAACAGTGTGCCCAAACCAGATAGAAAGTTGGCACTGCTTGCAGTGTCTAGGTGGGTAGGTACATGACAGCCTTGCTGAGGAGGCCGACAATTGCTCAATGGACCAGCCGCAGCACGCCCAGCAGATATGAGGAAGAGGCCGTTCATGTGCCCTTTCGGTTGTTATCCAATTGCACTTCCACAGAGTTCCGAAAGGTTACAGGTGGCTGCAAGCCCTCGTCGATCACTGGCCAGCAACTCTCACACCCGCAGGAGGCTCTCACGTGGGAGGCCATCCAAGATGCGTCGAGAGGCCGACCGTGACGGCATTTAAGCGCGGCCTGTGTCTCGCTTCCTTTTCCAACTCTTCTCATCAGCTTTCGAGCCGAAACTAAAAGTGTCGGTATTCCTTTGGCTCCCAAGTCTAGATGAATATCTAACAACCACATAGCCTTGGACTTCCCAATCAGCTCCTGAGCGGAGTACCCCTCCGCTCGCTACCCAATCTCGCGCAAATGTCACAGTGATCAAGTTCAATCAGATGGCCTCGAAGCGTGTCTCTGGCCCGATGCTAGTCTTGAGGACTTCTGCTGTCCGGGAACGGCAGAGTCTCCTAGCCGGGATGGAGCGTCTTTGGGGTCCGCTGATAGTCGCGACCACTGCGGGTGGGGATTTGAGATCCCCAGTGCCGAGCAGGAAATGTGGAGAGGCAGTGTGTTTGAAGAAGTGGAATGGTGGAAGTTTCAAGAATTGGAAATACCGGAGGAAGTTGACCAGTTAACCAAGGATCCCATCAATAGCTCCTCGAGATCAGTTTCGACGTCGGAAAATGAGAATTCGAGTCTGTCGCCTAGTACTAGTGCTAGAGAATGTTGTCGAGATGGAGTACAAAGTATACCTGCGAGGCCGACGCCAGTCCTGAAGGATACAGCGTCTGTTGCTGAGTGGTTGTGTGAATATCCCAATTGTGGTCGATTATTTACACATCGATACAGGCTCAAGTAAGATTATATTTCTTCTTAATCAATCCGCTGCTCTTGCGTGCTCCAGCTAACGATAATTAGTAAATATCAAAAATACTATAACAAACTTTATCGTTATTTTGAACTATTTTGCTTTACTAAAAGAATTATATTCTCCCGCGAGCAAGATCTTATTAGACACTAGTCTTAGCATAATAGTCGTCGCTTCTACTGTCCTAATAGTAATTGCTTATATGTAGTTGATAGTGCGAAGGATAGCTTCACGAGAAAAAATAACTTGAAAAGACACCTCACTAACTAGCATCGATATTCTTAGTAATAATAACGTTACTAATGATTATCGAAGGATGCTAACGAATCTCTTTTATTTCGGGGTTTATGGATATTTTTAAAGAAATGTCGGAAATACATCATCTACTCGTCCCGGCGGGCGTTTATACGTTCAGCGTTCAGCTTCATCACCGTCTCTCGCAATCCTCTTCCTCGGTTATTCTAAGAGTTAGCTTAGGGTGTGCCAGGCGCCAGGGCACAATTGCAATGTTGTGAGAGAAGGACTAAGGGATGAAGCAGATAAAATCGGAGCTTGTCTGGCTCCTATCTTTTCCGCGGTGCTCAGAACCTAGGGTGGTTCCTATAACTACACGTCCTTCCAACTAAAGCCGTGTAGGGGTTCTGAATGATAATGAGATACAGTCATTACAAGTTACTTTACTTATATATTGAATCAAGCTGCTTCGCCCTTTGAGTCTGTGGTTTTGATCGAAGAGTTTCTTTTCGAATGTGAAGACCCGCTCCAAGATTACACACATAAGTGAACACGTCGTTGAATTGACCTTGTCGCCCTTTTATATATGGATTTTACAAACCCCGGGAGCTAACTTGAATAATTAAATAGGTGCCACAGGTAGTGCACGACTCAGTCAAACTATAGAGGTGCTATTGTTCCTATTTTGTGATATGTCCCAAGTTTGAACTATCTCATCATATCTCCACATATCGAAAGTGACTTTCAATATCGGGAAGATTCTTTTTATAAAGTACTAGAGGTTCCTCACTCGAATACTTTATGTGACGGTTCTGACCATCATGTGATACCCCTGACTTTGCACTCAATCTAATGCTAAGCGTGATTGGGATGCTCTATACATACGAGAGCTCTTTCTCTTAGTCTCGTGCTCTTTTCTCTACTTCGCTTTGGATCCTTCGGATAAAGGCAGCCTCGTACTGTACGTGCCGTCACAACACGCCACCTCTTTCAATATATTAAGGTGGTCGGTGTGTTGAATATAGCAAAACCCTAGGTGTGCAGAGAGCAGAAAGCTTCATTGGAGAATCTAAATACATGAGGGTAGAGCCTAATTATATACCCAAACTGGTCTCCTGAGGCGTGGGAGTAGCAGAAACCTTTGAATTACAACATTGGTTCTAACACGGTGGACGTAACCATTTTCGACCTCCCGTTGAATGTATAAATATCACCAGCTCCGTAAGTCTACCCAGCTGCATTGAATGCTACCTCTTCAATATTTGTCGGGCGACCAGTTTACCAGACCTTTTGGGTCACCTCTGCTCCAGAAAAAAGCAGAAATTTGGCCAGTAGACTATGACCGTTTGTCTGAGCTGCACGCAATGCATTTCCATACATTCCTCCCTGTGTATTGACCTGGGCACCACAATCTACCAGGAACAATACTACCATCTCATGCCCGTTAGCGGCAGCGGCTTGAAGCGGTGTGCCAAAATCACCACCATTAGAATTCACATCGGCTCCAGCTTGAATCAGCGATTTGACGATACTCTCGACCCCTCCCGCAGCTGCAAGGTGCAATGCAGTACCATACGTCGGAATAGACAAGTTGATATCGGCACCTCGAGAGATCAACATGTCAGCAATACCGGAGTTTCCTCCTTGGATCGCCATGATAAGAGCACTTCCGTATGGCTCCAGGCGCGCGTTGATGTCATAGCCACTGTCTAATATCTCCTCCAAGATATCCCATCTCTCGAGATAGCTCGCAGTCTGTAAGATGTTGCCAAAGTCACCACGTTGGTCGTTTAAGGAAGCTTGAAGACTGAGAAAGTAGCGAAATACGGAGGAGTTTCCCGCTGAGACAGCCGCCATCAGGGGACTGCTTCCGCCGAATTTTCCGGGGGCGTTGATATCGGCGCCTCCTTCGGACACCAAGTAGTGAACGAGATCAAAAGATTTCTGAGCTGCGGCACATTGTAAAGCAGTCCCCCAAATGGCGTGCTCTGAATTGACATCGGCGCCGTTCTCGACCAGGAATTGGACTAGTGGTAGAGGGGAACGAGACGACATTGCGGTATAGAGTGCGCGATTGATAGGCGCCCCGTGGAATTCATCCTTCCCTTCCTTTTTAATTATCCACCGAAGGAGGTGTAGATTTGCACGGTCCGCAGCCACTTCGAAGGCATATTGAACGCCAACTTCCCCGCACGAAACGAGAAATTTGCATATCTTTACTTCGCCGGCTCCGAGAGCGTGCGAATAGCCTTGTTCCGCTGCGAACCTTCTCTCAGAAACCTCGTTGATACCGCATAGTAATAACACAAGAAGATCCTGCCGTGCTTCCATGGCAGCGAAGTTGATTGCCGTAGCCATGTCGTATGAGAAACCATTTCCAGTTGATGACAGAAGAATGGATAGCAGAGGGATGAATCTACCTTTGCATGCGACCCATAAAGCAGAATTTTCGCTGATACCTTCTTTAAGCAGCTTTTTTACCCTGTTGATGTCGTTTTTCGACACGGCATCCAGGAACAACTGTTTGTTTTGTACGCGCCGGATATTTTGACTGTTTTCCAAAAGGTAATCTGCGACACTAGTATGACCTCGACACTGAGCAAAACGTGTGGAGCGCTCCAGGATTGCTAGTTTCTGATCGTCGCTGAAAAGGGAAAAGCTTGAGTCCTCAACCAAGCCCTTGACAACTTCCAGGTGGTTGTTGAATGCAGCATAATCCAAAGGCGTTTTGCCTTGGCTGCAATTAGACCAAATTCTTTTCGAAGATGAAGTCAGAGTACTAAGTAGTCGCTTGTTCCCGGTCATTGCCGCAACATGAGCCAAGCTTCTACCACAAGGGCCAGGTATATCACAATCAACACCTTCCTGTATCAAACGAGAACAAGTCGGGTAGTCTTGGCGGGCTGCGGCTTCAAAGATCATTGGTGAGATGTGCCGTTCCTCGGTCAATGCAGCTAACCTCTTCAAAATAATATCTTTCGGAGAGAACGTGGCTGTTTCAGTTGTCGGACTCCAGGGACAGGAGACTGATGATGTATAGCTGACTTCAGAAGCAGATCCAGTTGACTCAGCGTCGGGTTCTGCAACCACGTCGCACTCATTTTCTGTTGGTATTTTGTCTTTGTCCTGTTCTACAATCGAATGAAACATGCTCTCGATATCGCTCAGTTGAGCGTCATAGTCATCTAGTGTTATCAGCAATCAGTTTCCCTTCTTTCAAATGTTCGGACCATATTCACACCTTTATTTTCATTTATACAAAAGAGGCAAGGCATGGTTGCAAGTTTCATAATGGGGGAGAAGGAATATGATCGCACAACAAAAGCTGGAACAGCAATATATCGAAAATAAAACGAACTGACAACTGTCTCTCTGATAAGTACTAATAACGATATGGAATAAAACATTTCGCGAAACATTTCGGCGTTTCGAATAGCCCTGCAACGCACATCGTATCGCGAAGTCGAGTTGCATCGTTCCGAAACAATAACCGCCCGACCTATCCCTAACCTCAGCGCTCCACTACCAAAAATAGTAGGTTGGCCAACATCGGACCTCGGTGCTAGCTATTGGGATGTTAGGGAATGAATCTCAGGCTAATTTAGCCCACCAGGCCCAACTTGTTGTATCACAAATTTGAGTGCAATCAAAATCCAGTACTGCAAATCGGAGTACTCCGGCCTGCAGTGCGAACAAGGCGCGTAGCTATTCTGCGGTACGTCAATTGATAATACTTTAGAGAGAAATACTCTGAGATGCAACGATAGAGGCTAACGCACTCGCAGCTGTGGGGCACCTCTGCTGTCTGGGGTTCAAACTCGACCCCTCCCCTGATCTCCTCAACAGTTGATTATCTAGAGATAGATACTCCCAATGATGCCTTACCATCTCACACTACACCAAAGACAATAATCCATGAACTACTAGAGATGAGGTGAACGTAATGTGAGCAAAAATGACCAGAGTTAAAGTGAACGAGAGAAAGCTGCATAGCGTCACGTGTGCAGTAGCTAGCGCACAAGAAACAGAGGTGAGGATTAACTTAAGATAACAATGTAACTGAACTATTACAATTTGAAAATCTTCCTAAGGGTGCTTGATCGAATCGAAATAATTAAATAGGCAGCCAAGTTTGTCACGGCTAAGTACTGAGAAGGAGTGCTTTCGTATACCTACACGTCCTGGATGAATTCGACAAAGCCATAGCTATCTTTAAAGAGAAATTTGACGCAAAATACAATTGGAGTACAGATATGCACAAGTTCAAGTCGTCGCGTCAAATACAATCCGAAATATCGTCCGGTATAGATTTCTGTCGGAAGAAATTAGATGGCCAACGATTCTACCAATCAACTACCCATCAAAGCCTCGAAATTCAGCAAAGTGGGCTATCGATATGTTGCAGCTAAATCAACAATAGAGTTTCGTTCCAAACAGCCTCCGCACAAACCAAGCTCACGCACTCTAGCAAACGAGAAGTTTTATCCCAAAGAGCAATCGCAATCCTCGGAACCGTATACCTTTCCATGCGTATCTCTTTTTATTTCTACCAAACCTTTTCTCATCCCCGCTTTCCCCTTTTCCCTCCCGTTCTCCTCCACTCCCAATTAACCAACATTAACAATCTTCAATCCCTCTTCAACACAACATTCTTCAACTCCCTCCCCCAGTCTCTCCCCTCCGCACCCAACAACCCCTCCATCTCCCCTTTCTTCTATATCTACTAATTCATCTCAGTTCCCCTCATAATCGCAGTTCTCGACTCCTACATTTTCTGGAACGGTAAACTATTTAGAGGAGCAAGAGGAGTAAGTAAAGAGGACGAAACTAGGTATCGAACTACGAATACTAGACATGAAACGGAATTCAGAAACGGGCGCTGGTTTGACTTTGGGGAATGGGGTGCTGTAGAGGTAAAGGGTATCAGTAACGACTCGGCATATTGGCTTGGATATATAGAGGACTTTGTTAGGGATAGTGGAGGGAGAAGGGAGAAGAACTTGGGAGGATTTCATATACAGACAGAAGGTGATAGTGAAATTGACGAGTTATGTTGGGAAAATATTAAAGCGGTTGCTGTTTTTTTTTCTCCAGAAAGCGTGGTTGGGGTTGGGATTTTGAAATGTGAAAGTTTTAGGATGTCCTGGTCTTGTAGGCGGTTTGATTTGTGTAATGGAGAGGTTGTGGCGAGGAGAGGGGAGGTAAGCGAAGATAGGTAGGTAGGTAGCGAAAAGCTTAGCGCGAAAAAGGGGGCTGACATTAACGACGGAGGCGTACCCGAGAGTCGGGCTTGGTATAAGGATGCTATACTGTATCATGATCTTAAGAACTGTAAATGGTGCTTAAGATGTTGTTGTTGTGGTTGGGTGGTTGGTTCGGAATTGCACAGATATGAAGGAAATGCAAAATCCGAAAATTTTGCAATTGACGTTGAATTTTGGTGTGGTGAGGGTTTGGTGATTGGCAGGTACAGTACGTACATGTCGACCATTCTATCGTGTTCCCATTTGCCACTTTCATTAAATGATGACGATTTGGAGGGACCGAAGACTTTTGTTAAATGTAACGTTAAAAGTCGTTTGTAGCACTCGGGATTCGGGATATAGTTCGCCTTCTTAAGTGGTTGACTTTGGCAAATTACTTTATGGAAGTCCTAGCCTCGCATAAAATTTCCGTACCGGGAATGATGCAATTCCCATTTCTCCATCTTCCCATCGTCTCATCCGGCCCAGCGTCCGAAGAGATATCTCCTGTTCCAAGGCACGCTTTGGAGCGAGGCCTTGGCATCTCACCACTTCAGGCCTCATTTGGGCCTTGGGCTCCAAGCCACGACTTAAGCAGACCCTTGGCAACTGACCATATTAGGTCAACTAACAGACGTTAACTAACCTGAGCTCCTGTTTCCCACAATAATGAGAGCGAACTAAACTCGGTGAGGACAGCAGGAACGGCAAAGGACGACCCCGAACATGATGGACAATAGTTCATTGGGCCGACCCAGTTCCTGGGAACGATTTGTAAAAACAAGGAAATCCAAAGCAGCGGTCGAAGAACGAGCGCGGGCACGTTCCGTATCCGCTCCTGTAAGGTTATCTTGGCCCTCCTATTCCTTGTGGGCTGAAGCGGGTTGCAAGTGGGCTCAGCCTTGCAGCAGAACGGACATTGGTGGAGACAACTGGAGACAACTGGAGACAGGGAAATAGCACGCATCGAATACGTGGTACGGTCTGTTCGCGTGCCGGGAGAGCCGGTAGATCTTTCCTTTCCGGAACATCGAGGCGGATTTAACACCTGTTTCTGACGTCGTGGGGACCCTGAACGCTGCAGCGGCCCCAGGCTTGGACGCTTGGCGCTGTACGGAGGTACCTGTGCCAGCCTGTGCCAGCCTGTCCCACGCGCCCTCTCTGCCCTCTCTGCCCTCTCTCCCCTCAGCGAGTGAGGCGGGTGAGGCTCGTGTCCCCCGAGGCGCAGGTGCAGTGCAGCCCGGGTGCTGTGAGCCACAGCCTGCCACATCCTGCCACAGCCTGCGATCGTCCCACACGTTTTCGAACAGCCTTGCTCCAGCGAGCGCTCTGCGTGTACATTCCCTCCTTCGGTTCTAGTGTTCATTATTTTGTGCATCTGCCGCCTGGCTCCGTGGTGCTGCTCCATATAATTCTTCTAGAAGAGACTTGGAAAGGGCTTCTGGAGTAGTGTCTGCCCGTTCCTGGGGCTTGACCTAAGGCTACTCGTTACTCGTTACTCTTTACTCGTTCCGCATCGTCAAGCGCTGTCTGCGTTGCACTACTCTCGTTCAGTGAACCACAGATATTGGCTACCAGCCTACCACTCCCCCACAAGCGAGCAAGGCTTATCGAATCTCATGCATCGCTTGGCCTCCGTTCTGGGGTGCCAAGGCGCATTCTTTCATCGTCATTTATAAGTCCATGCTGTGCCCCAGCAGGATGCTATTCTTGCCCCTTTCTGCATCGTTACGATGGCTGCAATGGAGGACGAGATGTCGGACGGGATGGTAACGCCTCCGGGAACGAGCGAGCTGAAAGAAGAGAAAGAATGGGGCAATGGCGCGGGCAAAAGGAAGCGAGATAAGATTCACAGACGGAGCCGATGGGCGTGTGATGATTGTCGAGGCCGAAAGATCAAATGCGATGGGAAGATGCCATGTCTTCCTTGTCAGTTAGCACATCAAGGTAATCCCACTGCGGCAACATGGTTTCCTCCCCGAACTTTGCTCTGACTTGTCACAGAATGCACTTACACGTTCCAACGGAAGTCTAAGTATTCGGGGCCTTTGTATATTCAGGAGTTGGAGGAAAAAGTGAAGAGTCTTGAATACGAGAATCAAAATTTGAGCACAGCTTTGCAGACTGTGTTTCCACACATCGATCTCCAGTCACCCAACCTCGCGGAAACCCTTCAGGAATATGTCCGCGATGCGAAGAAAACAGGTCAGCGTCGCTATAAGCCGTCTGCTGAGATGCACCAACCCTTGAGAGCACCCGAGAAACATTCCGAGACGTCGAGTCCCGGAGAACTGCTTGAAACAATGATCGAAGCCGTTGGCCGGCTAAGCGTCGACGAGGAAGGTCACTGTCAGTATCATGGAGACTTTGCAGGCATTGCCTTCCTCCATCAGATCGATGAGAGATGCAGTCAGTTACTGGGAGTCAACCGTCCAATTCGAGAACCGTTCTACAAGAATCCGTTACAGCAAGCGTTTGGATCTGCGAATGTCTCTTTATATCGGCCCAGAGCGGATCCTAGGATCATGTTCAATCTACCTCCTAAAGCTACGGCGCAACAATTTACTAGTATCGCTCTTGGAAATGCCTCAAGCCTCATGAACTTCATCCATGCACCGTCTTTCAATAATCTCCTCAATCAAATATATGGTACAAAACCGGAGAACTACTCGACAGAGGAGCTAGCATTCCTACCTCTGCTATACCTCACATTGGCTATTGGAGAGCTTTTTTCTGATTCACATGCTGAATCGGCATCAACAGGTGGCCTTAATCAGATGAAAGGGTACACGCTCCCAGCTAATATCTTGGACACTCACTGACGCGAAACAGTGTGAAATGGTTTCGAGCAGGACAAGCTTTAATCGACACAGCAAACTGTCGAAACATGTACTCCCTTCAAGCTCTAGTCTGCATAATCATCTACCTACAATCATCAGCACTTATGCACTCCTGCTACTCTTACATCTCGATCGCGATTTCCGTCTCATTACAAATGGGCCTTCATCGCTCAGAAGTATCGACACGACTTGACCCAATCGAGCAAGAGACACGAAGGAGAGTGTTCTGGGTTTTACAGACAATGGAGACATACGTTACCACTCTACTGGGTCTTCCAACTGTTCTTGAAGACGAAGATATCGATCAGGAATTACCATCATGCAATGAGGGTAATGTGATGAGAAAGAGAAGAAGACATCCTGAACCGGCGACAAGCTGTCCAATGGCCCCAGTGGTCGCACATATCAAGTTGGTGAAAATTATGAGGAGAATAGTCAAGCAAATCTACCCGAGAACGTTACGACCAGGAACTGGACGTGCGTATCGAGTTAATTATGGTCGGATTATTAAGTTCGAGGCAGAGCTTGATGAATGGTTTAAGAACATACCTGCTCCGTCACAGAGTGAAAGTCTCCAGCAAGAAACGCTGAGGTAGGTTATGTGCTCTTTATTCTTTTCAACTCGTAAGCTTACCTTGCAAAGAACACAGCTCCTCCTTCGCCTTGCATATGCACACGTCCAAATGGTCCTCTACCGTCCATTCATCCTGCACGTCATCCGAACCACACCATCCGACCCTCCAGAAATGCGCTCATTCGCATGTGCATCTGCTTGCATCAAAGCCGCCATGCAAATAGTCTGGCTAGTTGAGGAACTCGAGACACGAGGTCTACTGATTAGCGCATATTGGTTCACAGTTTACATTACTTTCTTTGCAGTTATGGCTCTTTGCATGTTTATTATCAGCAACCCTGATGATCCAACTGTTGATGATGCGTTGGGAGCTGCTGAGAAAGGGCGGAGGATATTAACTAGGTTAGCCACAAATAGTGTGCCGGCTGAGAAATGCGTTGCTTCCCTAGGAGTAAGCCCTTCCTCTCCTTCTCCCTACAAATAACTCATAGCTAATGATAGAACAGACGCTCTTCGATAAAATCTCCCTTCTCAGTCTCGAGCACCGCCAATCCCGAGAATCAACATCAGCAATAAGTCCAACCCAACCAATGATCCAACCAGCTCCTCTCCCACTTATGAAAGCGCCCACTTTCAACACTCAGCCACAAACTCATAACCATCCACCGCCTGCGCCTTCAGCACCCCAAAACCAAGGCCTACACACCATTCTCCCCAACGACTCAGGCGTCGACCTCCCTTCACAACCCTCCCATCCTTCACTAGCCTTCACCTCACCCTCCCAACATCAACATCCAGACTTCACCACCACTACCACACGCACCCTCTACATCGACACCCAAACCCAAATCCAACCTCAACCTCAAACACTCCAACATCCTCAACCTCAACACCAATCCCTACACCAAGCAGGCACAAGCGGAAGTCTCCTAACAACAACCTACCCACCTTTATCCGGATACCATACCCACACCAACCCACAAGCATTACCACTACCACTCTCAAACCCCATGGCCACAGGTGGCCCTGATCATCGCCTCTTCGCAAGCCCGTCTGCACATGAGTATTTTCCGTATTTTGATGCGGGGTTCGATCCTGGACTTGATAATACGGGGCTTGATACGGGGTGGGAGGAGGGGGGGTTGTTAGGTGATTGATAAGAAGCAGAAGCAGAAGGGAGAAGGAAGGAAGGAAGGAGGGTGGTGGACTATGGAATAAGAGATAGGTTGAACAAAAGGGATGAAGAAAAGGTCATAGTGTATGTAAGGGAGTGTAAGAAAGCGTCTTGCTTTCACATCTCTAGCTGTGAAGGCGTACGAGTGGAGAGGATTAAACATCTAGTATTCCGGGAAATGGAGGCATTCTGTTGCATGTGGATAGCAGCCAACGCCTGGCCGTTATCCTAAAAAAAAAAAAAGTCCCTCCTTGCAGCTCGCTCGGGAGGAACACCGAATCTTAACCGCCGTTTTGCTCCAAAGTCGGTACCAGAACTTTATTACATATCACCCCTCTCAATACCCATCAAGAAGAAAAACAAATTCTCAACTACGGTAGCATCACACCACACACCCACGGCAAGTACATACATAAAATCCAAGCAAGCACAGCAAGTTTACTACCACCAACTCACTCCTCACTCCTCATCCCCTAAATATCCCATCCCATCCCATCCCATCCCATCCCATCCTTAACCCCACTAATTCAAAACTATCATACATATCACAAATACAAATACAAAAACCCAAAAACCCAAACAAGCGCTAAATCTAAGTAATACTCACCTGCACTCCTCTCCACTCCACTCCTCCCCAAACCCGCCGGTTCAGAAAACACAGTGGAACTGGAGTGGTGCGGGGGAAAGAGGTTGTAGAATTACTAATGGCGCAACTTGAGGTTTTATACTGTCAGAACAGCCCTAGCACAAGCTAGGGGGCGTTCACGTGATGCCGGTGTCTTCTGGTTCTGTTTTTGTTGCACATCGCTAGATGACTTGAATCACTTGATATCATAGTCCGGTTTTAAACCGTACAGTACATTGATGGGAGAATTTTTGATGCATGTCGCGAACGAGCGGAAATCCGCTCCGCTCCGCGCGCGGGATTCTGTTTTCCGCTGCGAGAAGGGGGAGGTGTGCTTTTTTTTGGTGGGAAGGTTGATGAAGTGAAGACTTTTTGTTTTTTTTTTGGTGCCGGGGAAGGGGATTTGGGGTGGGTGGGAATGGGGATGGGGATGAGGTGGGTGTGAGAGGGTGTTGGGGTAGGGGGTTAGTAGGTTGGGGTTTTAATGAGGAAAAGGGGAGCGTTGAAGGGAGAGGGGATGGTTTGGAGTCTGAATGGATGGATAGGAAGGATAGTGTGTGGGGGAAGGGAGTTGAAGAGGAAGAGTGGAGGGAGAGAATTGAGTTGTAAGGCAGAATTCCAACTCTATCTCTGCAATGATATTGATATTCAACACTAAGATAGTAAGCCCACTCTATGCTAAAGTCCTAGTACCGCCCCTCTAGAGCCCATTCTGACTCCCCTGAATCCTTCCCTTCAGGAATTAACACCCTCGATAGCTGCGCGACCTATCATTTGAAATAACAAATAGTTCTAACTTCGACACTTTCTCTTGGTACAGCTCCTTCTGTTGGATTAAAAAATGCCGTATGAGGACACCTCCAACTTTCCGATCCATGATGTCTCTCTGAGTCATATAGCTTAAACACAAGCACTTCATCAATCTTCATATCCCTAAAGTAATACCACCTATGCTCTGGTTTGAAAGAAAAATTGGCGCCCTCAATAGTATATGGAGGTTGAGGCAGTATTGGCAACTGCTCTGGAATATTGTCGACGATGATCATAGGGTACGCTGTGCCTTCGTCTGGACTGACCGACCGTGCGTCGACGACTGCCAGTGGCCAGTCTTGAGGACCTGGTGTAATCGCCCGCCAGACATTGATGAAAGCGAATCGCGAGTACTTGGAATCTCCATTTGTGTGTTTAGGAGCTGTGTCCTCGGCATTTTCAGGTGAGTAATCAGTGTGCACGTCTGCGGCGCGAGGCTGGTAGGTTGAGCCTACTTTAGCCTCTGTCTTGCGAAGTACAGGGGGGCTGAAGATGACCACGTCGTCGGCGCCGGTAAGCGATTTGACTAAAGAGGCAATTTCTGCAGAATAGACTTGATCTAATTGTTCGCGAGAGTAAAAGTCCGTGAGCTGTAGGTTTGGCTTGTTAGAGCATGTTCCAGACTACATGTGTTATAACTTACCTTGGAATTGTGTTGAATCAAAGCAAATCCTCCGTTTTCCAGTGTGTATTCCTCCTTGTTGGGACGTGCGTCATGTACCACAACAGATACGTCGTCGTACTTGCCAGTATTCACTTCGATACCTTTGCTAAAGTACCGTACGTTCTTTGAGTCTGGCTGGAGATACTTTACTGTCGTCCTTACATCACCCCCATTAGCTTCTGATTGACTGAGAGTTTTCATCTTTTCGATTCGTCCAAAGGCGCTTATTGTCAAATCTAGAGGAAGTTCAATCAGATAGGACTCGAAACACGCGCGATAAATGACTTTCTAATAGAGGTGGGACTTCATAGGATCGAGATAATATTAAACTTTGTGTGGGGCCTGTACTTGCCTTATTTTAGTTAGCTGCTTATTACTCTTAAAAAGATAGCAGAAGTACCCCCCTTTATTTTTCTAGTAACCGAGGACAACGCGACTCCTCATTTCCTACAGCACAACAGTTTGATAACACCAAAACTGCCGCTAAAATGTGGGGTCACAACTATGCTTGGTCATGAGAGCTGTTACCCCGCGCCATCCACGGACTCCAGCTGCGGGTACCCCACAGCACCAACCATCTTTTGCGGGGTCAGAAGTCCCTAAAACGCCTCTAAGTACCGCCATTACAGCTTTAGACGATATGAAGGCTGAGATTCGGCCATTATTCTATGGCCGAACTTCAGACTACCTCTCCCCCCGCACGGCTCCAGTTCAAACTGTATTTCTGGGTACCCAGCTGCTGTGAGAATCATATCTACATCCTGGTCCTCTGGATCGCCAGCTTTTCCAAGATACCAAATTCGGACATCTTGCCTGCACGGCTGTCTTTTCATGATCAAGATTCAAGATGCAGAAATCTTACGAGTTAGAGCCTACTGCGATGACTATCGAGAACGTCGGTAGTACCGAGGCGCCCGATGAGCGGAAGACTCAATCAGTGTATATTGATCCCATTGAGGA
Source organism: Mollisiaceae sp. DMI_Dod_QoI (assembly GCA_009613015.1). Classification (NCBI taxonomy): domain Eukaryota; kingdom Fungi; phylum Ascomycota; class Leotiomycetes; order Helotiales; family Mollisiaceae; species Mollisiaceae sp. DMI_Dod_QoI. The sequence goes on from VXCB01000095.1 coordinate 135,908, forward strand.
CGAATATCACGTCAAATTGAGTTGGAGGTCTTGGTTGGTTGTCTTCATAATTTGTTTTGTGTAAGTGTTCGCACCTATTTATTCATTGGGCAGTTAACAACTAGCAACATTATCAGCGTTTTAAATGCGACTCCTCCTCTATCATTCCTGTCAAATGTTTGTGCTGACTGTTTAATTGATTAGCAATATGTCACAGATTTTCGTCGTGACAGCTGCTGGGAGCGTTATTGCCTTTATTATTCGAGACTTGGGAGATGCATCAATTTCTGGATGGATCATTCAGGTATGAATATTCTTATCTTGTTGGCATGACAGCTACTTAAGAGTGCAGGGCCCTCTTCTTATGCAAGCTGTGCTATCACCAATTGTCGGCCGCCTTTCAGACGTTATTGACCGGAGATATCTAGTCTCTATCCCACCATTAATTGCTTTTGCTGGGGCTGTTATGTCAGCAAGGGCAGAAAGCATGTCCATTCTCATTGGTGGAGGAATTCTAATTGGATTCACATTGAGCACTGTTGCGATCATTGAGGCTGTACCCGCTGAAGTTCTTCCCTTAAAGTATCGTGCACTGGCAAGCGGCTTAGGATTCGTTGGCGGTGCTATTGGTGGATTGTAAGTCTCAAAGGCTATTTACTCCATTTCAGTTATGTCTGAGTCCTAACTTCTTTTAGACTCGGTGTTCTCGGTGCCGGAGGTGTCACCAATACTGATGCTGGAGGCTGGCGTTCCATCTTTTGGATACAAGCTGCATTCCACTTGACAAGCTCCATTTCACTCCTAATATTCTATCATCCAAAACGGCACCCAGACTATCCCGATATGAGCTTGAAAGAAATAATCTGGGCTTGCGACCCGATTGGATCTGCGCTGTTTATCGTAGGCTCATTGTTACTACTCTTGGCCTTTGACTGGTCGGGTGGATCATATCCTTGGAGCAACATACATGTTGCAGTTCCAATAGGGATTGGTGGAGCGTCGTTAATCTTGTTTTGCTTCTATGAGTGGAAGGGGAGGTCAGATGGGATCGTCGCTCATGCATTCTTCAAGGGAAGTCCGAATTTTATGCTATCTGTATTTGCTTTTGGCGTCGAAGGGTATGTATACTTCTTTTCTCATTTAATTCGCTTTAACTAATATACTGTACTATAGCTGGATTTTTTACTCGGCTGTAAATTCTATTACCCCTCAGATTGTCCTCAACCTTGGATTCGAAAGCACTTCATGGCGAATCTCGGTCAGACAGCTTAGTTATAACCTTGTATCTCTTTTTGCATGTCTCCCTATCACGTAAGAACTACCTCCAAATCTTTGAACAAAAAGTATTAATATCTAGAAGCTGGTACGCTACTAAGTTCAAGGACCTCAAGAATCCGACTATAGTGTGTTTTATACTCTTTTTGATAGTTTGTATTTGCTACGCAACCATCACTCCTGCTTTGAACCACGCCCAGATTGGATATAACGTTATCGGTGAATATCTATCTCCTCTAACATGTAATTCTCACTGACACGGTGACAGCCGGCATCGGACAAGCCGGACCTCTAATCCTGATCGTTGCTCTCGTTCAATTTACGGCTCCCCACCAATATCTCTCATGTGCAACAGGTCTTGCCTTCTCAGCACGTGCAATTGGGGGTGCATTCGGCTCCGCAGTCCTCGATGCCATCATCAATGGCAAACTAGGCTCTAGCTTTGCACCAAACATATTTTCAGCTGCAACTAGAGCAGGCCTATCAGCCAGCGCAGTGCCAGCACTACTAGCTGCACTGGCAGCTGGCGATGCCACGGCAATTGCAGCTGTCCCTGGAATAAACAAGTCGATCATTGCAGCCGTAATGAATGCTAGCCACTCAACTTATGCCTCTGCGTATAGGCTAGCTTGGGCATCTATTATTCCTTTTGTTGTGCTAGCAATTGTAGCTATATTCTTTTTGAAGGGAGTGAAGGAGCAAATGACTGAGAAGGTGGAAGCAACTATTGAGCATACCCCAAACATTGGGAAGGTGATGAGTGCAACTGGGTGAGCGAAGGGAAGGCACGTGACGGCAGAATTAAGAGGGTTCCAGGGCCCTAGAAAGAAGAGCATTGATGAGTAGTTTAGCAATAGGAGACAATTGAAACAAATACACCGCGGATAGCTGCGTTGCACACTGCGTTGGTTAGGCATTTCACAGCTCCTCCACAGGTAATATATAGAGAACTGTGGGCACGTGATGTTACAAATGACTCGGAGACCTGGTTTGTCTGAACAACAGTTTCTCGGCATGGACTTATCACTCCAGACGAAGAATTTTCAGCGACTTCGCCACGGACGCTCGGCTGGATCTCGATCCCATAGGCCACAGAAGTGCTTGGCTTCAGCTCTGAGACTTCACATGATAGAAGATCAAGCAGGCAGCCGAACCGATGGGCCACCGCATCTTGATCGCCGAAACGTGCCCTCGCCGCGACGGCATTTCGACTTGACAAAGTTTTCCAACAATCCGGCAGTTTCTTCGACGACGATGATCCAGTTGCGTCGGAATACGGTCTCCTGTTTTATATGTATCTTCCAAAGTCTGGGAAAACTGAAAAAAGTTGAAGGAACCGAGACCCCTTTAACCCTTCTTCAGCTCCCGAAATAGGCTGCACACCTACCCCGCACTAAACCGCATCCGTCTAAGTCCGACACCTTGCAGCATTTCAGCTCCTCGTCGCACACCCGCCATATAACCCAGACAGGTGGACCAGAAATCAAGCCCTGTGCATTGTCATGCATCGTTGTTTCCCTCGTTTTGACGGATCGGTATGCAAACCGCCTATTTGAGTATTCGGGATTGAAGATCTGGGGTGACGGCCACGAGGTCATGATGCTTAAACCCGACGCCTCACAGAAAAAGGAAGTGAGGTCTCGTCAACGAGCCTCCACTTCGTGTACGGAGTGTAGGCGACGGAAACAAAAGGTATGGCTCTATACGAAACTCATTGGCTTAGTGGAACGGGCGTGAGGGGAAATGAACTGATGAGTGAGTGAAGTGTAATCAAGCCAAGGACCGCCCGTGTAACAATTGCTCGAGGAGGTATCCACCCGTGCCATGTGTTTATGAAGTTCTGAAGTAAGCCGTGCATAGATATCCTGATCTAGGAATTATTGACGAGATATACTGACATGTTATCAGGAAGGCGACGAAATATAAGGAGGCGGTAATCGAACTTTATGTCCCGGAACCGAGAAGGGAAGAGGCTGAAGCTGGGAGCTCAAAGACCCCTGCTCTTGCAACACTGCACGAGGAGGGAGATCGTGGCACCACGCCATATTATGGAACACGACATCCGGCCTTGCAGCTTCCAACGAGATCTTCGTCTAGCGCCAGTTGGCACGAGGGGTACCGAGAACTGGGGAAAGATCCCAAGCCACCGGATCCAGGAAGTGGTCTGATTCGCGCCCCGTCTGTATGGGATATTTCTCCTGCAATCCAAGCTGGGCATTACTACGCTTATCCAGAGCTTTTCAATTCTCGGTATGGGTATTCGGAGATACCTTCCGGTGGAGTCGCTCTCGAACCATTGGTGTCTTTGCCAGTTGAACCTTCGAGGCGAAATGCAGAGCTCTTCCATTTCTGTAAGTCTACCAATCGCGTCTTTGTCAGTATGCTGACCCAGTGTAGTTATACAGAGATTATCTCCTTTTATGTGCTCGATCGACGGCAATGATCCGCCAGCTACGTTTATGGACCAATGGCTTCCCTTCATGACGCAGTCACCAATCGCTATCTATATCACCCTCCTCACTGCATCCTATTTCCAGGCAACATCCAAGCAAATCCAAGTTGAAACCTCAGTTGATGCTATGGCTGCGAAAGGAAGGCTCATCAATCTCATTAATACTCATATCGTCGCTCATAGCAAAGGCGTGAACGATGAGTCTATTGCTGCTGTGATGTCGCTTGCATACAACGAGGTCACTACTCTACATCTTCTTATGGAAATAAAGCTAATCAAGGACTAGTTAGTATATTCAGATGAGAAGAGCACGCTAGCACATATGCGTGGCCTCCGAGAAATGGTCAAAACACGAGGAGGGATACAAAATGTCACTTTCCCATTACTTCGGAAAATGCTTCTCAGGTATCACTTCTTCTGTACCAATGTATTCCTCGTCCCTAACGGCGAAAACTAGGACCGATTTCCAAGTAGCCTGCACATTCGAAGTTCCCCTCTTCTTCCACGCGGACGAACTCCCCAACCCAATCCAACCACTCACAGGCTACCCCCTCCAAGTCGACTGTCCCTTCCTCTTCTCACCAATTCGCTTCATCGATAATCTACACATCCACAACATCGCTCCCGAAACAGCCCAAATCCTAGACGACGTCCGTTGGTTAACAACCTCCATCATCCACCTCTCACAATCACCCGATCCGTCTCTTCCACCATCATCATCACCCACTCACCAAAAATTCCTCGCAACAGCACAATGGATCTCCACCCGCCTGTCCTCTTCTTCCTCCCTTCAACCTCCCATCAATCCCAGTCCCCATCCCCACCAAGCCTCGATTCACACAACCCTCCTCCTCACAACCCAAATACTCCTCCTCTCCATCCTCTCCCAGCAACCCCTCTCCACAACCCTCACCCGTCCCCACTTCATGAAGCTCTGGATCAGTATGTGGAGCGTTCCTCTCCCGGTCTGGAAACGCTGTCCGGGAATTTTCTTTTTTGTGTTGTTGGTGGTTAATCCGGGTGCGAGGGGGTGGCCTGAGGGCAGGTTTTTGAAGGGTATGTTGGCTGTTACGGCGATTGCTGTGGGGACGTTTGAGGATGTAAGTCAGGGTGGGGCTGATGAAGAAGGAGGTGGGGGAGGGAAAGCAAGAGGAGGAGAAGGGGGAGGGAGTGTGAGTGGTTGGGATGTGTTAAAGGGGGTTGTGGGTGCGGTTTTGGGGGTTCAGAGGTGGTTGGCGATAGGTGGTGAGGTGAAGGAGGGCAAGAGAGGAGTTGAGAGGATATGAGGATATGATGGCGAGCTTGGCTCTAAGTCCCCGGAGAGCTGAAGTGATTTATGAGTCACGTGCTGCTCTCATCTCGCGACAATGGCGTCTGTAAATGGACAGGAAGGAGTTTCACGTCGTTTTATATGGGATCCTATACCCTGTAAGATAAAGTTCGAAAGGTGTCTTGAACAGATCTAGCTGGAGTCTCGGGAGTTGATAGCGATCCGGTGTTAGAGAACTGCCATCGAGTGGAGCATTTGTCTGAAACAATACCAACATGAAGGAATCCAACCGAAGATGCTAAGGATTCATGAACCAGAATTCAACAGCAACGTTACACTCCAAGTTTTGGTAGAAAAAAACATTCGCGTGTCGAGACATGAATATTAAAAAGACGACATCAGAAACATTGTCGTAATATCGAAGCTCAGCGTGGATAGACTAGAATATCTTTCAAGAATTGGAAGCGGTGCGAAAATATCAGAAAATAGAGGGGTGAAACTAGAATCAAAAAGTTCGAAATTTCAACATTGCTCAGCCAAAACCTAAGTTTTCGCCGCCATTTTTGAATACCAGTCTCAAGATGTTAGATAATTTCAATACATGTGAATATCTTTGCATATTTCGAGGGTTGAGTGGGAGAGCCAAAGCGCGAGGTGCGTGCATAAAACCAGCTAGGGTGCGCGTGTTGGAGTCGGGCGCGTCGCGGTCGCGTTTCAGACCACAAGAAACTCAACGATGCATCCAACACTCACATTTCATCTTCATCTCCCAACCCATGATTCCCAATAAACAGTGGAGGGTTCAATTCGATGTACTAGGAGAGAACTCATTAACAAGTGCCTAGGGAATAGTGCGCTGGTGAGAGTTTACCCCGCTATATGCCTCCAAAACTGAGCATTAATGTCATAACACGAAATCTCAGCGAGTTTTGTTGTATATAAAAATATCTATCCAAAGTTCGACAAGAGCTTCACAGGCATGTTGTTCTTTCTCATAGGATGTGGACGTTCTGGTCGAAAAGCCGGCTGTCAGCACGAGGAGAATATCTCCGAAACAGCAGGACGCTAGCTACAAGTCGCTCCTGACCGCCGAAATTTTCCTGTTTCACCCACAGCGGGGAATATTCCGCGAAATATTTCCCCGCAATTTGCGGGATTTAATACCTAATCCTATTTTGCTTCTATGAGAAATCGCACCGAAATCGTCCCATCCTTTGTTGCATTATCTTCAAATTGTACAATGATACGAGTTCTCTGTAATTGCTTCTCTATGAGTGGACGATGACGGCAAAGGCAAGAGCTGTTTGGTGGGTTGAACACAGCTTCTGCATCAGCTAGACCCCGCTGACCGATTGCGTGAAGTATGCCTTGCAGAAAATCGCACGTCAAATGTATGATTGTCGCACTTAACGATAATCAAGAATGGATTTAAAGTAATTGATCATGTCCAGGTGACAAAGTTGCCCCAAAGTGTGGACGATGCCAGAGCTTGAGTATAGCATGCAAAAGAGGCCCTCGGTATAAGAAAGACAAAAGTATTGATCCAGTTGGCCCATATCTGTTCAGTCTAATTTCAGAAAGGAAAATTTACGACCGACCAGAAGTGGGTGGATACGCCGAGTGATCGTAAGCTAGTTGGCCTCCTATTCATTGCTTGTTCATCGCTCATGGTTACTCCTGGATGTAACTTCAGAGTGACGCGATTCTCGATGTTTCCACCATGAACTTTTTTAATGATGATAAACCTCCATTGAGTGCGCGTCATGTAGTTGAGCTTGATGGTTAACATTGCGATGTTATTAGTGACCTTCATAGATGAGACAGAATCTCTCGCCAACAATCATGATTACGACTCCGAATCAGATAATGGCGACCTTTTCCCAGAGCCTGGATCAGAAGATACCCCAATCTCGACGTCAACGAGCCACTTCACACATGACGAGACCTCTCATTCACCGTTTGGCAACCAGCAAAACCAAAAATCCGACGCATCAGGAGCGGGGCTACCTCGAACGGTGCTTTCATGGGACCATCCAAGCCCTCCAATCCTCGAACCTCATCACCAGGTATCGCTCCCAAGGTTACCTGGCCTGCCTCACCATGACTTCTTACGATTACCTTCTTCTGTTCCGTCTGGACCATCCACGCTTCTCAACCACGACACATCTAATCATAACCTGACTGCGGATCGGAACGCATTCCGAGAAAATCCCACACCAATCTCCTTCCCATCAATTTACCTGTCCAAACCTGTTTGGCCGTTAACCGACCCTTCAGAAGCCCGTCTCCTCCGCCACTTTGTCCAAAACCTTGCTATCTGGGTAAGTACTGTTCCTCCTTCAGTATTCCATTGAATACTCTGACAGCCACAGCTCGACCTATGTGACCCCGCCCAACATTTCCAAGTCGAAGTTCCCCGCCGCGCAGGAACATGTCCCATCCTTTTGAACGCCATCTTCGCTCTCTCTGCTCGGCATTTGAACTTGACTGGAGACTACGACTCCTTCGCTTCGAATCGTTATCATCAAGAGTGTTTGAAATATCTCATTCCGATGTTGAACAACACTGCTACGGTGTCTGACGAAACCCTTTTTGCTGCAACTATCATTCTAAGAGTTTTGGAAGAGATTGATCGTGAGTTTCTTGTCCGGGTCTTTTTGGGATCAGGTTTGAAGGGAGCATACTGATTTGGTGTATGTATAGTGCTAGAAACAGATCTCCAGTCACACATGCTCGGCATTCAGATATTCATCAACTCGCTTTTCCGCCCTTCTCATATCAATTCTATCCCCAATCCCAGCACTTCGAATAACTCACTGGCGACCGCCTCCTTTTGGGTTGGTCTTCGTCAGGAAATCTACATGGCGACTCTACTTCATCGCTCCGTACAAATAAACCTCGAACACTGTGTCGTGGATCGTAGTACATCTCCTACTTCGGATTTCGGTTGGGCGAATAGAGCAGTAGTTCTCTGTGCTGATGTGCTGAATTGTTGTTTTGGGAACGATGGTGTTGGACTGGGACGGTGGGAGGAGTTGAGTAGAGCAAGTGAGAGATGGGAAGAGGAGAAACCGAGTAGTTTCACGCCAATCTTCTTTAGAAAAGCCAAAGAAGGGAGGAAAGATGGACAGAAGGATGGTGAGGTGAGGGAACGAGATGCAGAGAGGGAGGCTTTTCCGGAGATTTGGCATAGTCATGCTTGTCATAGTAGGTGTTGCCCCACGAAAACCTTCTCTGAGACAATTGCTGATGGAGATAGTAATCGGTGTTCAACATCACAAGTTAGCGCAGATTTTGCTCTGTATCTTCGATCCTAGAATCCCGAGAGTGGGAGGGAGTAGAAGTGTTGCGGTGCGGAATATGGAGGTAAGATCTTCCCTGTCCTTTGTATTTCCTGTTTTGCGTTGCTAATTTCATGTCGTGTTTTTTCATTATATCAAAATGCTCTTCCTTGTTTTGTTCATCAGACCGATAATCAGGTACAGGCACAAATAAAGCCCACTCTCCGAGAGCTCTGCGGCATCGGACTATATAATCGCTGGACTCCGCCAGGTATGTTCACTGCTAGTATGGGGATTGCTATTTGTGAGTTTCCAGCTGCCATAATTCAGGATCCTCTTTTCAACTGAAGGGGCGAGATGAGCTGATAGGCGCAAAGGTGGCGACAGGTTCGAGGATCGTTTCGACCAAGAAGCATTGCTAGATATTCTCATCATGACTGAAAGGGATCATGCACGGCCTACAGCTGCAGTACAGAAACAGCTTAAGGAGGCTTGGGGTTGGGTTGGAGAATAATCTTCGAGTGAGGAAAAGAAGAAATCATCATGAACTGCGTCTCGTTGGTTTTAGCCTTTGGGCCTGTATAAAGATAAGAGTTACGTCCAACGGTTGTTGCAATTAATTTCGATTTTACTTGGGCTCACATTTCCTTTCCATTGTCGAGCTTGAGAGCAGGAAGATGCTCGTCTCGCGACTACTTTCCACAACGCTCAATGCTCATCCACGTAGCGCAAGTGTATTCTATCTGCGGACTTATTTGTCATATATCGCCATAAACCATGCGCGTGCGCAATTTTTACATAGCTCAACGCAATCTTTGGAGGAAGACCATCCCCATACTTCAATTTCTTTTAACTTGCAGTTGCCTCGACTTCCAAGTCTTTCCCTTAGTTTTCTTCCTCGCTCCCTTCTTCCTCATCAGTTTCCTATTCCTCGTCACTACCACTCTCCTCGTCACTACCGCTCTCCTCCACAGCCCTCCGTGACTCTCCTTTTTTGTCCCATATTCAATCAACAGCTTCTTCATCTGCTCTTCCTGCGCTGCATCCAAAGCACTCGCAAAATCTCCATGCTGCAATTGCAAATTGACATCTGCTCCTCCTTTTTTTACCAGAAAGTCGACTATCTCGTCATCTCCCTTACTTGTAGCAACAGCTAACGCGCTCCCATAATGTCCATACTGCAATTGCATATTCACATTTGCTTCTCCCTCTATTACTAGAAACTCGACTATTTCTTCCTCATCTTTACTTATAGCAGCAGCTAGCGCACTCCCATAATGCCCATACTGCAATTGCATATTCACATCTGCTCCTCCTTTTATTACTAAAAACTTGACCATTTCTTCTTGGCCTTTACATGCAGCAGTAGCTAACGCACTCCCATACTCTCCATGCTGCACTTGCATATTAAGATCTGCTTCCCCTTCTTTAACTAAAAACTTAACCATTTCTTTCTCTCCTTTATGTATAGCAGCAACTAGCGCACTCCCATAAAGCCCATACTGCAATTGCATATTCACATCTACTCCTCCTTTTCTTACTAGAAACTCAACTATTTCTCTTTCCCCGCTAACTAGAGCAGCGGCCAACGCACTCCCAAACTCCCCATGCACTTGCATATTTACATCTGCTCCTTCTCTTACTAGGAACTTAACTATCCCTTTCTCTCCAGCCCACGCAGCAGCAGCTAGTGCGCTCCCATAGGTACCATATTGCAACTGCATATTTACCTGTGCCTCACCTTCTCTTACTAGAAACTTGACTATCTCTTTTTGTCCAGTCCACGCAGCAGCAGCTAGTGCGCTCCCATAATTACCATATTGCAATTGCATATTTACCTGTGCCTCCCCTTCTCTTACAAGAAACTTAACTATCCCTTTCTCTCCAGCCCACGCAGCAGCAGCTAGTGCGCTCCCATAGGTACCATGTTGCAATTGCATATTTACCTGTGCCTCCCCTTCTCTTACTAGAAACTTAACTATCTCTTTCTCTCCAGCCCACGCAGCAGCAGCTAGCACGCTCCCATACCCCCCATACACAGACTGGCTCTGAGCATTCACGTCCGAGCCATGGTCGATGAGATTCTGACAAGTTGTAAGCGATCCAGACAGTGCTACAAGCTCTAGAAAACTATGCCCCTCTTGAGTTCTGTTGTCGTCTTTTACCCATTTGAAATCATGCCATTCAGGTAGAATTGAATCAAGTCCAAAGACACAGTATGAAAAACTGGCTATAGAATTAGGCGCGATATCTTTCGCTTTAATGTATCTAGAAAAAACGGAAGTGCTAGGTTTGTGGTACGAGTCACTTGTGACCATTCTTAGCCAGCATCGGTACGCAAGGCTACTGTTTGTTGGTAGTCCTAGGAACTCTTCAAGCCGAGTGGATGTCCGATTGTTGTTGCCACTGTCAGCTGTTCGCTGAGCGTGGATCGGCCAATGATGTCTTGCATAAATGCTCAGATATGCGAAGGGAGGTCCGGACATTGGATCTTTGAGCTCTTCGCCCTGTCGTGAAAGTGAATCGTCCGAAAGAAGATCATCCTCAGAAGCATACCGTTTTAGTTGTCTTTTATTGCCCCAGATCTCCTCTCGATTGAAGAATATCGTATTTTGGAGCACTAACAGACACACATTCAGCACCAAGCTGTTTGCTACGGTTTGGCTCCACAGTTTCTTCTCGAAATATTCAATCACGGAGAGATGGGAAGGAATCCAGACCTTTCGGACAGGGTCGATGACCAGAAGATTGCGGCTACCAACTTATTAGTACAGTCACAAAAGTCATTTCCTGAGGGAGTTCAGGAGCTCTCATAGAAAATAGCAAATTAGTATGAGAAATAACAATACCAGTACTTCAGCACTGCGTCCTCGTCAAGATCGTCAAGGAGAGGATTGAGGATACCGGTGCGCTCGTCCTGAGAAATGGCGGCAAGGAGCGTTTTCGTATCAAGTGGTCTGTGGGCACACATGACCCACTTGAATGCGCGGTCAGTGTAGTCCTTTTCATCTTCGGTTATCGAGCTGTAGATTTCGTCGTATGCTTGTTCGAGATCTTTTGGAAGCTTTCCCAAATGAGCCAAGATATGTTGCCTTAATTTTAGCTCTAAGAGCTGCTGGATTTGTAGGAACGCCCATTGAAACCTATCAGTTATCAACCACAGGCTATTCTATAACTTGAATCTTTGTGCTTACATTCCATTACTTCTCTCTTGCAACGTCGTTGTAATTTGCGTCTGGAGTTGAGAGTCCATCTTGTGCCATTTGGGGTGTTTAGATATTTGACTGTTCACAAACGTGGTGATATCATCATGATTATCCTTGGCATTGATCTCGATGTTGATCCGGTCATCCAAGTTCTCTTTGATATCCGGATCCGGACGACTGGAGATGAATATCTTTAATGGATTTGAAGCCTTCGCAAGAAGTTCATTGAACACTTCAATCAGATCAAGACCATTACGCCCTTCGCATTCATCGAGGGCGTCTAAGACGAGTGTCGTCCGAGGGTAGGTGTTGATAAAGTCCAGGAGAAGCTTCTTGCAGTCAGTTATTGTTGGTTGGGCCGCTTTGAGCCGAGCATCAATCACGAATTGTTTGAGACTCTTTTGGATGGACGAGTGCTGTCTATCATGGGCGATGGTAGACAGTTGCCGAACAAAAGCCCTCAGTACCGATAGCGGATCTCGGCGCTCAGCCTCATTCCTATTGCAGTAGAAGAATGCAAAACCTTCTTGATTGCGTTTGGTTTCAAGAACACCTTGAATCGTATCAATGACTTTCGAAGTGAGAAAAGTTTTGCCGGTTCCCGCTATTAGGAAGAGTGATCAGTGAAAATTCATTTAAACGTCTAGGACCGTGGACTTACTATTCCCGCGCAGCCACAAAATGACCGATGCACTCGCGTCTTGCCACTCTTGGTAGCGGTTGTGGTTGAGAAGCCATTCGCAAGTATTCATTGTACGTTTGTCTTTCACTGTTTGATGATTTGATCCATAAAGCACCTTCGATATCCAGTCGAGAATTCCCAGACATTCATTCTCCTGCGTTTGCTCTAGAAGGTCGAACACACGCGCATCCGTTCGAAGCATTGGTTCTCGTAGTATGTCAAGTAGCTCTTTGGTCTCTGTATCTGCTTTCTGACTGCGCGTACGCTCACAGTTTTGAGCCTCGCGTTCGACTTGCACTTCAAGCTTCTCGCATTCTTGTAGCCGTTCAGAGACATCACGGTTGAAGATCGCATGGAGAGCTCGTTTGACGAAGTTTTTGTCCAATAAACGATGACACAAAGCTAATGTTCGCAGCACTGTGACATACATTTTCACCATGGTGTCATAGAGGTTACTAACCACATCTGCAGGTATTGTTCCAGGCCGGTACAACCTCTGGTATATTGCTCCACGGTTGATCAGATAGGATAGCTTCTCAGCAGCCACAACCAAAATTTCCATCTGCTCGTGCTCGGAAATTGCTACCTTTGCGGAGATTTAGCAATAATTCCTATGCAATTGACCAAACGTACCTGGAGTAAAAATCTTACACCAGCCCCTACATAACGGCCAAAGTCAGCATTTTTTGAACAGACTGTCTCGAGAAAAATAGGACATTGCTTCGAGGGAAGAACTTGAGAATGAGAGTGTCAATAGGAGGTGGATTTCTCCCCGAATACCTACATGGCAGACCTGCATGAACAGGATCGACATTCACAGCAATATCACCAACCTCCTTGAATTTGCTCAACCAGAAGATGATTTTCCCTGCAATATCTCTCACAATGAGTTCCTTTCCTCTGAATTCAAACTTCGATGAATTCTCTTCGCATTTTTTCTGTACACTTTTGGCGAGGTCAAGAAGTTCATTGGTTCTATTCTCGGATAGCGAGAGCCGAGTTCCCGATGCGGACTGAAGCCCCTGTATAGCTTTCTGTTCCTCGGCCGAGAGCTTGGCAAGCGCCTCAGACCATAACTCCCGTGGTACAACTGTGTTCGCACATGGTGTTACAGCTGTTGCAGATGCAATCGATGGAAGTGTTATTGGGCTGGGAATATTCGAGTTGTTGGTGGAAGATGATGGGGGTGTTCGTGCTTCGGAGAGTGACCTGCCTGGGGACTCTGGAGTCGAAACAGTTATGCGCGGATCAGCGGCAGTTGAAGCTTCGGTGCTTGGAGGTGCTAGGTGTATCGAACGTGAATGTAAATCTCCTGGATCCGAGGGTGCAGCGATTGAAGGCACTGAAGACCCCGAACTCTCAAGCTCCGTCCTCGTAGCCCGATGCCTTAAGCAGCGACACAGTCGATCCAGCAAGCCAGTCTTCTGAGCATTTTTCTTCGATGCTTTTCGCATTCTTGGTCGAGGAGGAGTATCTGACATGTCCAAGTAAATGGCCAGTGAGGCTGAGATCCGGCCACGCGAAGGCTGCAGATAGCAGAAAGGAGCAAGATACGAACGAAGTGAAATAGCAGAGCTATAGCCGCAATACAACGACTCGGCAAAGTTGGATATATAGATATAAGACGGAGTAGTGTACTATGTGCAGTGTTAGATGCGGTCCTAGGTTGCAGAAGATATTCTGAAGAGCCATGAGTGACGATGAGGTGTTGACACGATGCATGCATGGCGGACTGAGGCCAGAAGCGAGGGCTGAGAACTGATAGGGCCTTTGTGAGTGACCAATAGAAAGAAAACTTAACTTTAACACGTGTGGAAAATGAATCATAGCATAGGACCCTTTTCTAACGTGAATTCTTGAAGGTCTTTCAGTAAATGATTCCATTTCCCGTTGAGACGGGCGCTTGCGATATCTTTCGATATTCTCAGATTCCGTCGGTTCAACTAAATCTGAGTTTGCTTCTTCCATTACAACGATACCTCAAATAAGGCAGAAGCTTCTATATATAATAGTTTGCAGTGTCGTGAAGCGAAAATTTCGTCCACTTAAAGGGGGCTCGCTAAACTCGCTCAGAGAGGGGGCTGGTCAGCTCAGCTCTCCACTAAAAAAGAATAGAATGCTTTGTAAACGTTACAAAGAAAATATATCTAATTATAACTTCTAATTGCATTTTGCTCTTTCAATCCCTACCATCGTCCCCCTTTGATGTTCCAATGCCACCTCCTACATTATATCTCTTATTGCGACCCCTACTCACATCTAAGGCCAAGTCAACTCGAGTGCGATTTTGGCATGCAGAAGTAATTTTTGCAGATGCACAAGATGTAAATTAATATTGAGAGCTGTGTGAGAGAGCTAGTTAACCACATTTTGCGAAGTTTAATCTAGAATAGAAAAGGTTCTGCTCATGATCACGGCGCCTGCAACTTTGCAGTACGGCATGATTTCTCAATTGAATTTTCAAAACGAAGTTATAATAACGCGAATCGAATTCTATTGCAAATTTCCAAGGGGAAAAAATGGAATTTTCTTTCCTTTACTCCCAAAGCGAACTTCAGTCCCAGTCCCAGTCCCAACTCTAAGCTCATCCCCATCTACCGTCCCATTTTCTTATACTATGTAGCAAAGGCACCACCTCAACCACCTGAACCCAAATCTAATAATCATATCCCTCCCAGAAAACCCCCATAGATCAATGATCTAGCTCCTCCAACCCCTCCAACCCCACCATCCCTCCCCGCCTTTTCAAAATGAGCCGCAATCCCTCCCTCCTGCCTCCTTTCCCTCCTCTCTTTTTCTTTTACTTAGTATCGTATCCGTATCTAATCCGCATCAATATTAAATCGACATTGATATCGGCATCGTCATCAAATCGCAAGTCGCCAAATCAACCTCCTTCGATCCATCGATAAGTTTAGTAAAGGTCCGTGCCGCAAATAAGATCGATACCTTGAGATGGAATTACATTGCCCTCCGAAGTATACGTGCCTTGATCCTCTTTAATTTCTAATATTTACGAGATCAAAATTGATAAAAATATCGAGTAGCGAGAGAAATCCGATTAGAGAATTTAGGAATAGGATAGATTAACTATCTTAGACTTTATGTAAGATTTCCAACCTCACACCAAACAAATAAAGTAACCCAACGCAACTCAATTCTTTTCCTACATCATCTATTTTCTTATACCTTCTCCAAACTCCTTCATACATTCAAAGATCAACAACACAATCGACTTCTTCACTCCACTTCAGCCTCGGGTATAGTAAATTTCCACCTGTCCCCCACCCCCACCACCAAGTCTCGGGATCTTCGGCTCCTCAGCTCGATCTCGATCTCGAACGGCACTTTAACATCTCCGTCACCGTCTACCTGCGCGCACCGTATCTTAAACCCGGGTGTAAACTTCCATCTATCCATTCATTCATCAATCCATTCATTCTCCTTCCTGACATACATACATATACGCAAACAGTCCCGTGCACACTGCATTACCAGAAACAGAAACCCAACAACGCAATCACATCGTATCGCAAAGCCTAGACCGCTCCCTTGCATTTAGGAATCGGAATTCTGGCATTCTGGGTATTTGCGCATCCCGTAGAAGCATGCATCCTGCAAGGCGCTGAATCCGTATCTGTGTCCTCCCCGCCTACCTACCAACCAGTCATGCAGCAAGCAGACAGGGCCTTCTCAGCACCTCGCACCGCGGTTATGTATAATCGACCTTACATAACCCACCCCCATCCATCTAAATCCCACCTCCCTACCTATCGACATAACTAAACCAAACCAAACTAAACTGACTAAACTGGAAGAAGAAACGTTATCATCCTGTCATCTCACTTGGTGGATTTGCAGCCCACGTCCAAGCTTCGGTTCGGGGTAGGTTGATGGTAAGGAAGGAAAGGAGGAAGGAGGGGAGAGAAGCCTCGCGCTAAAAAGCTTGTTTTCCGTCCTCGTCCTCGTCCTGCTGGTGCTACGAGCTCCCTTCCCTTTTCCCTTCTGAGAAGCTTGCTGCTCGTACAGTACACCTTATTTCCGGATACCGGGCGGGGAGTTTAATCTGTTTCCCGTCTGGTTTCTATCTATCTTCCTGCTTACCTATCCCTATGCTTCGTATATATATTACTGTTGCTATTGCCGGTATGGGGGATGCTTAGTGTACATACATACATATCCCAGCACCACAGCAGATCCTCGTGTTAATTTTTGAAGGACGGCGGTAGGTAGGGCGGGACGGGAGTAAAGAAATGAAAGCCTAACGAGCCGAGCCTGTCATGGCCCACGTCACATTATTATTCGTGAAGAGAGGATGAGAGAGGATGGGCAAAGCCCGCTACGTCATAGCTTCGTGTGTATTGTACCGAATGGGAAGCTATCGTATTGGAGGACGAGACGAGACGATTACTTGAGTTGGGTTAGATAGATAGATAGGTAGATTGATTATATAGTGATCGAGATGGGGATGGGGATGGGGTTCTTGGCGGTGGATGGAGTGCAGTAAGCTGAACGGGGTAGGGTATTAGAGATCTGTATATACGGAGATAGAACGAAGCGAAGATCGTGAGACGGAGTCTGAAGCGGATTGGATCGTGCCTCCTACATCATATACATATCATAGATAATCAATCAAATAAATCAATTCCAAAAAATCGCACCGAATCAAACGCATTCATAGGGGGACGAAGACTCAACACCTGTACGCTGGTGTCCCCTACGAACCTGTAGCTCCTTTGAGAGCTTGGTCTGCTTGCAGATTGGATTGCAATAGTATCCCAGAGCTAAGATTGAGTCCCTTCGA